>WNYA01000080.1:0-91125 GCA_019512145.1 Engystomops pustulosus
TACACCCGCACTATCTACGCGCGGTGATTTGAGAGCCTGGGTGTGGGGTGATGTACTACATCCTCATATATACCATTGAATATGTACAGTGGGTGTGAGGTAACTACCCCCCATATATACCATGATTGTACAGTGATAGGTACTACAAAACTACACCCTCTTAATATGCACGACATATAACAACGTCAGCTACATGTCCCATGTCGAGGTAAAATCCTCATGTAGATCATGCTGTGTACTGTGGCTGAGGAACACCCCTATAAAACAGCACCCCTACCACTTTTTACGTAAACTGAATGTACATCGTATTATGTAATTACACCAAAACACACCCGTCCTCGTCTCTCGCTGGGGGGCGGGACAGGGGGGATGGTAGGAGATAAGTATGTGAGGTGTAATGTGGGGGGGGAGTGGAAAAAAGGAGATGAGTATTAGGTAGGACTGGTGTAGGGTGGAGGGTGGTGTGGGGAGCGGGGGAAAAACGGGAAAGAGGCGGGGGGTGGAGGGGAATAGGAGGGCAGAGGGGGTAGGGGGCTGGAGCGAGGGGAAAGTGTGGGTGTACGCGGAACTGTGGTGGTTGGTAGGGGGGGTGTGAGGGAGTATGTACTGCCAATAGTTGATTGGGGGCGAGAGTAGGTGGGGAATAGGTAGAGGTGGAGGATGTGAGAGCAGTGGGGAGGGGGGATGGGGCGGGGGCTGATTGGGAGTGAACGTAAAACGGGGGGTTGTGTATAGGGAGGGGAGGAAGTTTAAGAGGCGGGGAAGGAGAGGTGAGCGGTTGGGTCGGGGGCATGCTAGTGGTGGGGTTGGGTATTTAGGGTGGGGGGTTGTGGGAAGGGGAGGGCAAGGAGGGTGGTGGGGGGGGGGTGATGAGCGGGAATACGTGGGGGAGGGGCGGTGGAAAGGGTGGGAGTATTCAGTAATGGAATTGGGAAGTAAGAATTAAGGTAAGTGGGGGGAAATGAGGGGGGATTGGTGAAGCGGGTGAGTGTAGAAGGAGAGCCGTATGAGGGGCGGAATAAGGGGGAATTCGTTGAGGGCGCGTTGTACGGTCAGGCGAGTGTGTTTGGAGACTTGCTTCGAGGGTGGGTAAGTGTTAGGATAAGATTAGTGTGTGGTGCAGGGGCGGGTAGGTGGAGTGGGTGGGGGAGAGTGGGGAGTGTTTTGAGGCGTGGGGATGGGGTGGGAGGTCCATGGGGAGCGGCAAGGAAGGGCCATTGATAGTGTGTGTTATGAAACTACTACTCATAATTATCAATTTATATTACAAATTATAAGGTACTCACACCCCAATATACTAGTGATATTTACAGTGTATAGGTAACTACATCCTCAGTATATCCCAGTGCATATCATCATGACATTCCACTGTTAAGGTAACTAAACTACCCCTCATATATATCAGGATATTACATTGGATGAGGTAAACGACTCCTCATATATACCCGTGATATGTCCAGTGTATGAGGTAAGTACACACAGAAAACCCTCATATAGGTCGTGATTGTACGTCCTTGTTAGGTAACTACCACTACCCCTAAAATATGTCAGTGATATGTACAGTTTCTGTGGTAACTACCCCTAATATATTTACCGGTGTATGAGACCAAAGCGTATGAGTAACTTTCCTCTGCACATTAATCATTGATAAATGAGATCTCTAACCTTCAGAGTTCAAAAAGCTGGATTATGAACAATGAGGGACATGTCTAGAGTGTGAGGTAAATGTGAGTGTCAACCATATATATCCAGTGTACCAGACATAAGCTCACATATCAGCCATGTATGTGGTGTGTGAGGGTGACCCGGTGGGTATTACATGGGTAATTAACCCCCATTATACAGCATCACACAGACTGAAAGGAACGCTCCCCATAGACTAATTGAACTAGTAGTAAAGTTAATCAGCCCAAAAGCAGCAGCATATCTAAAACTTTATTGTGTGAGTAGTTCGTCTACACATAATCACAGCTCGGGCCTTGCAGAGTATAAGATAGCTGGGAGCCAGACTCCTATGAGAGCGATCTGAGGAAGAAATGGCACAACTTCTTACATAACTACTTTACCCACATTGCACATCACAACATCAATCATTTAATTCTTCTTGGTCCCCAGAAACCATTAACCACGTCCATATCCTGTAGGTTCTTGTGTGCTCACACTTAATAGCACAGAGCCCTAGCTCCCAGCTGTTTACTAAGTCCGAGCAGATACATGGGAGACATGGAACAATGATCTCCTGTGGTACTTAGTAAGTGTTCCTGTAGGTAAAATAAACCTCTCACACATGATTGGAAGCATGATGGCTAACACATAGTACAAAAATGATTGGTAACTGCAGAGAGATATAACATGGTAACGGACCACCAAACAGCAAGCCACTGTTCTGCAATCACCTTTTGTTTTAGAAACAATACTCGCCAAAAACTCGTAGTCATCCTGATGCGCACCCCTCGACCACGGTCTCGTAGAATTTGTCCGTATCTATCGGCGGTTAACCAGGCTTGTCTCCTGGCACGAAACGCTCCTTGTTCCGTCTCCCACGATTCGTCCGTCGGCTCTGTTCTCTTACCCATGTCACCCTCCCCCAGTGTCCGGTCAAGCCCGGCTCTCCTGTAGACTGATTTCCTAACGACGCCGCGGGCCCGCCCCCCAACATCCTAGAAAATGCGTGCGGATACCACCCAACACCGGATTGCGAAACCTCTATCTCTCCCGATGTACCGATGAGAGGACGTGGAACACATGCCATTACGAATAAATTGCACCGCAGAAACCCGTCCTCAAGCGATGAATCCTAGGCTCCTCGTCGTGCCTCCCCCCCGGGCGGCATAAAAAAGTGACCTCCTCTTGCTGCTTTGCGCCTAAACTCAGCAGAGGCTGGAGTGCGCGCCAGGGTAATGGGGGGTGGGGGTAGTGGTAGTGGAGCTAGGGACCACAACAGGGCTTGGGAAGTACAGGGGGGAGCCCTAGCCTCCACTCTAAATTTAAAGTGCATGCAAGAAGGCATCACATAAGGTCTGAGAGCTCTTGCCTCTCCTCAACACCAATCAGGATGGGGGAACCCCTCCGTTATGGGGTCTCGTCTAAGGAAGGGCAAGCATGGCTGCTGGGTGCTCCCACCATGCCATGCTGCCACGGACGACGTAAATGGCCAATCACACTAATGTGGGGGGGAGGCTTAAAACAGGTCCGTTGTGATGCACCATACAGGTGGACTGACATCAATGACATGAGGACAAGCAGGGCGTGAAGGAAGAGAACTGAAAGAGCCAGCACTCTCCTTCACTTTATATTCAGAGCGCAAAGCACCTCAAGAAGTATAAGGGGTCGCCCATTAGCAAACCTGGCCACCTAAGGTACCAGAACACAAGCCCAGCTGCTGCCCTAATAAGGCTCAGCTATGGAGGGGCTGGCAGCAGCAGCAGCAGCAGGGAGGAGAAAGGAAGCAGATACCACCCTATATAAAGTGTCAAACGTCCCATGTAATAAATTTGCAACACTAGTACACCTCCATCAGAGGGCACCCTCCTTATGCAGTCGGGTCACCCTTCAGTCTTCTAATGGTCACCAATTTTTGATTACGATGTGGTGCTTTTTAAAAATTTGCCAAAAACCTTTGTGGACATGATATAGCAGTGTATTAAAGGATTGTCCACTCTATTTAACACATTGAACTTCTTGAGACCAGTGGGGCCTACAAAAAATATAACAAAGCCCGGTAGTTGCTTTAATCGACCACTGGTGGCATTATTTATTATAATTTCAGATAAACAATTTAATCACGATATTTTAATACAATACATGATCCACTGTTCACAAGGTTTCGTGTTCATCTCCACAGATAATTATAAGAATCAGCCAACACAACAACAAATGTCACCACCCGATTTTTTCTATACAACATTCGTATAGGACTGTCAATGGGGAAGACAAAAACAATAACAATAAATATTATCAACAACGGGAACCAAAGTGTAAATTTGGGAGTGTGAAATTGTGCTGCTTGGAGTTGAAGACATTTGACTGTAGAATTCAGCAGATAAACCAGGCCCGGAAAAATCGCTAAGGAGTCCTCTTCTGATGGAGCATGTCAGGTACTAGATGTCACTAATGTCTGTCTCTAATACTGACTACTAGTGTGTGAGGTAGCCTCATTGGGTCTTGTGGTGGGCGGTGGGGGCAGAATTTTTCAATTTTTTTTCGCCTCCGCAGCAAAATACTGGAATCGGCCCGGGATTCATATTTCACATGAAACTTTCGTAGTTCTGACCTCCTGTCCCGCGTTTCTAGCAAGACATGCGTGAAAAACTGACCGCACCAGGATGACATTCCGAGTTCTTTTGTTTTCTTCTTGTCACCCGACCCCCATTAGGGAGCTTTAACGTTTTAGTTCACGCATCATCATAGTTCTCTGATGAGTTCAGGAACCGAAATTACAACCTTTCGTGGACAAGGGACCTAAATGTAGTCCAACACTCTACATCTGTGCTCCTTCTACTATCACCTGGTGCTGATCCTACAAGATATGATCCTAAATATAGTTCATGCAGAATCCCTGAACTATGTGGAGTCAGGATAAGATGTTTCTGTGTTCCAGGTAGCCTGGGACCCCCCCCCGGGGGTCCCTGCCCTCCCCCTCCCTCTTTTCCCATTTGACATCGATATGAAGGATCCATTGTTAAGTTATTTTTTGTGGAAGTTTTTGGATTCTTTTTTAACAATTTACTTCACATTATTATTTTGACGCAGTTTTCATAAGATACAAAAGAATAAAGTACATGAAAAGTACAGACTCTGTAGATGATCGTTATAGACCTGATTGAGATATTTTTTCAGCAATGAGGGAATGATGGATATAATATTTAATCTGCGACATTCTGTCTGTCATATTCCTCAGGCTCATTCAGCCTACTGAGGGGGTTCGTTGGGTAAGGAAGATGGGCAGGGGTTGGGGGGGGGTGGGGTGGCGCCGGCGGGGGGGGGGGGTGGTGAGACAGGGGGAGTAGAGGGTGGGCGCTATTGAGACGGAGATTTTTCTAGTAGTGAAGGGAGATGGGTGGTGGGGGGCGGTTAAGGGATAGGCGAAGGGGGGAGGGGAGGCGAGGTAAGGGTTGCCAGGTGAGGGTTGGGAATGGGTGGGATGGAGGTGGAAAATATTGAGTGTTAGCAGAGCATGAGAAGAGAAGTTAGTTTCGAGTCTTACGCGAGGGGCGGAGGGAAGAGTGAGGAGGGGGTGGTCGGGAAAGCCGTTGAGAGGGGGGGTGAGCGGTAGGTGGCTCGAGTAGGAGGGGGTTGTGTGGTGGGTCGGTGATGGAGGGTGGAGGTTCAAATGGACGATATTTGGTGAAGGAAGGGGGTGGATGGGGGTAGGGAGGGGGGGGGGTCTTGTGAGTAGAGGGTATTGAGTGAAAAAGTGGCTAAGATAAAGGGAGGGAGGGAGCAAGAGAGAGTATGGGGGGTGGAGGGGAGAATAGTCATGAGGGGGGTGTGTGGTGTGAAAATTGGGGGGGTGGCGGGATGAGGGTGTGGTCGGAGGCTGAAAAGGGGGAGAGGATGAGGGGTGGATGAGGGGTTAGGTGGGGAGAGGGATGGGGGTGAGGCGTGAGGGTTTAGGGGGTTTGAGATGGGGGTAGGGTGGGGGGAGGAGGGTGAGTACATAATCAACTTTAAAGTTGGGTGTTGGGTGAAAAGTTAGGTGGGGTGGGGGTCGTAGTATGGAGTGACAGGGTGGGTCGCTGTAGGCGGGCTGGTAGAAGGGCTGTGGTGTAGTTGTGCGGCGAGGGTTGGAAGTGGTCGTGGGGGATGGGCAGGGGGGAGGGTGGATGGGTCAGTGGGGGGGGGTAAGAGTGTGTGAGGGTGGAGAATGGGGGGAAGCGGGGGAAGGCTAAGATGGAGTGGGGTGTGGAGGGTGGAGGGAGTTGTCTGTTGTAGCTGGGAGTAATTAGGGAGGGGAGCGGTGTAGATGGCAGTGGAGATCGGGAGGGTGAGAGCTGGAAAGGGGGGGGAGAGTAATGGGGTATGACGGGGGAGTGATTGGGAGGTGAGAGGAAAGGTGTTCGGGGATAGGGTGATGGGGGGGGGGGGGGAGATGAAGTGGAATGATGGTGGGGGTGGGTGTGTGGGTGTGGGGTGGGCTTCGGGGGGGTGGGTGGGTATGGGGGGGATACAGAGGGGAAGGTGATGAAGATTTAGGGATGGTAAGAAGGATGGGCGTTGGGTTAGGATGGGAGGTGGGGCGGAGAGGAGCGGAAGGCGGGGTGGGGAGAGGGGGAGCTGGTGGTCAATAGGGGTGGGGTGGAGTATTTGGGGGAGCGCAGGGAGTATAAAGGGATTGGGGGGTGGGTAATGTGTCTTTGTATTACTAGTATGGGGTGCCACATGGATGGGTATGAAGGGAGGGGAAGGGGGGAAATGATTATCGCAGGACGGATAAGTAGATTTGAGGGGGGAAGGGAAGTGACTGTCATAAGAAGAAGAAGCAAACGTGGGCAGATTGTAGGAGGACTTTATGGGTGCCATGGTTCCCACCATTGGTTGTTGCCTGTATTATTCTCGCCCATGTTCGTCCAATTGTTGTCCCAGCTGTGGTTTGGCTTCGAGCTTGAGCATTGAAAAGTTAAAAGTCCAGTAATAAACTAGGGAGTACTATGCTGCCAAGATCGCAGAAGGGTTTTTTGTTCCACACCCCGGACAGGCCCCCCTTGAGGCCTACGAATAATCATTGTAAAGATGTTAAAAAAAATTATTTTTATTTATCCAAATATTGGTCTCTCTTACGATGAATCTGCAAGGTAAGTATAATGGTACGGAGCGAACCTGTAACTCTATAATATTTCTTTCGTCGATTGACCCCCAGTGGCCGCATGGCTGTAGAATATTGCAGATGTAATTTTGTCTTTCTATACTCATGGCAGGCCCGCTGACTTCACTTAGGCTAACATGCACACTGCCGGTGCCGCCCGCACCGTACCCGGACGGGCACCACGGCAGCGGGGGCGAGAGAGGCATGAGGTGAGCGCAGTCCCTACCGCCCCTCTCTCCATAGCGATGTATGGCCGCGGTGCCCGTAATAAGGAAAAAGATAGGGACACTGTCCTATTTCCCCCGGCTACGGAGCGGTAGTACTGCTCCCTTGGGGCGCCGGCAAACCATAGAATTTTATGGGGGAGTTATCAGCGGCGCATATTCCGCTCGGGCCGTATATACGTACCCCATACTCTAGTGTGAAATGCGACCTAAGTCTGTTGCTTGGCTTCATTTCCACAGATTCTATCAATAAAAGCTGTGCTGTGATGGCTATTTTTGACCAACCAAAATGAAAATAGGGACAAAACTAACCAATAGCAGTAATATTAAAATTCATAATTGTTCTTGGATAAAAATGATTGGGAAACCTTGAGAACAGATTAAGACTAATTTGGCTATGTGGATCAGTAGACAGGGTTTGCTGGACAGTGTGTTTGGGCGCCTCGCTGAGAATTTGGCACACCTACCCCCAATCTCTGGCTTGTCCGTTTTGTTTTTTTTGTTTGGACTTTTTCTGCTGGTCAGGTGCATCTTAGTTCTTTTTTTTATTGACACATGTGGTGTTTGGTCTTTAGTGAATTGCCAACTATCCAAAAGTTGCAATCAGAGTCTAATCTATTTTTAACCCTAGGTCAGGGGCAGCTGTAATTTGCGCGCAACAATTGGCCGCTTTTAAAAAAAAAACGCACTTTTACATATGATTCAGGTGATATCTCGGTAAACGCCGCAGAAACTAGACAATGACAAAATGAAAAGTCACAAAAATTTAAAACAAAGGCAAGGCAAATCTTTGGGACATTGGTAGAAAGTATTCTTGTATATTCTGTTGACTATGATGGTATTGGTCCTATGTTGTGGGTCCATGCCCTTAATGCTGGTTGCTTGGGCCCCAGACTTGCACAAGAAGATCATGGTTCAACTTTGGCATTTAGTCAGGACCCCTCCTCCAACTAACGCCACACCTATCAGTGCTAGCGCTGAGACTGGGTGCCATCCTACATGGGCAGGCAAAGCCACTAGAGACAAGATCCAAGGAAAAATGGGGACACATTTTAGAGCATGGGTTTGCTGGCAGCATTTAAAGAGAAGACCCTTTATCATCATCACTCATCATTACCCATCACTCTCATTATCATGATCATCATCACTCATAGCGCAGCAACTTGAGCCTCCCACACCCCAACCTCCCACACCTCCCCACCCATTAGTACTAAACCCACTATTCAATGTTACCTAGTGTTTCAAAAACTCCATTAAGTCCAACTAGAACCACAAACTGAATAACCTAACGCCAGAGGATATGACCAATGTGCACTCCTTAAACACAAAAACAAAAGGTACCCCTTTAAGGAGGGACAGGAAAGAGGGGTAAAAGGAAGCACTATAAAAGACCAAATTGAGTCTGAATATTTGCAGTAAAAAATACTTTATTAATGACTATTTAAGACATAATGATAAAAGAGGATGAGAATCCTCAGACAATGCTGAGGGGAATGACAGTGCAGGCGGCGACAACAAATGAGAGTCGTCACCCCGGGCAGACATAGAGGAATTACACATGACAGCAGCACATGTGAGTAAGGACAAAGGTACATATATGAAGCAAGGTGTAAAGTGGCACACACTGCTAACATGCATAACATAGGTAATGTGCACAAACAGGTAGAGATAATACCTTACCAATGAACAAAGGATAGATGAAGTGACCTCCCCTGTCCGGATGACGATATCCCCGACGCGCGTTTCGGCTCGTAACAGAGCCTTCGTCTGGGGGTAGCGTCATTCCAGTGAGGGGAGTGTTAAAAGGAACAGTCAACCAATGGAACGCAAAGCCCCTGTCATGTGTGGGGGCGGACTGAATGGGTCACGTGACCGTTTGTTGTGGCGGAGCCAAATGGGTCAGTGGTCGCTGTCATGTGTGGGGGCGGAGCCAAATGGGTCACGTGATCGCTGTCATGAGTGGGGGCGGACCAAATGGGTCACGTGATCGCTGTCATAGTGGGCGGAGCCAAATGGGTCACGTGATCGCTGTCATTGGGGGGCGGAGCCAAATGGGTCACGTGATCGCTGTCATGTGTGGGGGCGGAGCCAAGTGGATGTGATGCGTCACATGTAACCATCACGTGATCAGTGATCACTGTATCTGGCGTACGGTATTGCGCAACAGCTGTGTAAATGCAGGGAAGCAGAGTATGTATGTACAGCAAATGGGTAAATTGAACACCATTTAGTGCAAATACATGTGTTACAAGAGATTTGCAAAGATGCATGCGTAGATGTATAAAAACTTGATTCAATTACATTAGTTATTACAATAATAGCGTTAAGCCTGCATACAAAAAACTTTAAAAAGGGGGTTCAAAACATTATCCCAACATGTATTATGGCTAAGGTGCCAATTAATAGCATAAAACATACATACAGGGGATACCTATATAAAAATGGATGGTAACATATACAATGTAAGGTTCCTAAGAATGAAATGAAAAACATGTGATAATAATGAGATCGCAATTTTGCAGTGATACCATATTATGAATCATGACGGCGGTGAATTATGACTCCCAGCATGGTAGAGTATATTTGCAACAACATCAAAAAATTTTTTGTGATAATACAAGGTAGTGAGGTATTGGGCACAAGTGAGGACAGGGGGGCGTGAAGGTGAGGAAAGCACATAGAGAACACAAAATGAAGGTGATATAAGAATAAAACATAATAGTGTAATCTGTTGGTGAAGATTTAAAACGGAACCTAAGCACTGAAAATAAAAATTGTGTATATAATACCCAGAAAAAATGCAAAGATTAATGTTTATAAGATCGAACTCTAGTATATAGTGCTGTACATCCTTAATTTTCAACACCATTCAACCCAGGGGCCTAAACGAAACCTTGAGTTTTGCCCCGTTTCTCCAGTAGATCCACTTCTGCCCTTCAACCCCCGGTCTCTAGGGTCGCGCTCTGCATTCAACGCATCGGCGTCTAAATACAATAGTATTTTTATCTATTTTATATGTTTTAATTAATTTTTTGTTATTTTGATTTCCTTATTTCAGGGTCAACCTATGGTTTTGGCGCTATGGATAATATACACAATGTCTCCAATCTCTAATTGTCCTAAACAGCATGGTGGGAAAAATGCAGTTCTTCTATTGGTCCTGCATAATATGGCTTCGCAAGGGTCAACTGGTGCATATACAAATAAGGATGTACAGCACTATATACTAGAGTTCGATCTTATAAACATGTTAATCATTTGCATTTTTTCTGGGTATTATATACACAATTTTTATTTTCAGTGCTTAGGTTCCGTTTTAAATCTTCACCAACAGATTACACTATTATGTTTTTATTCTTATATCACCTTCCCATTTTGTGTTCCCTTCATGTGCTTTCCTCACCTTCACGCCCCCCTGTCCTCACTTGTGCCCAATACCTCACTACCTTGTATTATCAAAAATCAATATGGTATCATAATATGGTATCACTGCAAAATTGCGATCTCATTATTATCACATGTTTTTCATTTCATTCTTAGGAACCTTACATTGTATATGTTACCATCCATTTTTATATAGGTATCCCCTGTATGGTATGTTTTATGCGTATTAATTGGCACCTTAGCCATAAATACATGTTGGGATAATGTTTTGAACCCCCTTTTTAAAGTTTTTTTTGTATGCAGGCTTTAACGCTATTATTGTAATACTAATGTAATTGAATCAAGTTTTTATACATCTACGCATGCATCTTTGCAAATCTCTTGTAACACATGTATTTGCACTAAATGGTGTTCAATTTACCCATTGCTTGTCACGATACATACTCTGCTTCCCTGCATTTACACGTTGTTGCGCAATACCGCTACGCCAGATACACGTGATCACTGATCACGTGACTGGTTACCATGTGACGCATCACACTACCACTTGGCTCCGCCCCCACACATGACAGCGATCACGGGACCCATTTGGCTCCGCCCCCACACATGACAGCGATCACGGGACCCATTTGGCTCCGCCCCCACATGACAGCGATCACGTGACCCATTTGGCTCCGCCCCCACATGACAGCGACCATGTGACCCATTTGGCTCCACCCCCACACATGACAGCGACCAAGTGACCCATTTGGCTCCGCCCCACACACAACAGCGGTCACGTGACCCATTCAGCTCCGCCCCCACACATGACAGGGGCTTTGCGCTCCCATTGGTTGACTGTTCCTTTTTAACACTCCCCTCACTGGAATGACGCTACCCCCAGACGAAGGCTCTGTTACGAGCCGAAACGCGCGTCGGGGATATCGTCATCCCGGACAGTGGAGGTCCACTTCATCTATCCTTTTGTTCATTGGTAAGGTATTATCTCTACCTGTTTGTGCACATTACCTATGTTTATGCATGTTAGCAGCTGTATGCAACTTTACACCTGTTGCCTTCATTATATGTACCTTCTGTCCTTACCTATTACATGTGCATGCTTTGTCCATGTGTAATTCCTCCTATGTCTGCCCGGGGTGACGACTTTCTCATTTGTTGTTGCCGCCTTGCACTGTCATTCCCCCTCAGCATTGTCTGAGGATTCTCATCCTGCTTTTATCATTATGTCTTAAATAGTCATTAATAAAGTACTTTTTACTGCAATTATTCAGACTCAATTTGGTCTTTCATAGTGCTTCCTTTTACCCCTCTTTCCCTGTCCCTCCTTAAAGGGGTACCTTTTGTTTTTGTGTATGCTCATGGGAAGCCTCTCTTTGGTGTGTTACTTACCATACCGGTCCAACCCACACTTTATTACGTACCACATGGATCTGGACTTACTTGGTATATAGGTTTGATACCTTCACCTCCCTTCTCTCTCCCTTCCTGATTCTCCTGTTGTTTTGATGTTCAAGAGAGGCCTGGATGACTTTCTGGAGAGAAAAAATATCACGGGTTATGGGGATAAAACACTTATTTAATTCTTAAAGTTTGGACTTGATGGACTTGTGTCTTTTTCCAGCCTTATATACTATGATACTATGATATGGTGATGGGTGGGTGTGCCCAGCCTTATCTGTAGATCACATATTCAGCCCGCCTGCTGAATTTTTTTAAACAGTCGGACAACCCCTTTAACTCGATCCAAGGTACTAGGGGGAAAAGGACAACCCAGCAGGAGAAAGGAGGGCTCAGATGTCGCAGAGAAAAATATGACATCCAAAACATTGTAGGTAAAATTAATAATTGTTTTAACAACCACATATTACGAGTGTTGCCTCATTTTTATCATGTAGTGTAACCTTAGTCATTGACATCATTTCTTGAAGGGGCTCTCTGATTGAATTCAGAAATCTCTGGTAAAAAAAAAAATTTGCCTTTTATAGATCCAATTTCAATTCACTTTGAATCTTTCCATTTCAGCAACCTCTCAGTGTGTGTAAAACACAAACTTTCCTTCAAGGAGAAGAGTGATCTCAGAGCTGCTCATTGTCTCCTCCATAATCTACTCCGATTGAAACCAAGATGCCAACAATTGCTGTGATCAGCATATTTACCATAGATTTCATTTCTTTGTTCATCACTTTCCCTGGATACATGTTCATACTAGTTGTGAATATTCTAGACTGGTGGAAAAACAGGAGGCTGGATATCAGTGATCAGCTCATCTCTGGGATCGGTCTATTTAACCTGTTTCACAGATTCTTCTATGCATGTCTGAATTACATTATCTTTACAGATGGATTTCTTACAATATTACATCTTCAACATTTTATTAATATCTTGTATCTTTCTATAATATTCTGCATTTTGTTCTTCTCCACGTTACTCGCCATTCACTTCTGCCTGAAAATCGTGAACATCAACCACAAAGTCTACATCTACATCCAACGCACGTTCCCCAATATCTTCCCATGGATCCTCCTTCTCTCCATCTTTGCCTCTGTTCTTCTGAGTGTTCCCGCTGCGCTGCAGTTAGCTCTTCCAAACTCAACAGATGTTAAACAAATTCCAGACTATTCATTTTCCAAATTTTCATTTTACTCCGCAATTTCATTTTTGTGCTTTTTGCTGCTTTTCATTTCGGCTCTTAATATTGTTCTATCTTTGCAACGTCACATCAAACAGATCCATAATACTACAGAATTCAGAGCTCAGATTGTCGAGGCTCATGTCTTTGCCATTGTTACAGTAATTTCTTTACTCACCTTTAATATTTTTTATTTTGCTTTACAGACCTCCATCCTTATTCCATTTGGACGAGATAAATTGCTTTATGTCCTACCTTTCTTGTATGCATTGTGTCATATTCTTGGCGTGCCATTGTTAATACGAGTAAGCAGCAAATTACAGAAAATTCTACATACTGTTTGGCTCAACTGCTATCACTGAGGCAAGACATATAGTAAAACGTCAATAACATATTGGTGCACATTTACTTATCAGGTCACTCGAGTTCACTAAAGTGCATTGTCCGTCTATAATGCTGCGTTTGGCGATTCACTAAGATCATGTGCCAGAAATCTGGCGCTTGCCAGCACTGGTCCGACATAGTTTACCATCTTTTTTGTGGTGCACCTTTAACATATAACGTGCAACACAATTTGAAAGCTAAATACGCGTTCGATCTGAATCAGTTGGACCGACCGACGCCACGCCCCCTAATTTGTGTCGCATGGAAGCCCGCGCAGCACAGATTGTGACACAATCGCAGCGGAGACACTTCTTAAATACCTGTGCAAGCCGTTTTAGCCTAGAAGAACGTGAACAGTCCGACAAAAGTGTACCGCGTCACACTTAGTAAATTTGCCCCATTATGTTCACCAGTTTAAAAAATAATAAAATAATCCATCATCTACATTAACCACTTGCTGTCACAGAATGACTATGCTCGTCCTAATTAGTTGATATTTCCAGCATCAGGACAAGCATACTCGTCCTGTATATTGTGCTGGCATTGGCCATGTTCCAACATCAACAGCAGCAGGAGACTAAATGTTATACATAGACTTGTCCCTCCTGCATCAGCCCTGTGCAAGGCAATGGGAAGCTGGAAAAAAATTCCAACTTTCACTGTGCGCTCCAAATGATATGTTAACTTTTTTCTTTTGTTCAGTACGATCACAGTGATACCAAATTTACATATATTTTACTGTCTTTTAATACATTTACAAAAATTAAAACGTGCCATTTTCTGATGCTAATAACATTTTCATATTGCGATATGAGCTTATGTTTTCATTGCTACCATATTGAGGACAATGCAAGCTTTTGATCACTTTTTTTGTGTGATGTAAAACGGTGTAAAAGTGGAGCTTTAAATGCTTTGGGCGCTATTTTCCATTAACAGCCAGGGTTCACAGCCAGGGAAAACCATTTCGATATTTTGTTATATCAGTTATTTTGGGGACGCAAAAATACCTAACATGCTTGTGATTTTTACTGTTTATTTTACTGTTTTATTGTAATTCTAGGGAAAGGGGGTGATTTTTTTTTTAGAACGTCCAGGATACTTTAACCCTGGGTGGTAAGATCATTCCTACCAAATAGTGCAGTTCTATTGTGTTGCAATATATGTCATATTTACACAGGACTCATTACAATGTGCCTTTGGCACATTGTAACAAATCTACAAAAGCCGTACAGCCAAAAAAGCCATACGGCCATACAGCACCTGATCACTGCTCCCCAGTGACGTTACAGGGAGCGACGATCTCAAGAAAGAAGGTGGCGCACACTATCACACTAAACATGTTGGAGGCAAAGAAGGAGTTAATACCCATGATCAGTGCTAGCAATATGCAGCAAACCCCACCTCTCTTTTTCTAGGGTTTACACTGTGAGCCCTCTTCATACAGCATCAGCATTTCTGTGCCGTACATGGTGGTTAAAGGGTTTGGCCACACTTTACCTTTTGCTTTTGCAATGTACGTGTAAGTCTGTGAGGGGGGGGATATTAGGTAATTCACCAATATACATCTATGAAAAGTTTTCCAATATTGAAGGAAAAGTGGACAGACGGCACTCACCAATTCCCATGGTGTATTTTTTCTTGAAGGAATATAGCATAGCTGACAAGGTTGAGATGCCGGCACGCCACAGAGATGGGTTGTTTCATGAAATTCACGCTTCTTCAAACTGTAACGGGTTTTTTGCGTAATGGCCAATATCTATGGCATCCTGGCGTCTGCACCTCTGCCTGCTATGCTGAAATAAAGAAATAACACACCTTGGAAATAGGTGAGTGCCATCTGCCATATTGGAGTATTGTCTATGCTATTTAATAGGAACGTAGCAACCCAAACAAGGTTTTTTACATCCCGGAATATTTAGAGTCCGGACAATCAATGGATCCATTTGGAACCAGGATGTTTACCCGTATGTGGAATTATTAAGTAGTGCCAACAAAACCTATATTTTTGGACATCTATTAATAGTTCTGCTCTGCTTTCTTGATAAAGTGAAGCCTGCTGTCAATTACCTCATCAGCCAGAGATTCCTGACCATAAAATGGCTGCAGATGGAGGGTCATGTGATCTCTATCTGTCCATTAACAATTGTCAGGACAATATGATAGTATTCAAGAACTTAGGATCATGGTCCTGGTAATTGTTTATGTACAGAGATCACATGACCCTCCATCTATGGCGATTTTATATCTGGCTGGTGAGGCTACAATTTACATTTCAATAAAGCAGTAGATAACATTTAATAGATGTATATTGGTAAATTCCATCACACACACATTGCAAAAACTGCAAAAATAATGTAAAGTGCACAACCCCTTTAACTGCCAGATCAAGGCCCCTATGACTGCCATGCTCAGAGGCATATTAATCCTAGTCCAAGATTGGGTCTAACAGGCCAACTATCAATAAAACACTGACAGTTACTATATATTGCTGTACAGAAGTACAGCTGTGTATTATAAAAGAGATCAGGGTATCCCAAGTGTAAGTCCCCTAGTGGGACAGTAAAAAGAAAATGTAAATACATTTAAAAAAAAACAAACCATAAAGATAAAAGTGACTTAAAAGTGGAAGAGTAAATTTAATTCTTAGCAATAGTATTTCTTATATTGTTCTATTCTATTGTTGTAATGTTACTCTGGATTGATGCGATTAAAGGGAACCTGTCATTGGCAATTGGGCTAATAAACCACTACCAGAATATTGCCAAACAGTGCAATACCTTCTAGTGTTTGTTTCTTTCATGGCCCAGTGTGGTGGTGTCATCCAGAAAATTAACTGTGAAGTGAAAAGTTAATTGGTTGTATAAAGTCAGGGAGGTGGAGATTTTAACACTGAAGTCAAGGTGGAGAGCTCTGAATGCCTCCTCCTTTGTGATTGACATCATGCATCAGACTTTAGGAGATCTGGTTACTGATGCAGGAACATCAATAACAGTAAAGGAAGCTTTCTAAAGAATAGAGAGATTGACTTCAGTGTTAAAATCTCCGCCTCCTTGACTTTATATAACCAGTTTACATTTCACTTCAAAGTCGATTTTCTGGATGATGCCACCACACTTGCTCATGAAAGAAACACAATTTGGAAGGTGTTTAGCTGCTTGGCAACATATTGATAGTGGTTTATTAGGTTAATCTGCTGACAGTTTCCCTTTAAAGCAAAGTAAATAATAAATTAACTGAACTAAACATATCCTGCAAATTCTTTGGTACTTCTGGATGTATACTCAATTGTATCATCAAAAACATATCCACTATCCTGTGCATTTTGGGAATTGTGTGGGTCCCAGTGGTGGGAACCTAATGGACCACCTGAAAGGGGGGTGGGGTCCTTTGTACCCAAGATTAATTGAGTGGCCGCTGCATTCACTGTTCATAGTACAAATAGAATGAATCAGGTACTTCACTTGGCTATCCATGTCAACACCATACAGATGAATAGAGCAGTAACTCATGAGCAACCATCTGATACGTTTATTTCAGTGACCCCCCCCATTCTCACGATCTATGGATCAGTATCTTATTCTTTATCCTGTGATTAGGGTGTTACTTATTGAGACTGGCCAACCCCTTTAATACACTGTAATACACAGATTTTCACTACAGTCCAATCAGGAGAGTCATGTACAGTAACAACATTATTGACTCTGTACTTCTTCGGCAAATTACTTTCTAGTGTGTCCAAATTTGTTTTAACTTTGATAATTGTTATAATTATTATTGTTGTTGTTGTTGTTTTTGACATTTACAATAAATAAATAAATGTAAATAACACGAGAGTTATTCATATTTTCTCTTGAATTAACCTCTAGTACCATTTATGCCTTATGTGAATGTGTGACCAATCTCATTAAAGTGCCACATGTATGAGCAGACCCAAATACAAGCCGAGGCTCCTAATTTTACCACAAATAAATGGGAAAACCTATTGACTCGAGTAAAAACCTAGGGTCAGAAATGCATTGGTCACAGCCTCCCCCAAGCATATAGCTATTCAGCCCCCTGCCTCCAGTATATAGCCAGCCAGCCCCTTGTCCCCAGTATACAGCAAGTATTGCCAGCCCCCTACCCGAGTTTATAGCCAGCCCCAATGTATAGCCAGCACCCAGTATATAGCCTGCCTACCCCATTATATAGCCAGCCAGGATTCCCCAAGTATATAACCAACCCCAGTATGCCCAACACATGCTTCCCACAGGTCCTCTCTTCTTCCATCCAGCACAAGAGGATGACATCAGAGCCTGTGCACTGCAAGGTCGCATGGACATACCACTGCTGGACAGAATAAAAGAAGACCTGCGGGGGCATCGGAAGGGTGAGTACTTTCTTTTCTTAACTCGAGTATGAGTAGAGTCTGGGCTTTTCAGCACAAATTTTGTGCTAAAAAACTTGGCTTATAATCAAGTTTATACAGTATATTTACATATCTTGGCTCCCATAGAAAACAATTTAAAATTAGGCTGATTTATCCACAAGGAGAACTTATACATACATTAAACAGATGATTAACACTAGAGAGACAAGGGCAGGCTGTACTCCCCAGCATCCCCCCAGCCATGCTTCAACCCATGAGCTGCGCTGTGTATAACCCTTCTGAGGTCAAAACTTATTCATCCCCTCCACTTTCTCCTTCTGCAAAACTGTTCCCTGGGCAATTGAGTACCTGGACAGTGTTGAACCAGAAACTCACCCTGCAAGCCATGTAAAAAAAAACTTTTATTTTCCAAAAAGTTTATTTTTTTCCAAAAAGTTTATTCTTCTGCATAGTTTTGTTTTTTGTTAAACATTTTTTTTTTTTAAGTTCGTGTTTGCATAAAAAAATTTGAGTTTTATCCCGAGAGCTACTCTAAGATTTGAAAGGAAATGTTTCCCTACTTTAGGTGATCTTTTGTCCAGACAGATAAGTTTCAGCAAGGCCTGCTGCATTTTCCCATGACTGTACTGAAACTGATGGTGGAGTTTGACGCTTAGTGGAGGAGAAAGAGGAGGAGGAGTCAAACGGAGAGAAGGAGAGATGTCCAGCAATTTGTTTTCCCACAAAAGAGAATTCTCAAATCTCAACCTCCTAGTGATATTAACACAATGTTACTCAGTTTTATTGCTGGTTTGGCTATCAATCCCTAGGCTGCTCAGTGCAAAACCCCAGGGTGTGAGCGGGGACTCTCTAAGCAGACACATTATGATCCCTCTAGTTCTGTGGGTTGACAATGTGGTTACATTATCAGGGTACAGGTGTATATACACTTTCATCAGATCAGTGATTAGAGACGTGAGGCTAACAAACATTTAAACTTTTACACTGTGAGCTCTGCTACATCTCACAGATAAGCGCCTGCCTCCCCCTTCTCCCGAATCATTTATCTCCTGGTAGTTTGTAGTTTTCAGCTTTCTCCCTCCTCATGATGTGCTGGCAGGAAGTGATTAGTGTGATATCCATGCAGGGGCGGGGCTACAGACTCAGACCAGAAACACGCAGAAACACTCAGCAAGCATGGCAAAATCGAAGATGGCGACCCGACCCTAAAGTCAAAAGTTACAGGGTTGTTTCTAAGGTCAACTGAAATTGTGTACACCAGGACTGATAGAGACAGGTATATGTGTATTTTGTTATCCTGAGTACATGTAAGAAACTTGCCTTTGAGGGAATACCCTTTATGAGTGCTTATTTTTCCCTCTTTTCCAGCTGATTATATTATTCTCTCTTTATTCTGACATTTTGCAAATATGCATTTTTTTGGTAATCTGATTTGACCTAAAACAGGAAAGGTTTATTCCTATATTTCACCTGTATACAACAATTAATTTGTATTTATTTAGTGAATCAATATATATATATATTTACAGGGTGAATCAAAAAGGTCTGGACAGTGGAATATTTGGCAAAATACACATCGGATCGAAATACTAAAAATTAAAGGGTCAAATCTAATGATAATAAACTCGGCCCCCTATCCCCATCCTTTGGGGGTGTTACGGGGAGTCAATTTAAACATCTTAATATGTTAATAAAAATCTTGTAGTAAATGTTGTTATTACATAGGATAACCTTCACCTCACCCCCAGGGGATGCAGCCTACAGGACTGCAGTGTTCACTAAATCATTCTGTGCCTTGTATCACAGCCTCAAAATCCAGCGGCTGTTCACATATTTTCTATTTTGTAGTCGCCATTTCGTCTTCTTATTTTGCAGTCAAATCTAATGAAATAACATGTTGATGTCATGTAAATATATAAAAGGGGTTATACCCTGCGTAAAGATTTGCATCTTTCCTTTATCGGATTTCACTTATATTCTGCATTTCCATAATATTTGAGCCAGACTGAGACTCCACTTCCAAGGAAAACCTTGAGCCTTCCGATTTGCCAGTCAATATGGGCACAAACCTTGTTTTTGCAGTGGTCATCACCGAAATGCTCGTAGATTGTATGTCTTTGTTGATGACTTTTCCTGGATACATCTTCATAATAGTTGTGAATATTCTCGACTGGAGGAGGAACAAAAGACTTAATATCAGTGATCAGCTCATCTCTGGACTTGGTCTATTAACCCTTCTGCACAAAATCGCTCAAGTAACTTTTAGATACGATGTGCTGCTGGGTGGCCTCCATGTGCACACAAGTTTTACATGGTTTTGTATTCGTCTTACATTTAATTCACTAAACTTCTGCATTTTGCTACTCTCTACATTACTCGCCATTCACTTCTGCCTGAAGATTGTGAACATCAACCAAAACTTCTACATCTACATCCAGCGCATGTTCCCCAAGATGTTCCCATGGATCCTCCTTCCATCTGTTTTAGTCTCGTTATTGATAAGTGTTCCAGCCGCTCAGAGCACATCACAGCTGAACTCCATTTCTTTTGGTTTATTCAATACAAGTTCTTTTTCCATGGATATATTTATTTCTGTACCATTGTATTATACATTTTATGCTTTTTGTTTTGCAATATTCTTCATTTTGCTTCTAACCACAATTGTATCTCTGTCTAGACACATTCACCGGCTACGAAATAATTCTGGCAATCTTGGATCTGAGACTGTCCAAGCTCATGTCGGTGCAGTTAAAACTCTCTTATGTTTGTTCTTCCTTAATCTCCTTCAGTTTTGTTTACCAATTTTCATCATTTTCGAAAAAACAGAACATTGGATTATATACGTCTATATTTTGTTATTAATTATTTGGCATATTCTCGACCTGCCAATATTATTTCGAGGAAGTAGAAAGTTACAGAAAAAGTTGGATGAAATGTGGCTTTATTTTACTAGATTATTTTCATAAGTTTATAAAAGCTTTTATTTTGGAGCTACATAAATTCTGGTGATGACTACAATATTATCAGGAGTAACTATATAGTGTTGGATGCCCTATGTTTCTCCCATTGCTTTTATTCATTAATTGTAGCTTGTGAAATTGCAAATAAACATCATGAAAATTAATTTGGCATTTTTTTTTATTTTCCTACGTTATACATTTTTTTTATCTTTTTATTGCTATATTCATTGTGTCAGCCACTTTCATTATGTAACTGCGTAAGTTTGTGGGTTTTGACAAATATATATGGGCTCAGAATCTGCTTAAGGGTGGATTTACATTGTTGTTTTTTTCACATCAGTGATTTTTCACTAAAGCCAATTTGGCTTATGGAAACATACAAATAGTTTTTTTTCTTCCTGGCTCCAGTGATTTTTCACTGATGTCTTCCTCAACCATTCTTTTCAAGGGGCTTTTTCACACCAGTTTTTTTCATTGATCCAGTGATCAGTAGAAAAAAATATCTGTCCTTTTTGTGTTCCTTGACAACAAGACATCAGTGAAAAAACACTGAAGCCAGGAAGAGAAAACACATCAATTATCTGTCCATAGGCCACAATGGGGCACATTTACTTACCTGATCCTGTCGCGATCCTGCGGTGCGTTGTCCTATGAGGATTCAGGTCCGGCGCGATTCACTAAGCTCATACGCCCGAGTTCCTGCATCCGTCGATTCCCCACCAAGGTCCGCCGGACTTCACTTTCTTCTTCCCGGTGCTTGTAAGTGCGTGTCTTGCAACACATTTCTAATTGTTAAATCCCATGCGTTGTCTGAATCCGTTGCGTTGTCTGAAGGCCCCCCCCCCCCCCCCCCGATTTCTGTTGCGTGCAAGCCGGCACTGATGCGCCAAAATATGATCGCGTGCGGCAAAATCCCAGGGCAATTCGGTGCAAAATGGAAATCGACGGGAAACCTGATGAAAATGCATCCGACAGACCCTTAGTAAATGTGCCCCATTGTGTTAATTTTGTAATAACCCTTAGTCTACAATCAATAGGAAGTATTTTTCCGCAATAGGTACTATTATTCCCTTGCAATTATAAGGATCAGAAGTAACACTGATCTTGGCCAATGATGACAAGAGCATCTTATCAGCTTGCACCAAGTGTAATTTGAACCATATTTTCTCATGATTTGTGGTAATGGGTTTCCAAGACCTAGAGATCAGGAAATCTGTAACCGTCCCTTTTTGGCTTAGCCTGGTACTTTCCCGTTCACATCAGGACGTCTGCTAAGACTGGGAGTTGCTTAACCTTGGGGCATGATCAATTCAAAATATAAATGTCACATTTTATCCTGAGTAAGTGGAGTAAATTCTCCAGCGCAAATAATGTATGAGCAAACTGTATACTTATCACATAGTTAAGAACCTTGGAGACATATCCCAGGTCCCAGAGTCCATGTTGTAAGCTTGAAATGGCTAGAAGTAACTATATCTTTTAGGTTTTCAGCGTGACATGCAAGTAGCTAAAGCCTTTCTGAAACGTGGTAAAAAATGATTATCCTTGAGTAGGATACTCCAGTTTTTGTCCAGGATAAGTAAGATGTAACCCATTGTTTGTCTGGGGGCTTTGGGGGGTCAGTAGGTTAGTTCTGTTGCTTTTCTTCACAAGGAAAAGTGTACATGAAATTATACTTTGACGGCTAACCATGATTTCGGAACCTTTGGGTTCATCATTGTGCAACACCCGTTCCAATGCATAGGTTAGGTGGTTGTTGTGAATAACTTTAACTCTAATAATCCTATAAATCTATCTGAAAGTTACAGGAATTCGTATAAAACTCATCTTCAAAGAGTTTTTATTGTTCATATTAAATGTATGTGACACCGTCACATAACTTTATATACGGAGGATAACTTGATACAAAATCCTGTATATTATTTGTCCCTGAATAGGGGGAAAACACATTGGTAGTGGTGCTCTGTTCTACCAAAATCAAGGCATTGAACAGCCTGCGAGCCACATTTGGCATTATAACAATCCGATCCCCGGCCTCCGGGAGAAATGTTATAAAATGTATTTCATACCTTAAATCCTTATGTCCTGTGTATCACAGCCTCAGCATATTTACATTTTTTCTACTTTGCAGTTTATGGCTTTTGCAGTCAAATGTAATCAAATAAATCATGTCAATATCATGTAAAAAAATAAAAGCCTCAGTGGTTTTAACCTGAAAAAAAAAGATTTGCATCTTTCCTTAATCAGATTTCAATTAAATGCTGCATTTCCAGAATATCGGAGCCAGACTGAGACTCTTCTTCCAAGGCGATCATTGACCATTCCATTGAACCTGCTAATATGGCCAGTAACTTTCTAAGTGCGGTGGACATCACCTGTATGCTAATAGATAGTACGTCTTTGCTTATGACTTTTCCTGGATACATCTTCATACTAGTTGTGAATATTCTGGACTGGATGAAGAACAAGAGACTTAATATCAGTGATCAGATCATCTCTGGACTTGGTTTATCAACTCTTATTCACAAAATTGCTCAAGTAACTTTTAGATACACCTTACTGCTGGGTGGTCACCAAGTGCACACGAGTATAATATGGTTTTACATTGAGCTTACATTTAATTTGCTAAACTTCTGCATTTTGCTCCTGTCCACTTGGCTCGCCATTCACTTCTGCCTGAAGATTGTGAACATCAACCACAAACTCTACATCTATATCCAGCGCATGTTCCCCAAGATGTTCCCATGGATCCTCCTTCCATCGGTTTTAGTCTCGTTACTTATAAGTGTTCCAGTCGCTCAGAGCACATCACGATTTCACTCAACTTCTTCTGTTCTATTCAATACAAGTTCTTTCGCCATGAATATATTTCTTTCTGTACAATTGTATTATGCATTTTATGCTTTTTGTTTTGTAATATTCTTTATTTTGCTTCTAGTCGCAATTGTTTCTCTGTTTAGACACATTTACCAACTACAAAAGCATTCTGTCAATTTTAGGTCTGAGACTGTTCAAGCTCATGTCGGTGCGGTTAAAACTCTCATATGTTTATTATTTCTTAATCTTCTTCAGTTTTTTGTGCCAATTTTCATAATGTTAGAAAGAACTGAACATAGGATCATATATTTCAATATTTTGTTAGCAATAATTTGGCATATCCTAGACTTACCGATCTTACTTAGATCAAGCAAAAAATTACAGAAAAAGTTGCATGAAATATGGCTTTATTTAGTACCTTAGTATTATAAGAAAAATGTTTTGCTGATGGCTACAATATTATCAGGAGGTACTATATCATTTTGATGCTTATGCTTCTCCCATTGATTTCATTAATTAATTGTATCTTATAAAATTTTTATATCAAACATAATGAAAATGTATTTGGTGTATTTTTTAATTTCCCTACATTATTTTTTGTCTATAGATTGAAATATTTATTTCATTAGTGACTTTATACTTCTTGGGATAAAGAAAATTAATGAACAGAATTTTTTTTCACACCAGAATACCTGCTGGTAAAAAATCACCTATAATTATATGCCAGTGAGACACTGTACCATAATTACAAATGTTTTTTGATATGCAAATGAGTACTTATGAGTCAACTTCTGAAAAAGAGTCCCTTTTTCTTCAGGCTGCCAGTGAACCATCAATACCAATTATCCAGGAAGGTTTGTAAAAAGCAAGGACTGCTACAAACACTAAATATGTATACCTATATACAGGCCTCGTATAATAAAGTACAAAAAGTATATACACAAACACTCATTGTATCAAGTTCAACACATTTTATTAGATATCAACCAAATAATGCACGTATGATCACTACAATAAAAACAACCCATAAAAACAATCCCATAAAAACAAAAAGTGCACAGCCATTCCTGAACAAGTATATAGAATACAGAAGTAAATAAATATAATGCAATACAAGTGTAAACAGTAAACTTCAATGTAAACGCTATCTGTATAAAGTAAATCCTGGTAGGAGGTCATATAGCCAACTACGGCAAAAAGGTAAAGTGCATGGTGCTGAGTAACTCATATATACCAACCAGGCTGCATGATGAACAGGAGATATGGCGATGTACCAGTAGACCCCAAATGTGCATAGGCTGACACCGCTAATACCCTGCAATACATCAGTATTGCAGAGTATTATCATGAAAAAAGCAATCCGATGATTGCTTGTTCATGTCCCATGGTAGAACAAGTAAAAAAGTAAAAAAAAAATGTTATCCAATAAAAAATAAGTTAATAAAACAATAAAAATGGCCATAAGCCCCCACATATATAAAGAGACATATAACGCTAAAAATGTCTAAATCATAACACAAACCCCACATATATAGTATCACCGCGTCCGTAACAATCCGTTTTTCCTTTTTTTTTTGTAAATAAACTTATCAGCCAATTTACCACTAAAATGAAGTACAACATGTGAAGAAAAAACAATCTCAGAATCGCTTTGATAAGCAACAGAGTTCAAAAGTTATAACCATATAAAGCGACACAAGTCAGAATCCAAAAAATGGGACTGAGCCTTAAGCTACGAAATGGCTGCGTCCTTAAGGGGTTAAGGACGCAGGGTTTTTCGGTTAATTTTTTGCTCTCCACCTTCAAAAATCCAAATTTTTCATTTTCCCGTGTACAGATCTGTGTGAGGGATTATTTTCGGCATAACAAATGTGGTAAAATTGGCCAAAAAATGCATTTGGGTTACTTTCTCAGTTTTTGCAACTTTCACAGTCTCTCTAAATAACACCGGGATCTGACAAAGACCCAAAGCTGTCATGGCAACCGATCGCTGATCCCTGATGACATTCCTGGGGAACGACGAGTGAAACAAAGAGCGCCACACCTATGTGCTGCTGTCTTTTAAATGCATCAGAAGGGTGAATACCGCCGGCTTCAGAAGGGCAAGCACTGATCGCAGTTATTGGCGGTGGGTGTTTGCTGCAATATGCAGCAAACCCCATCTCTGTATGAGGAGGACTCAGCCCATGAGCAGAGCATGTACAGAACAGAGGGGGTCATTTACTAAGGGCCCGAATCGCTATATTTCTCCCGGGTTTCCAGAATTTTCCCGTTTTGCGCCGTCTTTCCCTGAATTGCCCCGAGGTTTTGGCGCACACGATCGGATTATGGCGCATCGGCACAGGCATGCATAGAACAGAAATGGGGGGGCATGGCCATCGGAAAACCTGACAGATTCGGAAAAAACGTGGAATTTTTTTAAAAAAATGTGTTGCTTGACACACGCTTACCTGCACCAGGAATAGGATAATGAACTCGAGCGAATTCCGGCGGAATTCAGCGCAGCAGCGACACCTGGTGGACATCGGGCGCACTACCTTAGTGAATCGCCGGAAGACCCGAATCCTTCGACGGAGAATGCGCCGCTCGATCGCGACAGGACTAGGTAAGTAATTGTGCCCCAAAGTGTGAAGGGGTTGAGAAATTAATATTGTTTTGATGTGTTGAATGGGGAATAATATGTGACAATGATTTTATTATTAGCAATTGTAAATATATTCAAATAAAAAAGGATGTCTTATAAAACTAAAGGCTTATTTGAACCACAGACTCGGCAATCTGCTCTTGTACACATTGGTTTTTTCCATGTCTTCATCTTTGACATCCAAATGTAATCAAATTATCCTAACGTGGCCATATCATGTGAAGATACAAAAGGCTTTGAGGGTTCAAGTATCAATATGATTTGCATATTTCCATCCTCAGATTTCACATATTCCATCATCAGATTTCACATATATGTTTCATTTCCATTATACCTAAGCCAGACTGAGGCGCCATTAGTTTCTATGGAGAGGGGCGGGGGTGAGCTGCGCTCACCTCCTCCTCCTCTCCCCGCGCTGCCGTGTGCCCGCCGTACTACGGTGCGGCGGGCTCACGGCAGTGTGAATTTAGCCTAACAGAGAACAAAGATACATCCTCAGAACTAGACAAAAATACATAAAAACATTATAGTAGAGAACACCACACAAAACCATGGAATAATTATCCCTATCAAGGAAATATATATATACTAATAGACAGAACAGGAGTAAAAGCAGCAATGATCCACCAACTAAAAAAACGTATATCAAAATAAATGAGGTGCAAAAAATTTTTTTTTTCATTCTGGAATAGATAGACTGGTTTGGTTTTAATCCCGCATCATGTCATAAGGCTTCTTGAAGGTCATGCTTGATGTCAAGGGAGCTGCATCACAAGGAGCTAAAAGAGGCTTGGTTTTTCTTATTCTATCCTTGAAAACTTTGCATATTTAGTGCAATATATTGATCCTGATGAAGGGGATAGTTCTTCCCCGAAACGCGTCGTCATCATAAAAGCTTATTTATGTCAAAACAATTAAAACTGTCTATGTAATTTACCTTTACTTGTATGCAATGACTTACTAAAGCAGCGCGTTATATAACCTGGGACCTCCACACTTTTCCTAGATTTGGCAACTACTGTGGTAGAACACTTGTTGTATTGCTATTTCAAGAAGAACACAACTAATTATGAAATGACTAACATTGGTCAAATTGAATTAGGGGTGGATTCCGCACAATTTCACCACACCTGATGGCACAGATAAGTCATTCTCCCATTACATATGACCACCCATTACTTCTGGCCACATGTTCACGATTTTATGCTGCTTTTATGCTACTTTATGCTGCTGCCACCCACCGGACCCACTTACATTGCACCTTGGTCGTTACACTCCACTAAACAACATCCTAAAATTTTAAACTTGTGTCAGGACATATTGGGAGATACCTTTGGTTAAAACGCCCCTTAGGCATTAAGTATCACATAGCCATCAAATTTAATACTCGTTGGATTTAACATTTGTTGGGTTACATTTTGGGATCAATATGCAGATTTTTGGGTCTTGAAGTATTCTTCTGCAGCCTCAAATTTAATACTTATTTTATTTTTGTTATTTTTTGTTGAAATATCCATCTACACAGCCACAAAATTTATTTTTTGTCTAATGAAAAATTGACATGATTTTCCATAGTTTTCCGAGAAACTCTTTGGATTGCAATACATTATACCATTGGAGTTTTGAGGTCCCTTGTAAAGGCATCGTGACATTTGGCTACTGGGGTTACTTAAATACTGGCACTATAACTGATGGTCACTGGGGGCTGTTTGACTATTTGCTACTGGGGGCTGTGTGACTATTAGCTACTGGGGGCTGTGTGACTATTGGCTACTGGGGGCTGTATGACTATTAGTTACTGGGGGCTGTGTGACTATTAGTTACTGGGGGCTGTGTGACTATTTTAAAACCTATAAAATAGATAAAAATACTATTGTATTTAGACGCCGAAGCGTTGAATGCAGAGCGCGACCCTAGAGACCGAGGGTTGAAGGGCAGAAGTGGATCTACTGGAGAAACGGGGCAAAACTCAAGGTTTCGTTTAGGCCCCTAGGTTGAATGGTGTTGAGGGTCCAAATCCATCTTGTTTCGCACTGTGATAGTCTCTTGTGGATTGGGCCCCCTCTAATCCCTATGTATTTGCACTAAATGGTGTTCAATTTACCCATTGCTTGTCACAATACATACTCTGCTTCCCTGCATTTACACGCTGTTGCGCAATACCGCTACGCCAGATACACGTGATCACTGATCACGTGACTGGTTACCATGTGACGCATCACACTACCACTTGGCTCTGCCCCCACACATGACAGCGATCACGGGACCCATTTGGCTCCGCCCCCACACATGACAGCGATCACGTGACCCATTTGGCTCCGCCCCCCACATGACAGCGATCACGTGACCCATTTGGCTCCGCCCCCACTCATGACAGCGACCACGTGACCCATTTGGCTCCGCCCCCACACATGACAGCGACCAAGTGACCCATTTGGCTCCGCCCCACACACAACAGCGGTCACGTGACCCATTCAGCTCCGCCCCCACACATGACAGGGGCTTTGCGCTTCCATTGGTTGACTGTTCCTTTTTAACACTCCCCTCACTGGAATGACGCTACCCCCAGACGAAGGCTCTGTTACGAGCCGAAACGCGCGTCGGGGATATCGTCATCCCGGACAGTGGAGGTCCACTTCATCTATCCTTTTGTTCATTGGTAAGGTATCATCTCTACCTGTTTGTGCACATTACCTATGTTTATGCATGTTAGCAGCTGTGTGCCACTTTACACCTGTTGCCTTCATTATATGTACCTTCTGTCCTTACCTATTACATGTGCATGCTTTGTCCATGTGTAATTCCTCCTATGTCTGCCCGGGGTGACGACTTTCTCATTTGTTGTCGCCGCCTGCACTGTCATTCCCCCTCAGCATTGTCTGAGGATTCTCATCCTGCTTTTATCGTTATGTCTTAAATAGTCATTAATAAAGTATTTTTTACTGCAATTATTCAGACTCAATTTGGTCTTTCATAGTGCTTCCTTTTACCCCTCTTTCCCTGTCCCTCCTTAAAGGGGTACCTTTTGTTTTTGTGTATGCTCATGGGAAGCCTCTCTTTGGTGTGTTACTTACCATACCGGGCTTATGGCTAAAAAAACCAATAAGGAACAAAGGTAGCAGCTTGGGGAGGAGCTAAGACAAGCCAGGGGGTGCAGAGTGTACATGGGAGGTATATCAACCAAACTATTCCATCGGTGCGGCAGAATTACAGTTCAGCGATTGAAAAAAAAAGTCGGTCAAATTATGCAGGATGGGATCAGCTATTATGATGGAAAAACTGGACGGAGTCTTACTGGGAAAACCGAAAGGGCGTTACACTACCGGAAACCCCACGCTAGAAAACAAAACCAAATGGTCCCGCCTTAAATAAATAGAGTGACAGAGGAAATAGGGGTAAAGGTTGTAGTGACAACACTATGAAAGAACCAAAGGTTGAGTCTGAATAAAACTAATGCGAGTAAAGACATGCTTTATATAAAATGACTATTTAAGACATAAACATATAAAAGGCAGGTAAATTCTAGATCGCTCAGAACAGAATGCTGTAGGGGACTGACAGTGGGCAGGTCGGGTGGGGGCGACAACAACATATAAGATCGTCCCGGGAAAAAAGGGGGGACTCAGGGGCATACATAGGAGGGAATTCACATGGTGACAAAGCATGCACATGGTAGCTCGTACAAGTGTGACAAAGCAAGGTAGCATATAATGAGGGCACAGGTGTTTAAAAGTTGCACAGGGAAAGAAGCAGCTTGCTAACGGAATAGCATAACATACGGTAATGGGGGGTGCACAAACAGGTAGAGATATAGCCTTAGCCCATGAAGCAAAGGGTGATAGAATGTGACCTCGCACCGGATCACGGGATGACCGTATATCGCCCGACAGCGCATATTTCGCTGACGTAACAGAGCTTCGTCGGGGGAATATTCGATCCTTCGTGAGTGGATTGATTAAGAAGGAAACAGTCAACCCCTGGAAGGACGTCAGCGCCCTGTCAGTGGTGTGGGGGGTGCGGAGCTGAATGTATGGTCACGTAGGGACCGGGGAAAAAGGGGACGGGTTGTGTCTGTGAGATTCAAGGGCAGGCCGAAGAATAAGGGTTCTGATGGGGAAAAGAGGGGAAAGGCAAAAAGGGGGGGGAAGGTCGACATGTACGATGATGTTGAGCGTGCCAAAGATGGTGTGGGCCGGGGGGGTGAAAAATAAACTCTAAGTGGTCATATAGGGTTGTGAAAGCGGACGCAAACAACATTGGGGGTCACAAGAGGGGGGTGATCAGTACTGTCATGAGATGGGGGGGCGGAAGCCAAATGGGGATCAGCGAATGATCGCTTATCGGTAGTGGTGAGGTGGCGGAGCCAAAATGCTAGGAGGTCAACGATTATCCGGCAATTATCATGGGTGGGGGCGTAAAAGAATACCAAGGTGGTGTTATTGTGATGAGCGGGTCAGCGAAAGGGTGAGCAAACAGAGTCAAGCGGATGGATCATAAATGATACGCTGGTTGTGATCTTCGGGATAACGATATTGGGGGGGAGAGCCAAGGGGGAAAGCAGGGCGTGGGTATAACTGCATTGGAAAGCAGACAGTAATGGAATGTTTTGTAATTGACGAAGCAATGAGGGTAACATTGAAGCAAAAGCCATATTAGTGCAAAGTACATGTGGTTCCGAGGGATGTAAATGTCAAAGAGATGCCATGGCGTATGTGTTAACATCAACAATATGATTCGAATACAAGGGTATAATATGTAACAGAACTAATAGAGCGTAAGCCTGCAATACAACCAAAACTTTAAAAAGTGAGTGTATTCAGCACCATTATCCGCAAACATGGTATTTATAGCTGAACGGGTGCAATATAAATACCATAAAAAAAAAGAGCATACCATAGCAGGGTATAGCCTAGTATAAAACAATGGTGATGGGTACATGATACAATGGTGAACGGTTAGGCGCTAAATAAGTGTGAAGTGAAAACCAAAAATATTGGATTAGATAAGGTGAGATCGCACAAAAGTTTTGCAGTGATACCCATAAATTGAATAATCCGGAAACGAAGCGTGTTATTATGAGCTACCGGCATGGGTAGAGTAATAATGGTAGGCAAGGCAAGCGAATCAAAAAAAATTTTATTTTAGTAGATAATGAAAAGTGTAGTGGAGGTTATTTGGCATACCAGTGAGGCAACCTAAGGGGGACGTGGCAGTTAGGAAGCACATGAATTTAAACGCAGCGAATAGGGAGGTGACATATAAGTATGAAAACTAAAGGATAGTTGGTAAAAAAATGCGTAATTTGGTGAAGAACATGGGATTAAAAACGGACCCTAAAACACGTGCACAAATAAAGATTAAGTAGTTATATGGGGAAAAAACCCAGAAAAATGCAAATGATTAACATGGTGGTTTATCAAGATACATAGGCTCTAGTGTAAGGGTAAGAGAATTGCGTGTACATCCTTATTTGTAATATGCCCGTTTGACCCTTGAGCGAAGCCATATTAAGGTGCACAGGACCAAGCAATATGGGAAGAACCTGCATTTATTTCCCCCATGTCTGTTTAGTACAAACTGAGAGATGGTGGGAGACATTTGCGTATTTATGGCCATGGAGCGGCCCAACTACCAATAAGGATTGGCCCTGAAGAATAAGGAAATCAAAATAACAAACATTAATTACAAAAAAGGAACACTAGGTAAAATAAAGATAAAACTACTATGTATTTATACTCCAGGAGACGGGATGCGGTTTAATTCGAGAGCGCAGGACCACTAGACTAGACCGAAAGGGAAAAGGGAGGTTGAGGCAGGAAGGTGGGATCACTTGTAGAAACGGACGACTCAGAGGGTGGTTCGTATATAGGCCCGCTAGGGGATTGATCATGATAAGATGTTGAGGTGTCCAATCCATCTGTGTAAATAATAATTTCGCACTGTGTGGATAGGTCTGCCGTTTGTGGAGTTGGTGAACCACGGGGAAACCAATCAGTGCTGGGAGGAATGAATGGATGGGGTTCCAGATTTTTTGAAAGAGAATCTATCTTCACCAACAAAGAGTTAACACGTGATTATGTTTATTCTTATATCACACCTTCGACCGGCATTGTTTGTGTTCACACGTTCAAAATTTGCTTTCCCTCAGCCGTTAAACTCAACGGCCCCGAGAACTGGGTACCCGAAGCTGTGCCGACAAACGTCAAAGGAAAAGGGGGGAAAAGACCCTACCGGAGGTAATGTATTAAATGACAGCAAGAAAAGGGTTTTTGTGAGTGGTTATGAAGTGGGTAAAAAGCACATAGATAACTCAAATAACCCGACTGGCATAAAGAGTATTCGAAAGAATTCAAACTGGGGCAGGTGACATTGAAAAAGAAAAATGTAAAACAATATGGGCGGGGGTAAAAGGGGTGGATGGCGGGGACAGGGGGGGTGGTATCGTGGAAATAAAAGGTGGGGTCTGGATCGGATGGACGCAATTAGAATGTAAGGACTACCATAAGACGGGGGGGATAGATTATTGGTGGTGCACGTGGTGTCACGGTGTCATTGAGGGGTGAGAAGGAAACCGGAAGAGGAAGGGAAAAGATGGATGGACGACAATGTATATGAAGATTCCAAATGCGAACTAAATCACGAATGAGGTTTTTATAAGGGTAAGGTCACGGCGAAGGGCACCATGTAGTGGAATGTAAAGGGTGAGATTTTATTAGATTGGCGGGGGTATTAAAACACTAATGGCGCCAGGAAGGAAGGAAAAGAAGATGTAGGGCGGCATAAAATACATGGGGGGAATGATTGTTGGTTGAACCAACTGCTGCGCATTGTATTGGTAAAGTTTTTTAATTGTATGCAGCATTAAAAAGCGACTATTGATTGTAAAATACTAATAGTAAAATAAAATTGTGGAAAGTCGAGGTTTTATATCGCATGGTGCAAAAAGATAGCGGGCTAAGGGCAATTTGTTGCGGAATACATCTTTTTAAATCTCTGGTATTTGCACTAAATGGTGTTCAATTTACCCATTGCTTGTCACAACACATACTCTGCTTCCCTGCATTTACACGCTGTTGCGCAATACCGTTACGCCAGATACACGTGATCACTGATCACGTGACTGGTTACCATGTGACGCATCCACTACCACCACTTGGCTCCGCCCCCACACATGACAGCGATCACGTGACCTATTTGGCTCCGCCCACACATGACAGCGATCACGTGACCCATTTGGCTCCGCCCCCCACATGACAGCGATCACGTGACCCATTTGGCTCCGCCCCCACACATGACAGCGACCACATGACCCATTTGGCTCCGCCCCACACACAACAGCGGTCACGTGACCCATTCAGCTCCGCCCCACACATGACAGGGCTTTGCGCTTCCATTGGTTGACTGTTCCTTTTTAACACTCCCCCACTGGAATGACGCTACCCCCAGACGAAGGCTCTGTTACGAGCCGAACCGCGTCGGGATATCTCATCCCGGACAGTGGAGGTCCACTTCATCTATCCTTTTGTTCATTGGTAAGGTATCATCTCTACCTGTTTGTGCACATTACCTATGTTTATGCATGTTAGCAGCTGTGTGCCACTTTACACCTGTTGCCTTCATTATATGTACCTTCTGTCCTTACCTATTACATGTGCATGCTTTGTCCATGTGTAATTCCTCCTATGTCTGCCCGGGGTGACGACTTTCTCATTTGTTGTCGCCGCCTGCACTGTCATTCCCCCTCAGCATTGTCTGAGGATTCTCATCCTGCTTTTATCGTTATGTCTTAAATAGTCATTAATAAAGTATTTTTTACTGCAATTATTCAGACTCAATTTGGTCTTTCATAGTGCTTCCTTTTACCCCTCTTTCCCTGTCCCTCCTTAAAGGGGTACCTTTTGTTTTTGTGTATGCTCATGGGAAGCCTCTCTTTGGTGTGTTACTTACCATACCGGTCCAACCCACACTTTATTACGTACCACATGGATCTGGACTTACTTGGTATATAGGTTTGATACCTTCACCTCCCTTCTCTCTCCCTTCCTGATTCTCCTGTTGTTTTGATTAAGTTTCCTGTGTTTGTTTTTCACAGATTTTAGAACCAGGACACACCATGAATTTTCTATCCAGGGAACAGACCTGGCGTACTAAACTCAACCATGTGTTTAAAGATGCAGCGACAGGTGGTGACACAGTGAGTTGCGTGAATGCAGGCGCGACCCAGAGAACGTTGAAAAATTTATTACAAAAAAGAATGAGAATTTGGTGGAATGTGGCCTTTCTGGAGAAATATGTTGAATGTAAATTAATCCCAAGAGGCCTCAGAGTACAGGTTTTTCCCTCCTTTCAGGTGGAAAATGACATGTTTATTACCCAATGGGAAGAAGCCTGCACCCGTTGTTCCGAAACTTTCATAAAATTGTTGATTGAGGATAACAAAACAAGACTTGAAACAGTTGGCAAAGAAATAGAGGAAGCACGAATAAAACTAACCTCCTTACAAACGCAGGAGGAAATAAAAACGTTTGACCTATTTGAGTGTTGGGAAAAAGAGATTTGTGATAAAAAGACAAAGAAATTTCAGCGTGATCAGGATGACTTTTCCCAAAAGAAAGCTTACCTCTGGGGCCGGTCTAGCCGGAATAGGAGAAACATTCGCTCGGAACGTACATCAAGTCGCTCCTCATCGATTTCATCCACAAGGTCATTCAATGACCCAGGGGACAACCCACAGACTCAATCAAACCAAGGGACCAAGAGGAAATACACTCAACCCCAAGCAAACAATAAGCGTCGTCCGGAAACACGAAGTGCCGCTAATGATAGCCAACTAAAGGTAATTAACCTTTCAAAGCGTGTGTTAACACCTCATGAAGTAGAGGTGCTGGAAAAGGGGTTAACATTCTCCCCAAGTGCTAAATTTAACACTTTCTCCGCAGTGAAAGATCTCCACATGTTTGGAAGATCTCTAATCTTCAAGAAATGGTTTCATACAAAAGACCCAGCAGAAATTTTTGAAACCGAGCAAGAAATTGAAGCTGTCAGGATATTGGAAGAACTCCAGATTGAACATAATGCAGATACCCAAATCCCCCAATGCGTGAGAAAAAAGTCTAAGAAATTTCCGAATCTTTCCAGCTGCCCAGCGGTCGATCAATTTGTTAAAGCAGTATCCCAGGAATTTTCCAAAATAAATGATCAGGTAAGCCATGATAATTTGTCAAACGCACATCGTAGATCCATCAATAGTCTTAAAAGAGATAAGACGATTGTTATCAAACAATCCGATAAGGGTGGGAACGTGGTAGTGTGGCCACGCGAGATGTATGAGTCTGAGGCACATCGTCAACTCAGTAACCACCAATGTTATAAACGCCTCACGTTCAATCCTTTGTTAAAGTTTACAAATGAATTAAATTCCATACTTTTACAGGCTGTCAAGAACAAGGTGATCGACACAGACCTTGCCGAGTGCCTAAAACAAACAGACCCGACGATTCCCACCCTATATCTACTGCCGAAAGTGCATAAACATCCAAAGATACCACCAGGCCGGCCTATCATATCTGGGACAGGAAGCCTTACAGCAAACGTAAGCAAATTTGTCGACCACCACTTGAAGAGAATCGTAGAGACGTTGCCATCCTACACCAAGGATACAATGGATCTACTGCGCAAAATAGATGGACTCCATGTCGACAATGACACATACCTTGTCACTTGCGATGTGGAGTCCCTCTATACGTGTATTAAACATCATGACGGTTTGAACGCGGTACGATATTTCCTGTCTATGGAAAATGTGACACAGGAGTTTTCCTCATTTATCCTGCAACTATTGGAGTTTGTCCTCTTCCATAACTTTTTCGTGTTTGGGGGATCCTTCTACCTGCAGCTCCAGGGCACAGCTATGGGGGCGTCTTGTGCGCCCTCGTATGCTAACTTGTTCCTGGGGCTGTGGGAGAGGGACCTCCTGGACAGTGATCGCGATGTCGCTATGGACCGGGTCCTGTTTTGGGCCCGGTACATAGATGACATCCTGATCATTTGGAGGGGGGACTTGGTGGAGCTACAAAGCTTCTTTTCAACTCTGAACAATAATCCCTATAACATCAGGCTCACATACCATGCAGACAAAACCTCTGTGGCTTTCCTTGATGTAACCATTAGCAAGGACCTAGATGGTTTTTTACAAACAAACGTATACAGAAAAGAGACCTCTGTTAATTCTTTATTGCATGCTACCTCTTCTCACCCCATCCAGACCGTGAGAGCCATACCTACTGGTCAGTTCCTCCGGATTAGGCGGATATGTTCCTCGGATGATGACTTCGAGATTCAGGCTGATGACCTCAAAAATAGGTTTCGTCAACGAGGCTACAGTAATAGATCCCTAAAATTGGCCTACTGGCGTGCAAAAAGAACACCACGCCAGACTCTTTTATCACCTAAGGAAAAACCAGCAATACCAGACCAGGTGAGATTCATTACGAATTATCACTCTCAGTGGCACTTGATGCGTCAGACCTTGGAAAGATTTTGGCCAATTCTACAAAGCGACCCGATCATCGAAAAATATATTACTCCACATCCCTCAGTGACAGCGAGAAGGGCTAAAAATTTGCGAGACATCCTTGTAAGGAGCCATTATACATCTGGCAAATCTAACACCATATTCGATGGTCGCCCACCTTGGGGGTGCAAACCATGTGGGAGGTGTGTAGCATGCCCCAATGTAGAAAAAGCCGACACATTTACGGATTCATCGGGCACCAAGATGTACAACATCACACACAATATCTCCTGCAATACCAAAGCAGTGGTTTACTACGCAACCTGTCCATGTAATTTAATCTACATAGGTCTAACCACTCGCCCGATGAAAGTACGCATTCGAGAGCATATGCGTGACATCAAGTCTACACTGAATAATGAATCTGACACTGATGGAAAACCGGTGGCTCAACACTTCAAAGAGCGACATAACTCCGATCCGACCCTACTTAAGGTACGTGGTATTGATAAAATAGATCTAGGGATTAGAGGGGGCCCAATCCACAAGAGACTATCACAGTGCGAAACAAGATGGATTTGGACCCTCAACACCATTCAACCTAGGGGCCTAAACGAAACCTTGAGTTTTGCCCCGTTTCTCCAGTAGATCCACTTCTGCCCTTCAACCCTCGGTCTCTAGGGTCGCGCTCTGCATTCAACGCATCGGCGTCTAAATACAATAGTATTTTTATCTATTTTATAGGTTTTAATTAATTTTTTGTTATTTTGATTTCCTTATTTCAGGGTCAACCTATGGTTTTGGCGCTATGGATAATATACGCAATGTCTCCAATCTCTAATTGTCCTAAACAGCATGGTGGGAAAAATGCAGTTCTTCTATTGGTCCTGCATAATATGGCTTCGCAAGGGTCAACTGGTGCATATACAAATAAGGACTGCCAGCCCCCAGTAGTATACAGCCTGCCAGCCCCCATGTAGTATATAGCAGCCCCTAGTAGTATACAGCAAGCCCCTAGTAGTATACAGCAGCCCCCATGTAGTATAAAGCAGCCCCCATGTAGTTTACAGCAGCCCCCATGTAGTATACAGCAAGCCCCTAGTAGTATACAGCAAACCCCTAGTAGTATACAGCAAGCCCCTAGTAGTATACAGCAGCCCCTAGTTGTATACAGCAGCCCATAGTTGTATACACCAACCCCTAGTAGTATACAGCAAGCCCCTAGCAGTATACAGCAAGCCCCTAGCAGTATACAGCAGCCCCTGGTAGTATACAGCAGCCCCTGGTAGTATACAGCAAGCCCATGGTAGTATACAGCAAGCCCCTAGTAGTATACAGCCAGCCTGCCCCCACGGCCCTCAAAAAAATAAACTTATATACTCACCCTCCGATGTCAGCGCGACTCACCGATGTCCCCGATGTCAGCGCGTCCCGTCTTCTTTCTTCTCCGCGGCTCCTCTTCTCTCTTCTTTCTTCCGGCATGGACGCGGCCATGTTTTCTTCTAGCAGGCGCATACTACGACACGGCCGCTGCTGACGTCATAGTATGCGCGGCCACGAAGAAAACATGGCCGCGTCCATCACAGAAGAAAGAAGAGAGAAGAGGAGCCACGGAGAAGAAAGAAGACGGAACACGCTGACATCGGGGACATCGGTAAGCCGCGCCGACATCGGGGAGCCGCGCTGACATCGGAGGGTGAGTATTTAAGTTTATTTTTTTTAAGTGGGTAATTTTTTTTTGTAATAGACTCGTGTATAAGCCGAGGGGACGTTTTTCAGCACATGTTTTGTGCTGAAAAACTCGGCTTATACACGAGTATATATGGTAAATTTTTGGAAGACTTTCACTCCGGCAGCTCATACCTCCACGTGACCAACGTGTTAAATCGGAGCATAGTGGTGCAGAGGCTGCGATGGCACCCGGGCCAAAGGGGTTTAGGGGGCCCTTATGGAGTCACTTTCCCATATGAGAAGACTGTTACTATAAACCATACATTATAGTCAGGGCCTGGCACAGACTTTGCACTGGGGCCCATCAACTTCTAGTTACGCCACTGGGTATGGCCATACACTATGCTCCAATACCAATCTGAACGGGTCTCTAATTTGCAACACTTGCAATCCCATTTAGGCATTAGCAATTGACTCTCTGGATTATTCCTATGGCACTTAATAGGTGAGCCACAATACACAAGATCCCGTTTCACTAATAGTGTAAAACACAGATTTGGTGCTTGTGTTTAGCAATGAATTATAGTTTTCCTCACCCCCATGAGATTGAATTAATTATATGCTTTCCTTTATTTCAACTTCCTACCTTTCTTCCCTTACGTTTTTAAACATTATTATACAACATACCTGAGCGGTGGCTCAATATTTCAATTGTTGCACGTCATTGTGGAGGGTGTACCTTTTTGTCCCCCCCCTTCCCCACTGACGTGTTTTCTATACGTGAATACTTTATAGCTATTTTCCCTCAGATATGTGGTAACCATGATTAAGAGCGTTTAACACATTCAAAATGCGTAGGCTAAAATGTTTAGCCCACAATATGTGTGCAATGCTTTGGTCTATGTGATGTTGTACTGTATACTTTGGAGCCAAAAATTCGGAACACCCTTAACCACATGTGCTGGATCATTGTTTTTTTTTTATTCTTCTACCATCTTTCTTTGCACGCTGTGATCTGCTCACCAAAGGTCTCTCGAAATTTAACGACCACCCTGAAAGTTACAGAGCATGGAGAGCTTCTTTAAGAAATGCCACAACAGGCCTTGACCTCTTCAAGCGAAGAGATTGACCAGTTAGTCAAGTGACTAGGAGACGAGTCGACAGAACACCCAAAACGCATCAAACATATTAGCATCAACTACCCGAGCAGAGGCTTGGACATGTTATGGAGAGGCTCAATGAGTGCAACAGCTCCTCAGAGATAATAGAAGAATCCCTCTTTAACAGGTTACAGGACTTTCCTAAAATCTCAAACATAAGATTTCTCAAACTAAGAGAATTGAGCGACCTCTGGACAGAACTACAAGTTGCCAAGTCTGAAGGAGACCTGCTAGGCCTCACATCCTGAGATGAAGCTAGAGGCATCAAATTCATAGTGCAGAAGCTACCTTACAGTTTGCAGGAGAAATGGATGAAGTACAAGCGAAGACACAATGTACAAAGGCACAATGTACTCTTCCCACCATTCTTCTTTTTTGTAGATTTCGTACGTCAGCAGGCGAAGATCAGGAATGATCCTAGTTTTGACCTTTCCACCATAGACATAGTCAACCCAGGAAGAGGTAATCCTGCTTTAATTCGTAACCCCAGAGGCACATCTATCAGCGTACACAAAACAAATGTATCTCCTGACGATTCATCAGAAACCAGAGGGACATTAACAAAAGACCTAAACAAGTTGTGCCCCTTACATAAAAAGCCTCACTCACTGCAGAAGTGTTTTTTTTTAGGAATTTTTTTTTAGAAATTTCCTCAAAGAGAATGACATATGCTATAGGTGTTGTGCATCTACATCTCACTTAGCCAGAGATTACAAAACCAGTATTTCTTGCTCCAAGTGCAACAGCCGAGGACAAAATACGGCTTTACACCCAGGACCAGCACCACATTTGCCCTCACCCTCAGATGAAACTTTAGAGCACGGCCTGGAGAGGAAAGACACCTCCTGAGATATCGCCCCTGTGTACTCAAGTTTGTGGAGAAGGTCTAAGTAACAAATCTTGCTCAAAGATCTGTCTGGTCACAGTTTACCCTACAGGTCACAGAGAAAGAGCAGTTAAACTGGACGCCATCCTGGATGACCAGAGCACAGCCTTCTTTGACATCTTTCAAATCAAAGGACTTAGTTCGTCCTACTCTCTTAAAACTTGTACAAGAGTGATCGAAGAAACTTGGCGACGAGCCACAGGATACCATATTGAATCTCTATGGTCAGACATCATTACTCCTTCCTACACTAATAGAGTGTAATTCAAACCCAAACAATAAGGAAGAGATCCCCAGGCATATACCTAAGTGGTTTTGCCAGCGGCTCCACCTGTTGATAAGTTCTTGTATTGCAGCCTCATTTATTCTGCCTAATGTTTTGGTGCAGACTAACCTTTTCCTATTTAGGCTTACTTAGTTTCCCATCATGCCTTTCTCTAGCCTGGCCCCATGCCTCTTCGGCAGCCATCTTGCTCCATAGAAGCAGAACACACTAATGTCTCTCTCTTAGACAGTTAGTTTATCTGTTGTTCTCCTCATCATAGAACAGTCGGTGAGTTATTATATAATTCATGTGCCTTACAGAATGTGATGTACTGAGATATTGTCACGAGTGCCCCTGTGATCCATGTCGCAGAGAGGGGGTTCACCTGTGCCTCGCTGTGTCCCCGTCCCCCTGCCGGGCTTACCTCTCCTGGCTCCTGACTGTGCTCTGGATCCCTACCTTCCAGGACACGTGCTCCCGCTGCAAGGACTTCTCTGAACTTAAAGGGCCAGCGTCCTTCCCATTGGCGCTGGTCACTTTCGGGTTTCCTACATAACCTGGTGGCTCCCCTCATTCGTCACCGGATCTTCAAGTCTTCCCACTGAAATGAAAGCCTTGTTCCTGTGTGTATCCCGAGGACCTTTTCCTGTGTATATCCCATGGTCCGTGTCCGGTGATCCGTATCCTGTGGTCCGTGTCCGGTGTTCCATATCCTGTGGTCCGTGTCCAGTGGTCCGTGTCCGGTGGTCCGTATCCTGTGGTCCCTGTCCAGTGGTCCATATCCTGTGGCCCATGTCCTTTGGTCTGTATCCTGAGGTCCGAATCCTGTGGTCTGTGTCCTGTGGATCATTCCCGTGCTCCTGTCCTCCATCCATCTTGCACTCCTGCCATGCCTTCCAGGGTTCAAGCCCAGTGGTGTCTTTAGTCCGTACCAGCGTTACCAGCCTTCCTCTGCGTTCCTGCTGTAATCCCAGGTTGTGACTGTTTCCTGCACTTGTTACCTTGGCTGCCACCACAGGTCTCATACCCTCCCCGGCAGTGGCCCAGAGGGTCCACAGACTTTTCCCAAAGAGACTCTCAGACGGTTCATCCCTCACGAACTGTGACAGATATGCTGTGCACCTTGTGCTGAATACTATTATTTTCTTTTAGTTTTACCCTAATCCTATTAATAATAGTTGATAAGGACCCCCTGCGTCCAGCTCAATGCACTGATAGGAAAAGAGTTTAGCTGTCTGACAACTCCTTCACAGGGACGGATTGAAGGTGTCAGAACAGGGATGTTAATATTAACCTTCGTTCATTATAGACCCACCTTTCTCTATTTATGTCATGGAAAGTGCTGGACCTGAAGTTACTACTTTCCATATTACCGCTAAATACGATAACACCATAAACAGATGTACCCAAAAAAGACAATAGGCCATAATTACTCAATCCCATGTGTCTGTTTTCTGTTGGACTTTCATACGGAAACTGCTTGCACAAGTATTCAAGAAGTATCCGAGACACATCATGTGATAACAATTTCTGCACTGAAGGGGGCGTTCCGGTGCTCAGTCGTGGGCCAATATACATCAGAAAGAGATGATGCATAAAACGCAAATATAATATCAAAGTGCAATATGTGCTAAATGTTACAGAAGACGGGAAGGGGTTCACCAGGTCTCCAAGTGCCCTAGACCAGTTTTGGTCGGATGTGGGGAAGTGGGTACAGGAAATAACTGACAGGGGGCGTGGCTAGCAGGACATGTAAGTGGACATGTTGAAAGAGTGCTCATGCATATATTAATATGCTGAAACCCTAAGTTTGGAGCAAAGTGGACTTACCATCCATGAATAGGTTGGTCACCACATTACCAGCCACCAGCTGTGCCCCTGTGATCCGCCTTTTGCCACCACTGCTGTTCCCAGTTCCCATATGGGACCCATAGACAGGACACCAACTGACAGACGGCCCTGCCCAAGCTTCTCTCCATCACACAGAAACATTGTTTTCCTAAATCTAAGAAGTCACAGACTAGACACCTCATCAATGTGGGCAGTATCGGCATTCCAGACTGTTGGCGCTTGAGGGATCCACCGTAGGTGGTCCAGTGGCTAAACACAGTCAATGATATCTCCACATGGAAAATATTCTTGGGTGCATAAAAAAGTTAAGTTTTGATATATAGGGGTACAGATGTTATATAAGTCGTCTTACTACAGCACACCACTGGGTAAGGTGTGAAGGTGGTCTGGGGTGGTCATTTTGTATAAAACTATGAGAGGATGGAAATTGATATTGTTTTGGGGCAGGGGGAGTGTTATATTGAAAAATATGAAATGGGACTGAGGCGGAGTTTACATTGCATACATAATTCAAGGGCTGGAGGGATTTCATTTATTGTATGGGATAATTGTAATCCAGGGGACACTACAACAACTATAAGTGACTGTAGCATTTTAGTTGTATTTTAGTATCGAAATCTGCTCTATGGATTGGAAGACATCTGGAGGGAAATTCTGCAGTGATAATTCATGACCAGGAGAAGTTGTCATGGAGTTCTGGATCAGAAGGAACAGAACGTTCTCTGCAAGTTGCTAGATGTCACCTCAACTTGATCATTCAAGTAGTCAGTGACTAAACTTCTAGTGTGCATCTGGTTCACTGCAATGTGTGGCTGTGATTGCGGAGGGGCACAACATTCTCCTATATGTGGGAAGCCCTCCCTATGTCTGTAGTCACTGACTACCTTTCTTGTGGGTTAGACAGCTCTCAGCATTGGTAGTCTCATTTAGAGTGTCAGTGAGCCAAATCCGTCTTTGTAATGTTGGTCAGTGGTAATACGTGGAGTCTTCTAATGTTGTCCCCAATTTTTGATTCCGATGTGGGTGCTTTTTAAAAATTTGCCACAAAACCTTTGTGGACATGATATAGCAGTGGATTACAGGATGGTCCACTCTACTTACACGTTAAACTTGAGACCAGGGGGGCCTACAATATAAACAAAGCCAGATAGTAGCTTTAATCCACCACTGGTGGCGCTATTTATTATAATTAATGCGATAAAGCAATTTATCACAGATATTTAATACAATACATGATCCCACTGTTCACACGGTTTGTGTTTATTTCCACAGATAATTATATACATTCACCGCTAGAGATGAGCGAGCACTAAAATGCTTGAGTGCTCGTTACTCGGGACGAACTTTTCCCGATGCTCGAGTGCTCGTATCGAATAACAAGCCCCATTGAAGTCAATGGGAGACTCGAGCATTTTTCATTGAAAGAACACGTTGAAAGAACACTGAAGAACACATTGCAGATGTTTCCATACATCTGCAATGTGTTCTTCACACATATTGTTCTTCACATACTATTGTGGAGAACACCGTTCTGCACGCGTGTCTTCGGATAAGTTACCAGATGTACGCGAACATCTGCAAAGTGTTCTTCACTGTGTTCTTCACTTAAATGATTATGTGTTCACTGTTTTCATTGTATTCTTCACTGTTCTTCACTGTGTTTTTTTAAGTAAATGCTCGATCTCGAGCCGGCGAGATACTCGTCCGAGCAACGAGCCGTTTCAAATACGCTAATACTCCAACGAGCATCAAGCTCGGACGAGTATACTCGCTCATCTCTATTCACTCCAATGATTTTTTCTATAGCTGAACATTCGCATAGAACTGTCAAGGGGGAAGACAAACAGGAATTCAATAGAAATGTATCAAAATGAGAGAACAAAGTGTAAATTTGAGAGTGTGGTGTTGTGCTATATGGAGTTTAAGATATTTGACTGTGAATTCACCAGAGATAAACCATGGCCTGGGAAAATCATTAAGAAGTCCTCTTTCTGATGGAGCAGATCAAGTACGAGATGTCACTAATGTCTGTCTCTAATGACTGACTACTAGTGTGTAAGGTAGCATCATTGGGTGCTGTGGGAGGGCGGTGGGGCAGCTTTTCAATTTTCACCTCCGGCAGCAAAAATACTAGAATCAGCCCTGATCTCAGTGCTATCTCTTTTTGTAGTCCAAAAGTCACCCAAGAGTCATATTTTCACTTAAAACTTTCATAGTTCTGAGCAACTACATGTCCAGCGTCTTCTAGCAACACATAGAACCGCACCAAGATGACATCCAAGTGCTGTTTGTTTCTTTTTGTTACCACCCCATTAACTTTAACGGTTGAGTTTCACGCATGATCATAGTTCTCTGAGTGAGTTCAGGAACCGAAAATTACAACCTTTCGTGGACAAGGGACCTAAATGTAGTCAAAACTCTACATCTGTGCTCCTTCTACTATCACCTGGTGCTGATCCTACAAGATATGATCCTAAGATATAGTTCATGCAGAATCCTGACTATGTGGAATCAGGATAAGATGTGTTGTGTGTCTATGAGTATATTTGATGGTGAGCTTTCGAGAATACTAGTTCTCTTCGTCAGACATGATGTTATACATGAAACAGAAAATTCACATCATTTTATGCACCTGACAGTGATCATCAAAGGATATAAAAAAAAAAAAAAACCTCTAAAACAACAGATTGATAAATACAGGGACATCTTATGTACGAAAGGACGGCAATAAAAGCATTAAAAACCTGTGAGGCGAGACACAAGAGCCCTGGCTCGTATCTGCTTGTGGCCTCCAGGTCAGAGGTCAGAGGTCATGAAGCTGAATGAATGTTAAGACCACTTTGTAAGGTGTTGAATCTCCTTATTAATTTATACTTCCATTCTTTCCTTTCCCTCTGTGTCTTAAAATGTCTCTCGTGTCTCGCCTCACAGGTTTTTAATGTTTTTACTGCCGTCCTGTTGTAAATAAGATGTCCCTGTATTTATCAATCTGTTGTTTTAGAGAGTTTTTTTAATATCCTTTGATGATCAGTGTTCAGTGTGTATAATATGCTGTGAATTTTTTGTTTCACGCACAACATCATGTCTGACGAAGAGAACTAGTATTCTCGGAAGCTCCACCATCAAATATACTCAGTTAGTCTCAAAAAGATATTCCTGATTTCTTCACTCTTCTTCTGCTCTCCATGGCTAACACGGTACAAATCTACACTACTCAGGTAGCCTGGGACCTCCCTGCCCCCTCGGTGGGACCCATTTGACCATCGATATGAAGGATCCATTGTTATTTGTGTGGAAGTTTTTGCAATATTTTCAAAATTTACTTCACATTTATTATTTGAAAGCAGTTTGTAAAGATACAAATTAATAAAGTACATGAAAAGTAAAGACTCTGTAGACGATCGTTTTAGACCTGGGATTAGATATTTTTCAGCAATGAGGGAATGAATGGCTATAAAATTTAATCTGCAAACATTCTGTCATATTCCTCAGGCTCACTCATCCTACTGTCAGAAGAAGAATCTCAGAAGAAGAAGGCATACAGTGGCAGATGTGAGGAGGACTTTATGGGTGCCATGGTTCCCACCATTGGTTGTTGCCTGTATTGTTCTCCCCATTGTTGTCCCCATTGTTGTCCCCACTGTTGTTGGCTTCGAGCTTGAGCATTGAAAGTTAAAGTCCAGTGATAAACTAGGTAGGTACTGCTTGCCAAGATCGCAGAAGGATTTCGTTCCACACCCTCGGACAGCCATGGAAGCTACGTATAATCCTGTAAAGATGTAAAAAATTATTTTTATTTACCAAAATATTGGATCTCATTTACGATGAATCTGCAAGGTACAGTAAGTGCGATGATGGCAGAACCTGTAACTATAATATTTCTTTAGTCCAGCTGCACATGGTCCGTAATGGCCGTAGAATATCTGCAGATGTAATTTTGTCTTTCTACTCATGGCAGGACCCTGCTGACTTCACTTAGGCTACATGCACACTGCCGTGTGCCCGCCGCACCGTACCACGGCGGGCACGCGGCAGCGCGGGGAGAGGAGGATGAGGTGAGCGCAGCTCACCACCGCCCCTCTCCATAGCGATGTATGGCCGCGGTGCCGTAATACGGGAAAAGATAGGACATGTCCTATCTTTTCCCGGGCTACGGAGCGGTATGTACCGCTCCCTTGGGGCGCCGCAAACCGATAGAAGTGTATGGGGGACGTATATCGTCCGCATATACGTCGGCCGTATATACGTCCCCCATACTCTAGTGTGAATGCAGCCTAAGTCTGTGCTCTGGCTTTCATTTCACACATGATTCTATCAATAAAAGCTGTGCTGTGATTGGCTATTTTTAGCAAATCAAAAATGAAAATGAGAGGAAAAAAACCCATATTAGTTCATGTATATTAAAATTCATAATTGTTATTGGATACAACAAATTGATTGGGAACTCTTGAGAAAGCTATTGAAATGTGCATCAGTAGGACAGGTGTTTGCTGGACAGTGTGTTTGGGCCTCTGTGAGACATTTGGGCACACGTCTAGCCCCAATCTCTGGCTTTGTCCGTCTTTTTTTTTTGTTTTGGCTTTTCTGCTGGTCAGGTGCATCTTAGCGATTTTTTTATTGACACATGTGGTGTTTGGTCTCTAGTGAATTTGCAACTCCAAAAGTTGCAATCAGATCTAATCTCATTTTTACACCTGGTCAGGGGCAGCACTGCTAGCACTGATACTGGGTGCCATCCCTTACATGCTGCAGACAAAGCCACTAGAGACAAGATCCAAGGAAAAATGGGGGGCGGACACATTTTAAGAGCCATGGGTTTGCTGGCAGCATTTAAAGAGAAAAGACGCTTTATCATCATCACTCATTAGCAGCAGCAACTTGAGCCTCCAGTCACTGACGAGCTTTCCTCTACTTACCGACAAAAGAAACTGGGCAGTAGTAGCTTTACATGAAACAGAACCTACAGCAGCAGGTGGCTATCTACTTGGAACAAATGATCTAACCCCACACCCCAGATCCCCGCTCTTCTAGGCAGCTAGGCGTAAAAACACAAGATCCAACCCCACACTCTCCGTAACAACACTTTCGTAGGACCTACTCCACCCATTAGTACTAGACCCACTACTTCAATATTACCTAGTGTTTCAAAAACTCCATTAAGTCCAACTAGAAGACCACAACTGAATAACCCTAACCCAGAGGATATGACAATGTGCACCTCCTTAAACACCTCTCCCAAAAGACATATCTATGGAGAGTTTCGCCAGCCTGGGTCGGCTGCACTCTACAGATCACTCTATGAGGGGCCAAATGGTTACGGGTTACTTGTGGAGATCCAGAGCGCTCCTCATGTTCCGGACCTTCTGGTCAGTTTGCACACTAAGATGTATGATCTAACTCTTTTTTATTTATAATAAAATAGTATTTAAACAAAAGTATAAAAACAAAATCCTAATGCTACGAGTTTCTGGGACTATTCATTGTCCTCTTTATCAAGCTAAATTCAAAAGATAAAAGTGCACTAGTCCCAGATGGCGTCCATCCATCTATACAAGGAATAATTGGCGCCAACTCAGGTTGATGAAGGCATTAATACTGCTTGTCTAGACTACCTACTAAGAAATATCAAAAATTGGAAAAAAACAAAAACAGTGTAAGGCTGCATTCACACTACAGTATGGGGGACGTATATACGGCCGACGTATATACGGCCGATATACGTCAACTTCGAAGAATAGAAAATGCACTGGATGATTCTATTGGGGACGTGTGGGACTTCAGCCTGGATCCAGTTGCACTAAAGGTTTAGCTTTTTTTTTTTTTTTTAACAATTAATACAAAGTGTTACCACTTGCAAACTCTTACATACTTAACTGAGGCAATGTATTTCATTAGCACAGTACCTTTTCGGCCACTTTACCTCATGTTTTTTGTAACATGTAGGCAGCACATGGTAATAGAGTATTAGGTAATTTACCAATACACATCTAATAATAGTTCTGCACTGCTTTCTTGATATGTTAAGTGAACGCTCTTTTTCTTTTACCTCATCAGCCAGACATTCCTGTCCATAAAATTGCCACAGGTGAAGCGGCATGTGATCTATGACCATGAGCAATTGCCCTGCCAAGACCTTATAATAATATTCATGAATATAAGATCAGTGTCCTGTTCGGAAATTGCTCATGGACAGATAGATCACATGACCCTGTGTCTCTGCAGCCATTTTATGGAAAGGAATCTCTGGCTGATGAGGTAAAAGACAGGAAGCTTCACTTCACATATCAAGAAGTTTTTAATGGATGTATATTTCCTAATATCCTGTCCCCCACACTTGGGGGTTGAATATGCGGCCATGTATACGTAAAAACAAAAGGAAAAACAAAAGGTACCCCTTTAAGGAGGGACAGGGAAAGAGGGGTAAAAGGAAGCACTATGAAAGACCAAATTGAGTCTGAATAATTGCAGTAAAAAATACTTTATTAATGACTATTTAAGACATAATGATAAAAGCAGGATGAGAATCCTCAGACAATGCGGCAAAACTCAAGGTTTCGTTTAGGCCCCTGGGTTGAATGGTGTTGAAGGTCCAAATCCATCTTGTTTCGCACTGTGATAGTCTCTTGTGGATTGGGCCCCCTCTAATCCCTAGATCTATTTTATCAATACCACGTACCTTAAGTAGGGTCGGATCAGAGTTATGTCGCTCTTTGAAGTGTTGAGCCACCGGTTTCCCATCAGTGTCAGATTCATTATTCAGTGTAGACTTGATGTCACGCATATGCTCTCGAATGCGTACTTTCATCGGGCGAGTGGTTAGACCTATGTAGATTAAATTACATGGCCTTACAGCAAACGTAAGCAAATTTGTCGACCACCACTTGAAGAGAATCGTAGAGACGTTGCCATCCTACACCAAGGATACAATGGATCTACTGCGAATGTCCGGCTACTCCACGCCCCAGTAGCCGCATAAAAAAATTTGCATATAGATGTAATAAAGTTTTGTAAAAGACGCCCGGGACGGGAGGATTAGCCCAAAAGAGGGCTATCCTCACGTCCCATCCATCCACCTACCTCCCCGATTCTACCTTTATAGGTAGAAACGGGGTGGTAGGTTCCCTTTTAAACCCATGTGTGGTTCTTGGGGTTTTTAAAATGTTTACTGCTCAGCTCCTATCTCATACTCGTATACATGTCCTTTATTTTTAATGTATTCTGTGATCTAGGCTCCTAATACATAGTCCTAGCCTATTTGAATTTTTTTTTTTTTTTTTTTTAGATGTTTCATATGGTATGTGAAAAGTGGGGTAAATAAATTTCTCCCCCGGCACCATGCAGGGATTATTATTTCCAGCATTGGTCATCTGTAGCCATCTATAAAGGGGCTACTCTCCTGTACTTCAAACATGATACGGTACAGTAGTCTCACAGGAAGTGACTTTAGTACATTTGAATAGAAGCTAAGCTGCAGTGACTTGTCTGCTTCCTGTATCATATACTGCTTACTAGTTAGGAGTTGACCCTCCCAAACTCCCCAAATCTTAATGTCCTAACCTTTTATATAAGTTATCAAAAGTTTTACCCTAGAAACCACTTTCTTTCTGACCACCTAATAAGTCTCTCTTGCCTTTCAGGACTCCATAAGTTTGAAGCCTGCTATTCGATTTCAAGGTAACCAAGGGGTAAGATTTATTTATTTTTTTTAAACACCGGTTTCTGTAACAATATGTCAACCACTGTGTCTGCACAGCTCTGCCTATGTGTCGAGCCATTCCAGCTCACTGCATGCTGTACTCTATTTTACTTCCTTTGCATTGGGTTACTAGGTAGCCTTATCTTGGTAACATGTTTTTATAGTTTTAGAACATATTTATAGTTCATAGTTAGTAGCAACCATATTACTTACAAATTATGATTCCTCAGTATCATCGGCTCGCTTTCTCAGGTAGTAGACCATAACATGGCATGGCAATAACCGGCCCTTGCTATGAGAAATAGGAACCTAGAATTGAGTAATATCAAAGAAAATTTTATGTAACGGGGCTTATTTACTAATCTTGACTTTGTACCAAAAAAATTAACTAGGTTTAGTTTTTAACTCTTGGGACATCTTTTGCCGCACAACCTTTCAAAAAGCTATATGGGAATGACACGTACCGTGTAAATCCAAGTTTTTCAGAACAATTTTTGGCTTATACTCGAGTGTACAAAAAATAAACGTAGTACTTGCCCTCGGGCGCTAACCCCAGGCGTCCTCTTCTCTCCGCAGCACCTATTCAGATTCTCAGCCAGACCGACAGATGCATGTCTATGCGATCTGCCGGCGCACAAACTATGACATGGCAGTGTTGCTGCCTTTTGTACGTTACTGCATAGACGAGCATTTAAACAGGTGCTTCCAGAGAGTGAGTTCTAAGTTTATTTTTTAAGTGGTACTCTGCTCTAAGCATATTACTAATGGGGGAGGGGCTCTGCTCTAGGCATATTATTAATGAGGGGGGTCCTCTGCTCATTTATTTATTTTTTTAATTAGAGAGTAGCGGCTACATTTCCTACTCCAGACTACTCAAGTAAATACATTTTCTCAGTTTTTTTTTGTGGTAAAATTGGGTACCTCCACTTTTATATTTGGTACTTGATAATATCTATCTAGCTATATATCTCTAGGAACTACTTGTCATAAATGCTTTCAAAGGAATATGATTTGCTTAACTGAAAAGAGTAAAGGAAGCGAATGGACTTCTTGGTATTAATCATTCTGCTGGTTGTGTTTCCGCTTTTCTTTTCATGCTCTATGAATCACAGGCAGTAGCAACTGCTTACCTTCACTACCAGCAAATTCACATCTTCTGTTTTGGCAGCTGTAGTAATTAAATACAGGCAGCAGATCATGGTGAATGAGCTTTTAGTTGGTTATGTGTGCATTATGCAACTAAAAAAACGGCAGTTATAGGGCTCCTTTTTTGTCTGTGTGATATATGCCTACATGTCAAAAGTATGGTCTAGAGGCCAGGGATACTGTTGCAGGTAACCCTTGACATTTATAAAGAGAAACCATATCTCACAAACTTGGGCTGCATTCCCACTACCGCATGGGGGATGTTTGTACGGCACCATACTGCTCCGTACACAGAGAAAAGATAGGGTGTGTGCAGTGCATTTCTATGGAGAGGGCAGGGGTCACTTCTCTCCATGGCGCCAGATGCATGCCCTTCCAGTTGTAGCCGTGCAGGCATAAGTTCGTGTCTTATGTGTGCCTTAGTGTTTATGTACTTTTTAGAAGGTGGTGGGATGACTGAATACATGGTACAGCGTTTTTAATAATTTATTTGTGGGAAAGTAACACTCACATTTCTGTTTTGGTTCATTAAATCGCTATGATGTAAGGATCCCTGTCCTCAGCAGTGTTGTTGAACTGGTGCAAAGGACCAACTACGGCAAAGTGAGCCTTCGCCGACACCGATATTTCCCATTATATATAGTATATTCTTTTAGAAGAAATGTTTTTGTCAGGTTATATAGCAGAAGTAGCTGACTAAAATGGGTTGTCTCCCTAACAATACAGGACTTCTGTCAATAGAGCCTAGCATTTTGAACATGTTTTGTTTACGTTACATTTTAAGGGGGTGTTCCGACGTGTCCCTAGTACATATAACACAGTGGGATACGTCTCGGGTGGGGTGGGGGTTTGGGGGCTGGACTGTGCACAACTACTGAGCTTGCGAAGTCTTTCCATCCTGACTTTTTCAGCGGATACAACATTTAGTGGTCAGACAGACAACAACTATGCAACTATGCCTCTGTATGAATTGGGAGCATTCCCAATTTTGCCATGTTCTCAAAATATTTACTTGCCAATGTCTCCAGTACCTTGTCAGTTTTATTTTACAGTTGTCCAGGGTGATGTTCTGCTTAGCTGACATGTTAGCAGGTTGGGCTCAAGCTCATTTAGCTGGATTTGTGAATCCCATGTGGTCTGGCAGTACTGCATCTACCTGACCATTGGACTATAAGACACAGGCACTTTTTAGCAAGATGTTTTCTTGCTAAAAAAGTATGTCTTATCGTCTGAAAAACATGGTAGTTCATATAATTAAAAAATATCCACACTAGGGCATGTAAAAAATATCTCCAATGCTCCATTTCAGGACCGTTCCTGCAGACGTACCCTGTATTGGGCCATAATAGTTGCTTGCTGTCAATGCCATGTCACGGCTAAACCTCTTTTATACAAACAGAGGTCGGCAGTGACTGTAGGCACGGGGCCAGAGAAAGATGAGTACAGGTTGCTCATTCTTAATTGCCCTGGGGCAAAATTCTGACTCCAGGCATACATGGTTAATTGTAAATGCATAGTTCTGATCAATGTAACAAATTTTCTAATGCAGGCAGTCCCCGGGTTACATACAAGATAGGGTCTGTAGGTTTGTTCTTAAGTTGAATTTGTCGGAACTGTATATTTTATCATTGTAATCCCAGACAGAACTTTTTTGGTCTCTGCGACAATTGGATTATAAAAATGTTGGGTTATCTTAAGAATCAATATTAACAATAAATCTTCATTACAGACACCTGTGATAACTGTTACAGCTGATTATTGTAGCCTAGGACTAAAGTACAATAAATTACCAATATCCAGAGGTCCGTTTGTAACTAGGGGTCGTATGTAAGTCGAGTGTTCTTAAGTAGGGGACTGCCTGTATATCTTGGAAGAGAACACTTCTTTACCCCTGATTAGTCCTTATCCTGCTTGTTAAACTGTTTAGTTTACTGCTCAGATCCATCTTCCGAGAGGGGCATACCTAGAGGGCTTGAAGCGGATTAGCCAGATATCTGTCTCGCCCAAGGTTAATTCATATCTATACTTCTCAGTGCCTCCAAAACCTAAAGCAGTCTTGCTAGATATCTGCTAAATATTTACTGGGGAAGGTTGTTCCCGTGTAAGTGCCTCGCCTGCTCTCTCCATAGACACATTTCTGTTTGTCCTTGCTGGCGACAGGTCTTAGCAGTGACTTGCGCGATTTAGCAGGCAGGTGATGACTGATATAAGGCATTTTACTTTAAGATATATTATAAAGTTTTTAACATTCACCCGAACTATTCATTTACTTATAACTTTAAAAGCTGGTACCGGCAGTACCTGGTTACAGACAAGTTAGGTTCTGTAGGTTTGTTCTTAATTTTAATTTGCATGTAAGTCGAAACTGTATATTTTAGAATTGTAACCTCGGACAAATTTTTCGGTCTCTGTGACAATTGGATTTTAAAAATGTTGGTTTGTCATAAGAACCAATATAAACAAAGCTTAATTACAGACACCTTTTTATTACTGTTACAGCTGTTTATTGTAGCCTAGGGCTAAGGTACAGTAAATTACCAGAGGTTCGTTACTAGGGGTCGTCTGTTGGGGGTTCTTAAGTAGAGGATTGCTCGTACTCCTTAAAGCCATTTATTTTCTTTTTAATGTCCTATTTCTTAAGCAGTCTTTATTTTATTCACAGCAAATCACCATACCTCGACCGGACTGCCCTTTGGAGGTGAGAACTTTCACGTTCTATCTGTCAAATGTTGGCAGGGATAGCCCTCAAGGGAGCTTTGATTGCATCCAGCAGTATATTCAGAGGTAAGCTATTCTCATGATGATGACGTATTTTTGTTATAAACCATATACTCCTGTATTGACCATCTTCTTTCTCATATGCAGCTTTAATGTGCTGTAGGTCAGTAAACTGAAAATGGATGTAAAGCTCCTGTCTCAGCACTATAATGCGTAAACCTTATTCTCAGTTACTGTCTGTCAAACTGTTGCTATGATTTTACGGAGGAAAAACTAGCTCCAATAAATAATAAGAGGTTTTAAGGTCTTTGTTTTAGGTTTAAAACCACAAACACACAGTTTTCCATATGAAAGACAGTCCGAACTCCTTCACAAGCTACTAAGGTTGTATGCAGAGGTGGGGTTGGCTGCATATTGAAGCAAACACCCACCACTTACACCTGCTGGTGGCTTTTAAAAGACAGCGGCACATGGGCACCACCATCTTTGTTGAGATCGCCTCTCCCTGTGACGTCATCTTGGAGCGGCAATCGCTTGCAATGACCGTTTTTGTCAGATCCAAGGCTGTATGGCTTCTGGACATTCGTTGCAACATGCATTGTAATGAATCCTATGTAAAAACATCATATACTGCAATACAGGACTATTTCAGTATATGGTAGGAACAATTAGACCATCTAGGATTAAAAAAAACCTAGATGGTCTGAAAAAAATAGTAAGAAAAACCCTGAAAATTAAAATCTCCCCCCTTTCCCTATAACTGATATAAAACTAAACCGTTAAAATCACAAACTTGTTGGATATATCGAAATGCCCGATCTATCAAAATATAAAAGTGATTATTCCTGGTATAAAATAGACGTATCATTTGGATCATATCATTTTTTTTTTTTTTGCCAATTTCACCGCATTTGGAATTTTTTCTAAATACCCGGCATGGAAAAAGAATCAACTTCACTGAGAAGTAAAACTTCTTGCGTAAAAAATATTCCCTCATAAAGCTCTGTTATAGATTTCTGAAGGTAGAGAGTGAAAAATGAATGAAATAATGCTGCATCTTTAAGGGTTGAAAGGGCTTCCATTTTTTTTACCCTTGCTTATTATAAATTTTTATCAGTTTCATAAATACTCTCGTCCAGATGATCACGCTAAATCATTGCCCTGGCTACTGCTGCATCTTTTTTAAGTGGTGAAAAAACTGCTCCGAGCCATTTTCGTATTCGGGGCCCGGCTGCACCCAAAATGATTTTCCAGGGATCGGAACGCATATAACCCGATGCACCTTATTTTAAACTTTTTTTTTTTTTATTGCAGATTCAGAATATATAACATTGATACATTGTCTCATTCCATGTTACATTTTGTTCCAGCATTACATGTTGCAAGCATCTGATTTTTTTTTTTTTTTGGTATTATCTTCATTTAATTTGTCTTCAATGGAAAACCACAAAAAGAATTGTCAAAAAACCAAATTGGATATAATTCCACACCAATCGTAAAAAAGGGTGTGTACAAAAGTATTGGCACTGTTTGAAAAATCATGTGATGCTTCTCTAATTTGTGTAATTAACAGCACCTGTAACTTACCTGTGGCACCTAACAGGTGGTGACAATAACTAAATCACACCTGCAGCCAGTTGACTAAAAGAAAGAAGGCCAAAGAACTGTCTGTGGAATCGAGAATCAAAAGTCCACCTCCAAAGACCTGAATGTTCCTGTGTCTACCGTGCGCAGTGTCAAGAAGTTTAAAGCCCATGGCACTGTGGCTAACCTCCCTAGATGTGGACAGAAAAGAAATTTCAACACAAGATTGTGCGGTTGGTGGATAAAGAACCTTGACTAACATCCAAACAAGTTCAAGCTGCCGTGCAATCCGAGGGTGCATCAGCGTCCACCTGTACTATATGTCAGCGTATGAATGAAAAGGAACTGTATGGTAGGATGCCCAGGAAGACCCCACTTCTTACACAGAAACATAAAAAAGCCAGGCTGGAGTTTGCCAAAACTTAACTGAGAAAACGTTATGGGAGAATGTTCTCTGGTCAGATGAGACAAAAGTAGAGCTTTTTGGGAAAAGGCATCAACATACAGTTTACAGGGGAAAAAAGAGGCCTTCAAAGAAAAGAACACAGTCCCTACAGTCAAACATGGCAGAGGCAATTCCCTGATGTTTTGGTGTTGCTTTGCTGACTCTGACACTGGACTGATTGACCATGCACATGGCATTATGAAGTCTGAAGACTACCAACAAATTTTGCAGCATAATGTAGGGGCCAGTGTGAGGAAGCTGGGTCTCCTTTGGTAGGTCATGGGTCTTCCAGCAGAACAATGACCCAAAACACACTTCAAAAAGCACTATAAAATGGTTTGAGAGAAAGCACTTGAAACTTCTAAAGTGGCCAGCAATGTGTCCAGACCTGAATCCCATAGAATGGAGAGATCTCAAAATGGCAGTTTGGAGAAGGCACCCTTCAAAACTCCGGGACCTGGAGCAGTTTGCCAAAAAAGAATGGTTTTAAATTCCAGCAGAGCATTGTAAAAAAAAACTCATTGATGGTTACCGGAAGCTATTGTTCAGTTATTTTGTCTAAAAGGTTTTGCTACTAAGTATTAGGCTGAGGGTGCCAATACTTTTGTCCGGCCCAATTTCGGAGTTTTGTGTAAAATAATCAATGTTGGGGACCCCTGCCTTAGATCACACTAAGGTACTAATTATATAAAAATAAAGATTATATTTTCAAAAGCTCATTGTGTCCCCTAGTCCTACAATACACAGTACAACACAGTTACAGAAACTTCTACACAAATCTGTCGCTTGGGAAAACACTTTTGCATTTTAAGTCGCCTAAGAATAAAAAAAAGTTTAAATGTTAAAAATGGTTGTGGACGGAGAGATGCCTGACAAGGCATGGAACGGATTCCCAACTGTAGACAGCAGTGTTTCGACTTGGTGGTGTTTCTTCAGTAAAGTGTAGGGAGGGGTGTCAGAGGTCTCCTTACATGCGTATAAAGACTTATAGGCATTAATGCTTTACTTGGGGGTTCTGGGAAATATTTAAATACGTTTTACAGGAAAACAATGCCTCTACTTTGTAAGGCAGCCCCCTTAACATTAAGCAGGACTTTCCGGAACCCAAATGACATTCGGGATAAAACCTGCTTCTTACTTCCTGACCCTAGTCAAAAGCCTCTCGCTGCAGATATGCAAGCATGTTGAAAAAATACTGTCTACAGTTTGGAATCTGTTTCTTCTGGCATAGGTAAAATCCTGCATCATGTCATTAGGCTTCCTGAAGTGTAAAATTCCAAAGAGTAGGCAGAGACTCTCTAAGCAGACACACTATGATCCCTGTGTGCTGACAATGTGGTTAGATTATCAGGATACATGTTTGTAGCAAATAGAGGGATGAAACGGCACTGTGAATACGGATTATATCCGAAGGTAGGGTGCAGGCTTTGTTGAGGTCCGACTCAAGGATCCCAAGTATCCAATAGGCAAAAAGTAGGAAAGCAGCACTCCGTGTCAAATAGGTGTTTATTTCACCAGTGGAGATTTCCAGTAATCTCCACTGGTGAAATAAACAGCTATTTGACACGGAGTGCTGCTTTCCTACTTTTTGCCTATAGGGTACATGTTTATATACACTTATTTATTGAACATTGTACTAGTATCTGACACATGAGACAGATTGGAGATGAGATCCATGAGACTTATATTACACATGACATTCTCCCCTGCTTATCATAGCGATTACATACACCCAGATCTGCTATATCCCTTCGTCTCCCCTAGACAAAGATCTTATCTGCCATTAGCTTTACTCGCCTCAGACGCCAGCAGGAAGTTATGTGTGTCATCCTGGAATGCAAGGCTTGGGGCTAGAGGCAAAGAGGAGCTGAGCTCAGCTCAGTGCAGCGTCCAACAAGAAAACAATCTATACAGGTGGTGCCACCACCAACTGGAAGAGTCAAGCGAGCAGTCATGTTCAAGGAGCCATGCAAAGGGGGTAAAGGCATCCCTGACATCTCCACCTTGGTCTGGATGTCCTTTTGTTTATGATTGTGTGCTCATTCCTCTGAGGACCGTTAACAGCTTTGCGGGTAAAGTCTAAACCTTGCTTCTTCCTCCTGCCCCTTTGGTGATATTAAGGCTGGGACAAGTGGGATAGATCCTTCACTTACAGCTGGGACACACCTTGGTACTATGCCCAGGCTGTTCGTTTTGTGAAGGAACACCATATGGAGGGACTTAAAACCGAACTGTGGAAGCCAAAGACCGAGCACAAGCTTATTCGAGCCAAGGACTTGTTGGAGTCTACCAGGAGTGATCCAGGACTGTTTGCCCCAGGACACACAGCCCAGACTGTTCAACAGGCACAAGGGCTTATTGTTAATGGCTTGCCCCTCTTGTTGTTCTTCTTTGCCTACAACACTCCCTAGTGCCCTTGGAAGGAGGAAACTCCTTTGCACCTGTTTAGGGAGTGACCCTTTGTTCGGGGTCAGTTGACCGCCCTGAAAGACAAACTCAGAGACTGCCCAGAAACACCATGACGTACAATGCTTTACACTATGGGCTGTTTCAAGACACACATACCGTTTGGGCTATCCAGGATGAGTAGTTCCTTATGAACTGTTTTAGGAGCGGCATCTGTTAAACCAGGAGACAACTCACTTGGCACAAGAAGACCTTGTCTATCCTTGACTTTTATTGACTGGTCCTTAGCAGCCTGCGGGATTGTGCTATCATAGGTAGACAGTGAGACAAAGATAATGAGAAGCCAAATATCGGCTCTGCTACATATTGGGAAGCCAAGTACTCTGTGCATCATATGCAGAGATCAGGCCATAGCACAGCACTTCTATACCCTTTCTGGGGAGGGATAGATTGTTACTTTATTACAACTTTGTCAGTATTGGATAAATAAGTCTATATTACCATTAACACCTTACCAATATGTGACGTAGTAATCACGTCAAATGCTGGCTGCGGGGGTATGAAGAGGGTTCACGGGCTGTGCCCTCTCCATACAATGTGGTTGATTGCTGCATATTGCAGCAAACACCCGGGGTCCTTGTTGGCACAGATTTGCGATACAGTATATTTTTTTTAAAAAAACCGAAAAATTCAAATCTCCCCTTTCCCTAGAACTGAGATATATACAGATTATATATACCGTATAAGCCGAGACCCCTAATTTTACCAACAAAAACTGGGAAAACCTATTGAGCCGAGGGTGTAGTATACAGCCAGCCCCCTGTATGCTAAGCACATAAAAAAAAAAAATATAAACTTAATACTCGCCCCCCTGGCACGTTCCCCACGGCTCCTCTTATTTCTTCTCTAGCTGGCAGAGTCGCGTCCATGCAATTTGCCGGCGGCCGCACTATGATGTGACAGTGTCGCCGTCATCAGCGGTGACACCGCTGCATCGTGGTGTGTGCCGGCCAGCAGATCGTATGAACGCGACTCTGCCGGCTAGATAAGAGAGAAGAGGAGCCGCCGGGGATCGGGAGCCGTGCCAACAATCCGGGCACCGGAGGTGAGTAAGTTTTTGATTCTAGTATAAGCCGAGGTGAGGTTTTTCAGCACATTTTTTTTGTGCTGAAAAACTCTAGTTATACACGAGTATATACGGTATGTATAAAATATATATTTATTAGTAAAAATCATAAACACATTAGGTATTATAGCGGTTTTTCCAAAATCGAAAGTACCACTTTTGCCAAATCTAAGTGTTCAGAAGGGGGTACAGTCCTACAGATCGTAGCATTGAAAACGTCATCAAAAGTCGTAAAAAAATGACAGCACAAACTGCTCCATACACCAAAGTATGAAAAAGTTGTACAGGAGGTTTTCATTTTTGTAAATCTATGAAAACATGAAACCTATACAAATTTGGTATCCCCGTGATCGCACTGACCCAAAGAATGGAGTAGACATACTGAAAGCCGTAAAATCCAAGCACACAAGAATACGACGCAAATGCGGGTTTCTACCATTTGGATTTTTTCCCCAGTACACAGTAAACGAGCCCTTTACATGGAAACAAAAAAAAGTTGTAGATTTTTGAAGGTAGAGAGTGAAAATGGCCATGGCGGGAGGGGGTTAAGAGGCAGGAAGATTTATTAGGGTTCACCGCAGGCCTCATCCCAGTATATCTATCAGCTGTGTAACGCCTCATCATACTGCCCCCACATGGTACTACAGATGTTGTGAAGTGGTTAATAAGCTGCTATAAGTTACAGCTGATCCTGCTATCCAAATGGCAGAAGAGTTGTTCTCTAAAAGAAAAAGCAGAACACATGAGCTCCCTGTCAATCGCAGTACAGAAGGGAAGGGTTACTAAATTCAACCTGTGTGAAGTGATCTTGTAATGTCATGTCCTCTTTGTATAGTTGTAGATTTGTTTGGTGGGCATTATGGCATGCCCTGTGCCCCTTGTGTAGATTAATGGAAGGTCCCATAGTGCTCATTTTTAGTGTTGCTAACAACTTGTTTACCTGGATCTGCACTTGGGAGTCTTCTAACCCCCCGTGTCTTACATAAATAACTTTCTCTGCAGCTTGAACTGTAAGCAAGCAACAGATGGGAAATATTTGACCCAATGGATTGATGCTGTAAACCTGCCATTCATTCTATGTTCTATATACAAAGAAGCTTTCTTCCTGAGGACAGAGACCACTATGAAACCCCTGTTACTTTTGTCTCTCTATTGTCATATTTGTGGTGAACTGCGCCAGACCCGGACCACCAGTCTTGACAGTAATGTGCGGTGCTAAACTCTTTCCTGTGAAGCCACGCTCCTTTTTCCAATACCATGACCCTTAGTTTTAGATACTTATGACTAGAACAACAATCTTAAAACCTTGATAAATGTGGTATAAGGCATTTAAACGGGTTGGCCGCTTTTTACCATAAATTGCATATGTGCCTTTACTAATTTCTTAGTGTCTGACTGAGACATGTCATGGAAGAGATTTATTGGAAAAGAGGCCAACCCCTTTAAGACTGTTTCATATTCTGGCATATTTTGCATCATAAAAGCCTATTAAAGAGATTTCTTTGCTAATTTATTAAGTCATGTAGTAAAAGCAATGTGAATTATGTGTGTGTGATGCTTGTCTGTTAACTTTTCCATATATTCTACTTCTTTAGCAATGGGAACATCAAGCTCGACTGTCTAGGCAGCATCCAGGATAAAATCACTGTATGTGCTACAGACGATTCCTATCAGAAGGCACGGCAGAGCATGGCCCAAGCTGAGGAGGAGAACAAAAGCAGAAGTGCCATAGTCATTAAAATGGGTGGTCGCTATGGAGGTAGGAATCTCTTTATCGATATATGATTAAAAGCTTCCACAACAAACTTCAGCAGAGGCCTCCATCTTGGAGGCCTCGGTGTTCTTGTACCATACATACAATTCGAAATGGGTAACTGCAATGTGCATTTTACAGTAAAATGGAAAGAAAACCCTAAACTGCATTATCCTTACAATTTGGTCCAATATAGCTGCAGTTCTCTGGGATATGCAGCTCATCTGTGTGTATTCCAGGAATAATATTAAGTATTCAAATAGGTTGTTCTTGGAGGAGAGAATTCCTGCATTTTAGGGCTGGAATCTCCTCTGCTATATACAATCAGCACATGCCTACATTTATTTACCCTCAAGCAAATTACATGGACGCATACAGGTGTCCACAATCATACATGTATGTACTGCAACACACACATTGGCCTACATTTACTAAAAACAGTGCAAACTTCACTATTGGTGCACATTCCACCCATTTCAGTGCAGAAATTTGTGTTGCATGAAGAATAGTGCAGAAGCGCCACAGAATTGTGGACCTAACAGAATGTGCATGCCTGACAGAAAAGTGGTGCCCAGCCCTTAGTAAATGTGCCCCATTGTCTGCATATGCAGCAGTGGACATATGCTGTGAACCGCAAGCCGGCTTTAGAAGGAGGTGGTGAGTGCAGCTCACTCCTCCCCTCACCATAGGGAAGCCGAGCGGCCGCGCCTTACCACCCAGCTCTGACCCGGTGCTGTGAGTCAAAATTGTGCTTGCCATACCGTTCCCGCATGCAATGCATGTCTATTGCAGCCGAGAGCTAGATGCTGGTTTTGTGGCTAGCTCATGGCTGCCTCATGAATGTGGATGTGTGCATGGGCCCTTATGCTGAAAATCTGTATACACACACATGCTTGCAAACACACATAGTGGAGGAGATTTATCAGGGCTTATACGAGTTTTCTGAGATCACAATTAGTAGCGAACCACCATCATGAGTAAAAGTTTGCAGGATACTCTCATTCGCCCCCCCCCCCCCCCCCCTCTCCACCAACTGAGGGCTCATCGGAGTTAAAGTATTCTGTGTCAGTCTTGGTGAGAACTGTCTATTTTGGAAAGCCCATAAAATCTTGTTGATCATTAAAACAAACAATTTATGCTCGCTTTTGCGATTAATGCCATTGTGTATTATTGCATTTTGTTGTTATATCATTCTGAGTTTTGTATCAAACATTCATATCCTTGAAAAACCCCTTTTAAGCTGCAGTTATTGGATATATTGGAAAGAGCATTCTTCTTCTGGCCCTGTTAACTGAATGGAGGCAGCTGGAGGAGATGATCAGTGCAGAGTTTATCTGTTTCACCCCTCCCCACTATATAACCCTTGAATGACATGGGACTGTATGGAGAGGGACCACATCTCCTCATTGTACAGCTTGTCCCCTTAGGCTGCGGTTGCACATTGCATTTTGTTTGCGTTTAACGCATGCTTTTTGAAACCGCTGAAGAGATTTGCCTAATTACACTGTCAACATTGTGTTTACAAAACACACACATTAACAACATATTAATAAGAAATAATCTGTATGTTAATGTACGAATGTGCAATTGGTGGTCTATTTTAAAATTTCCTGTTGAAATTCAGTTTATTGGAAAGGCTATATACTGGGGGGGGGGGGGGGGGGGGGGGGGGATATATAGGGGGGGGGGGTCGGGCTGGCAGGCTATATACTACAGGGGGCAGGCTGGCTATATACTGGGAGGCCGTGACCTCCGGATTTCCCACCCTCGGCTTATACTCAAGTTAATAGGTGTTTCCAGTTTTTTGTGTTAAAATTTGGGGTCTCTGCTTATACTCGAGTATCAAAACAACAGGAGAATCAGGAAGGGAGAGAGAAGGGAGGTGAAGGTATCAAACCTATATACCAAGTAAGTCCAGATCCATGTGGTACGTAATAAAGTGTGGGTTGGACCGGTATGGTAAGTAACACACCAAAGAGAGGCTTCCCATGAGCATACACAAAAACAAAAGGTACCCCTTTAAGGAGGGACAGGGAAAGAGGGGTAAAAGGAAGCACTATGAAAGACCAAATTGAGTCTGAATAATTGCAGTAAAAAGTACTTTATTAATGACTATTTAAGACATAATGATAAAAGCAGGATGAGAATCCTCAGACAATGCTGAGGGGGAATGACAGTGCAAGGCGCCATTAGTTTCTATGGAGAGGGGCGGGGGTGAGCTGCGCTCACCTCCTCCTCCTCTCCCCGCGCTGCCGTGTGCCCGCCGTACTACGGTGCGGCGGGCTCACGGCAGTGTGAATTTAGCCTAACAGAGAACAAAGATACATCCTCAGAACTAGACAAAAATACATAAAAACATTATAGTAGAGAACACCACACAAAACCATGGAATAATTATCCCTATCAAGGAAATATATATATACTAATAGACAGAACAGGAGTAAAAGCAGCAATGATCCACCAACTAAAAAAACGTATATCAAAATAAATGAGGTGCAAAAAATTTTTTTTTTCATTCTGGAATAGATAGACTGGTTTGGTTTTAATCCCGCATCATGTCATAAGGCTTCTTGAAGGTCATGCTTGATGTCAAGGGAGCTGCATCACAAGGAGCTAAAAGAGGCTTGGTTTTTCTTATTCTATCCTTGAAAACTTTGCATATTTAGTGCAATATATTGATCCTGATGAAGGGGATAGTTCTTCCCCGAAACGCGTCGTCATCATAAAAGCTTATTTATGTCAAAACAATTAAAACTGTCTATGTAATTTACCTTTACTTGTATGCAATGACTTACTAAAGCAGCGCGTTATATAACCTGGGACCTCCACACTTTTCCTAGATTTGGCAACTACTGTGGTAGAACACTTGTTGTATTGCTATTTCAAGAAGAACACAACTAATTATGAAATGACTAACATTGGTCAAATTGAATTAGGGGTGGATTCCGCACAATTTCACCACACCTGATGGCACAGATAAGTCATTCTCCCATTACATATGACCACCCATTACTTCTGGCCACATGTTCACGATTTTATGCTGCTTTTATGCTACTTTATGCTGCTGCCACCCACCGGACCCACTTACATTGCACCTTGGTCGTTACACTCCACTAAACAACATCCTAAAATTTTAAACTTGTGTCAGGACATATTGGGAGATACCTTTGGTTAAAACGCCCCTTAGGCATTAAGTATCACATAGCCATCAAATTTAATACTCGTTGGATTTAACATTTGTTGGGTTACATTTTGGGATCAATATGCAGATTTTTGGGTCTTGAAGTATTCTTCTGCAGCCTCAAATTTAATACTTATTTTATTTTTGTTATTTTTTGTTGAAATATCCATCTACACAGCCACAAAATTTATTTTTTGTCTAATGAAAAATTGACATGATTTTCCATAGTTTTCCGAGAAACTCTTTGGATTGCAATACATTATACCATTGGAGTTTTGAGGTCCCTTGTAAAGGCATCGTGACATTTGGCTACTGGGGTTACTTAAATACTGGCACTATAACTGATGGTCACTGGGGGCTGTTTGACTATTTGCTACTGGGGGCTGTGTGACTATTAGCTACTGGGGGCTGTGTGACTATTGGCTACTGGGGGCTGTATGACTATTAGTTACTGGGGGCTGTGTGACTATTAGTTACTGGGGGCTGTGTGACTATTTATTAGCTACTGGGGGCTGTGTGACTATTAGCTACTGGGGGCTGTGTGACTATTAGTTACTGGGGGCTGTGTGACTATTGGCTACTGGGGGCTGTGTGACTATTAGCTACTGGGGGCTGTGTGACTATTAGACAATATGCTAATGTAGGAAAGGTTCTTAAGAGGAACTGTTAAAGGGTTTTCTTGCCACAACCAATAGCTCTGGGGATTTGTAAAACAAACTCTTGCCTATTCTTTTTGTACTTATATGCGCAGGTTTCTTTGCTATCCCCCACAGATTATCTCAGAGTTGTAATGGTGCCTTTCCTATAAACGGCAGATAAGACCCTAATGAATCTGTATGTAGTTTCCACTTGGTTATCCTGCGATCGGTTTCCTGGGAGGGGAAGAGCTGATGCTCCCTGCTTAAGGGGAGGAGGTCATGTGTCATTCGAAATGTAAGCAGAATGGAGGTGTCCAAAGACAGGGGTGAAGATGTCTCCTGCACAAAAAAAAAAAAGTGAGATACAAGACCTCCTCGTTCCTATCAGCCCTCCATCCAGTCTGTGACTCTCAGAACTTTCTCTGTCTATATCCTCACCTTGTGCACTCATTTCCCCACATCTGGTTATCGGGCAGTATATCGCTGTACAGATAAGCTATAACCCTTGTGCTTACACAGCATAGGCTATAGACTTCAATACTATATGATTTCTAGCCAGTTAGGAATGTTCCCTGTCCTCCATGTATTGGAACTGCCAGGCTGTAACCATATAACGGATATATCACGTATAAGCCGAGTTTTTTCAGGCATAATAAAAGCTGCTGAAAAACCCAAATCGTCTTACACTGAGTAAAAAAAAAAAAATCTTAAAACTCACCATTCCGGTGCCCCCCCAACCCCCAGATCGTCTGTGCGATATGTCCGTCGCCGCTGCAATAGTATTGGGCCGGCAGATGTGAGGCGACATCAGAGCTTTGCCACCGTACGGACCTACAGCTGACAGACGGATCGCACAGAGACGTTTGTGGGGTGCCGGAAATGTGAGTTTTTACTTGTTTTTTTATCACCCTGTTCTAGTATAGCAGTGGCAGGGGCCGCTGTGCTTGCAGAGAGGTAGGCGGGTTAGGAGGTCGGCTGATATTAACGGTCACTGGGCTGCCTGAGGATGGGGAGGCGGGACTCCCTGTATGATGGATTCCGGTGGCGACTGGCCTGTTATAATGCGGGGCAAAGGTTGTGTGCCTGTAAAAGGGCGGGTGGTGGCTTATAACTGGGGCAGAGGGAGTTGCTGGCATATTCTCGGGCATGGGGCTGCGGCAGATTACTGGGGCAGTGGATGGCTAATATAATGAGGAAGGAGGGTGGCTATATACTGGGAGATAGGGCGGCAGGCTATATATGGGGGCAGGTATGGATATTATAACCCAGGGGGCGGGCTGTAGGGCTAATACTGGGGAATGGGTTTGCATGCTATATACTGGGGGCATATGCTGGCTATATATAGGGGCAGGGGCTGGTTTATACTACGTGGATCAGGATTATAGGTTTGGCGGCTTATATACTGGTGGGAAGGGGATGGCAGGCTATTACTGGGGTAGGCTGTACTCAATGCATTCCCACCCTGGCTTAATATACTTGAGTGAACTAGGTTTCCTAGTATTTTAGGTAAATGAGGGGGCCTCGGCTTATACTTGAGGTCAACTTATACTAAAGTCTATACAGTCATACTTTATGTGCACTTGGCAGTGGTCATGGATTTGCTTGTGGAAAAACTAAATGGATTTAATGCTAAATTACTTGAGAGAGAAACAAGGCATCATGGGATCATGGGCAGGCTACCTTGCCTAGCTGAGGGCCTAGACTGACCAGAATAGTCCCTGCCCACTTCCCTTGTGAAAGATTTTTGTCAAACACTTGTCAGAACAAAAAATGCCCAGAACTTTAGAAGAGAAAAGGACGAGCAACACAAAGTAGTATCAAAGGGGGACTCACCTCTATGATCATTTGGTAAAATCCTTATATCTTTACAGGTGTACACTTTAAGCAGGAAGTGACCCCTACCGTTTGGAATAAGAGGTCTTCCTATATTCATATACCTCACACGGTACGTCATTTAATATCTGTGTGACCAACAACTTGGTTTTCTTCACTGTTGCACCTCTGAGGCAATACAGAAAACACTAGCTATCATAATTGACTCGAAACAAGACTGGCTACAAGCCTATTCTCTTTCTGACCACCAATGCTTTGCAACAGCTGTTTCACACTGTAAAGCCAACTTACCATTCTAGGTGGAGACTTATACCCCAGGACGGACTTAGCCACATGTATGAGGTATCACCACCATCTTTGCTGGAAGGGTGTGGAAGCGGAGAACGCTATTTACCATTATCCTATGGCAAGGCCCTCATATATCACACTTTAGGCACAATATTAAAGTGATATATTTTATGCAGTGAATACCAAGCAACTCCAAAATCTACCGCAAAGATCTTAATAAATAGGAGATGGAAAACGTCATCCATCCCTCCACGGAAAGGTCATCATAGGCGAGATCAACCAGATCTACTCCTATAAACCAGCACGGGCATATGGATTCCTCAGACACACAACACCTTCCAGTATGGCCGCCTTGTGTCCTGAATGCCCTGCGACGTTCCTGCGACGTTGCATCTCAATAATTGACTCTCCAAACCGAGACTCTAAGTTATTCTTTTTTTCTTTAGAGGAATATGCGAATTACAACTGTTGGTTTCCTTAAAACGTAAGTTGACCTCTTGAGGAAACAACCGATATATGTATACAATTTTATATGAGGACTATGTAGCCTCTGGTTATGAAATTAGATTATGATACACGCTTTGACTTGTTGTTACTCTGTACATGATTATTATGCTGGAGGTTGTGAGCATTTTTTATGTTAAAACCAATAAAAAATACTGAAACTGAAAAAAAAAACTAATTGTTTTGTAAATGTAGATTTTAAGATAATTATCTTAGAAATCAACCAATTGCAGCAAGAGCTGGAAGGCTCTCAAAACATCAAAGAAGAGAAACTATGGTGGATTCATCAGCTGTGATGAGAATCCAGATGGGCGATTTATACGAGAGCGTTTTTATTGGGCCCAACATTAGTAGCTATTTCTAATCTGAATAAAAGACAAAAATTTGTCTGTCTGGTAAATGGGTAAGAATAACCTTAATGGTAGATGTTATTGCCCTTGGGGGTGACCTTTTTGAGATATCTCGAATTGTAGGCAAGGAGAAAGAAAAATGCTCGGCACCATTGAATGTAATTCTCCCAGTAGTAACTTCCAGTAATGTCGTAGCAACATAATCTTGACCTTGTTTACGAGGTATGTGGTTTGCTAAATTGCCTGAGGAGACCATACAAGAATGGGCACATTACTAAAGTACGAACACCGCATTTTTGTCGGGTTCCCGACCTTCTTTTTACCGTTTGCCTTAGTGCCCCGCAGTTTATGGCACACGCGATCGGATGGTGGTGCATTGGCGCCGGCTTTCATGCGACACAATGGGGGGCGTGTGGGCCGTCAGACACCCAACTGCTTCGGAACAAACGCGAAATTAAAAACAAATTGTGTCGCAAGATAAACACTCACATACCACCGGAAAAGAAGGTGAACTCGCCGGACCGGAGGGGGGAACAACCCACATGCAGAAATGGACGCAGGATCTTATTCTTAGTGATCGCGGCAGGCTCGAAATCCTCGTCGGACCTTCCGGATTGGCGAACGTCACCGAGACAGTAAGACATGTGCCATGGCTCCTAATTAAACAAGAAACAAATCCCGTCTGTTTGTCAAGGCTGAACTCCCACAGATCCAGTGCACATATTACAGATTATCCCTAAAATCATATGAAGTTATTAGTGATACAACCGGATAACTGTAGTTTGTAGCATCTAGAAACTCCCGCTAATTTACTCTTCAGCAGAGAACTATGGAGATATACAAATAAAAGGCTGCTCGAAAAGCGCCATGAGTTTCTTCGGGTGATAAAAAGTAACCCTTTCATTTGGTTGCACTTAAAAGCCTTTTTGTTACATGTCGATCTGCTGCCTCATTCACATTTTTCAGGAAATTTATGGAGACTTGACGCATTGCGAGTATGGAAGGATATAATAAAATGCCCATGAAATAGTACAAGGGCCCCGCCATGAATAAAAGGAATAACTAGACACAAGTGCATTTCTATGGCATACAGAAGGAAATAAGATACGATATATACATAGTAAATCTATTGATTATGTCTAAAAACACATGAACATAGATGTGATTCACCGGGGGACATGTTAAAATAATACCATTATAACTTGTCAATGGAGAGTGTATCTGTTAGGGTTAAGGAACACTGAAGAAGACAGTGAGACCTGGAAGCTCACCCCAACCTCTGTCCAATCCTCTAGGCCCCACGATAGACCGTAGGGGCGACTACTTGAAAGAATCGAATACACTAGTTAAGTGTGAGAAGGGAAAACACGAACAGACTAACAAACATTTTAAAACACAAACATAGGAGTCAACTGCGTGAGTATTCACAAAGAGAGGGAAGCGTTCAAGAGAAAAATCATGTAAGCAAAGGGTCAACTTCAAAACGAGCCGAAGGTCACAACGATACAGCATACGAGAAGTCACAAAACTTAAAGAGAGAAGAGCGAGTGATGCAAGGGATTGCAGACAAACTGGACACAGGTACTAGTGAAGCTGCAATTAGCGCCAGACCCCCCCTCAAGAAAACCTGATAGGAGCTGGACGCTTTGGGAAATTAAGAAACACCCCTCATGTGTGCAGAATAACCAAGAACAATCGCCAGACATTTTTAAAGATAGCGGGATCCACAACTCCCAGCGACCAAGAACACAACTCCTAGACAGCGCGAGGTCTTAACAGCCGCATGCCCGGGACGCACACCAGAGACTGATAGGTAGCGGACAGGGGGAGTCTGGGCGGATACGAGCCGGCGGTCGGAGAACGGCTTGCTAGCAACCACAGAATGTAACAGATTCAAGGCCAGCATTTCTCCCCAGTCAACACTGACAGTATCATATCAAATATGACGATCCCTGAAATTAATAAGAACAATAGCATATGTTTACCCTAAAGACAAGTAGAGGAAGCTAAAAGAGCAAGTCCCAAGCATTCAAGTACTATGTTTTGGTGTATGTTATCTTTTTAGGCCGGATGTGCAGCAGTTGATATGATTACACATATGGGATTTATTACATGTGAGATAATTACTTTTACTTCTTTCTGTACCTGGACCTTCTCAGGGCCTGTAATATAGATGTGTTCACATGTTTTCATTGTCTATGTGTACCTATCCATTTGATATTGGTCCTGGGAAGCTATTGGATTTGTCTGTGACTATGAAATTTTAAATATTTGAAGATTATTTTCACTGTCATCCAGAATGTCTTTCTTGTGTTGGGCCCTAGAATTGTATTAGGTAGTGTCAATGTCTTCTCCAGTGTGTATATTAAGTGTTGTGCAAGGGCTCCACGCCTGTTGATACAGCTTCTTGTATTGCAGGGGCCCTCAATTATTGCCTTTGTTTCTGGTGGAAACTATCCTTTGCCTATTTAGGCTTCCTAGGTTCCCATCATGCCTTTCTCTAGCCTGGCCCACGCATCTTCGGCAGCCATTCTTGCTCCAAGAAGATGCACACACTAATGTCTCTCTCTTAGGACAGTTAGTTTATCGTGTTTTCCTCCATCATAGAACAGTCGTCGAGTGATTATAGAATCATGATCTTACAGAAGGTGGATAGGATATAGGCTGTGCCACTTGTATGAAATACGGCATTTTCTTATAGTTTTACATGATCGTATTAATAAAAGTTGAAAATGACCCCCTGCGGCCAATGCGCAAGTGCATTGATAGGAAAGAGTTAGCTGTTGACAACTCGTTCACAGGGACAGATTGAGGTGGTCAGAAAACAGTTAAAACGAACTAAAATGGGGTTTTGAAGCACGATTACTGTCTCTATCAGCAAGAGTCACCAGGCTCACAGCACAATGTCAGACAGAGGATCTGGAATGCTTGTAACATGGTCCCATGTCAGCTCAGCAGCTTCAAATGGACATCTAAGAGCGCCTCGCCGCTGCCAACCTCCAGGGCGAAAGGAATTAAAGCCGCCAAAATGAGAGCTGCCTTTGTGATGAAAAGGAATTGAAAGTAAGAAGGAAAAAAACAAACCTAGAAGCCAACCTTGCAAAAACTTGCGTGGTGGACAAGGATAGGACGCAGCAGCGGCAGAAGCGAGGACACAGGCGTTTAGAAGCAGCGCAATGCGGAATTGTGAAGGAAACAACATAAGAACTGAACCTGAAATGGGTAATATCAGGATATCTCTTAGCGCACTTAGATTACGTGTACAGCAAGACCAGTTAGACCAGTGCCTCACATCCACTTCCAAGAGTGAAGATCAAACTATGATAAATACTAAGAAAACATCCGGTTTCATTCAGTCAAAAACCTCACAAATCTCCCTAAGCAGAAGGTAATTTTACTCCAATCAATACCGCCATGCAACATGCATCAGACCTCTGAGTCCTACACATCATGTGACCAATTTCAAGCAAGAAGACGCTACCATCTTAATTTACAAACATACAATCCTTATGTAAAATACATATGGAAAGTTGGAAGAGAACAGTACCGTATGTACTCGAGTATACGCCGGACCCGAGTATTAAGCCGAGAACCCCCTAATTTTACACCAAAAACGGAGAAAATACTGACTCGCGATAAGCACTGGAGGTGGGAATGGTATTGTCAAAACCCCCCCCTTCACGTCGTATACCGCCTGCCAGCCCCCAGTAGGTAACAGCTGCCAGCCCCCAGGTAGTTACAGCCTGTCAGCCCCCAAGTAGTATACAGCATGCCAGCCCCCCCGTAGTATATAAGATTGCCAGGCCCCCAGTAGATACGCAGCTCCATAGTAGTATACTAGGCCTGCAGGCCCCAGGGTTTTTTTTAGTTTATACGAGGTGCCAGCCACCGCAGTAGTATACAGCCTGCCAGCCCCCGCCCCATTGTAGTATATACAGCAGCTCCTAGTAGTATATAGCCGTGCCAGCCCAGTAGTATTACAGCGCTGCCAGCCCCCAGTAGTTAGTTAGTATACAGTGCCAAGCCCCATGTAGTATATGCAGCCCCTGAGTAGTATACAGCAAGCCACCTCCCCTAGTAGTAGACAGCAGCTCCCCATTGTAGTATAAAGCAGACCAGGTAGTTACGCAGCCCCCCTGTAGTATACAGCAAGCCCCAGTAGTTATACCGCAAACCATCGTAGTCTAAGCAAGCCACCCTAGTAGTATACAGCAGCCCTAGTTGTTACAGCCGCCCCTAGTGTAATAACCACCCAGCCTAGTAGTATACAGCAGGCCCCTAGCAGTATACAGGGCAAGGCCCCTGCAGTTAACAGCAAGCCTGGTCGTCTACAGCAACGCCCCCTGGTAGTATTACAGAAGCCATGGAGTATACAAGCCAAGACCCATGGTAGTTATAACGCAAGCCCTAGTAGTATACCGCCAAGTGCCCCCCCGGGCCCTCACACTCAATTACACTTCTATGCTCACCCTCCGATGTCAGCGCGACTCACAGATGTCCCCGCTGTACGCGCGTCCGTCTCTTCTTTCGCGGTCCTTTCTCTCTTCTTTCTTGTCCGGCAGCATGGACGCGCCATGTTTTCTTCTAGGGCGCATACTACGCACACGGCCGCTGCTGAACCTCATCAGTATTGCGCGGCCCCCGAGAACAATTGGCCGCGTCAATCCCCGAAGAAGAAGAGAGAGAGGAGCCACGGAGAGAAAGAAGAGGAAACACCTGAATAGGGGACATGGGTAAGCCGCGCCGAAATCGGGAGCCGGCTGAACACGGAGAGGGTGAGTATTAAAGTTTATTTTTTTTAGTTGGGTAATTTTTTTTTGTAATAGACTCGTGTATAAGCCGAGGGGACGTTTTTCAGCACAGTTTGTGATGTGAAAACTCGGCTTATACACGAGGATATATGGTAAATTTTTGGAAGACTTTCACCTGGCAGCTCATACCTTCCCGTGACCCAACGTGTTAAATCGGAGCATTGGTGCAGAGGCTGCGGATGGCACCGCCAAAGGGGGTTTTAGGGGGCCCTATAGGGAGTCATTTCCCATATGAGAAGACTGTTACTATAAACCTCCATTATAGTCGGGGCCTGGCACAGGATCTTATGCACTGGGGCCGCCATCCATTATAGTTACGCCACTGGGTATGGCCATTACACTATGCTCCAATACCAAGCTGAAACGGGTCTGTCTAATTTGCAACACTTGCCATCCCATTTAGGCATAGCAAGTGACTCTCTGGTATACTATGGCACTCATAGGTGAGCACAATACACAAGATCCCGTTTCACTCATAGTGTTTAAAACAAGATTGGGTGCTTGTGTTAGCAATGAATTATAGTTTTCCTCACCCCATGAGATGAATTAATATATGCTTCTCCTTTATTTCAACTTCCTACCTTCTTCCCTTACGTTTTTAACATTATGATACAAATTACCTTGAGGGTTTGGCTCAATATTTTCAATTGTGGATTTTTTTTACACGTCATGTGGAGGGTGTTGTTTACCGTTCTTGTCCCCCCCTTCCCCACTGACGTGTTTTCTATACGTGAATACTTTTATAGCGATTTTCCCTCAGATATGTGGAAACCCTGATAAGAGCGTTGTTTAACAATTCAAAATGCGTAGGCTTAAACTGTTTAGGCCGCCAATATGTGTGCAATGCTTTGGCGATGTGATGTGTAATGTATACTTTGGAGCCAAAAATTCGGATACACCCTAACCACATGTGCTGATAATGTTTTTTTTTATTCTTCTACATCTTTCTTTGCACGCGTGATTTTGCTCACCAAAGTCTCTCGCATTTACGACACCCTGAAAGTTACATGAGCATGAGAGGTCTTTTATAGAAATGCCCCAAATGCCTTGACCGCTTCAAGCGAAAGAGATGCAGTTAGACAACAGTGACTAGGAGAACGAGTCGACAGAACACCCAAACCGCATCGTAAAAAAACTATTAGTATGTAACTACACGAGCAGAGGCTTGGACATGTTCTGGAGCGGCTCAATGAGTGCAACAGCTCCTCAGCGATAATAGAAGACTAAGATAGAATACCTCTCTACAGGTTACAGGACTTTGCTTAAAATCCAAATAAGATTTACAAACTAAGAGAATTGAGCGACCTCGGACAGAACGACAAGTGCCAAGTGCGGAATGGAACCTGCTAGGCCTACACATCCTGAGATGAAGCTTAGAGGCATCAATTCAATAGTGCAGAAGCTACCTTACAGTTATGAAGGAGAAATGGATGATCAGTACAAGCGAAAGCAACAATGTAAAACGGCATAAATGTACTCTTCCGACCCATTCTTCTGTTTTGTAGATTTCGTACGTCAGCAGGCGAAGATTAGGACTGATCTAGTTTTGCCCACCTGTGTTCTTTTACCAGAGACATAGTTAACCAGGAAGAGGTAATCCTGCTTAATTCGTAACCCCAGAGCCACTAGCTATCAGCGTACACAAACCAAAGTTATCTCCTGACGATTCATCAGAAACACAGAGGGACAATTAACAAAAGACCATAAACAAGTTGTGCCCCTTACATAAAAAGACCTCCTCACGCAGAGAAGTTTCCCTGCTGTGGTTTTTTTTAGAATCTTTTTTTTAGGCAAATTCCTCAAGAGATGACATATGCTTAGGTGTTGTGCATCTACATCTCAATTAGCCAGAGATTACAAACCAGTATTTCTTGCCCTCAGTGCAACAGCGAGGACAAAATACGGGCTTACACCCAGGGACCGCACCACATTGTGCCCTCACCCTCAGATGAAAACTTTTGTTAGAACGACGGCCACTTGGAGGGTAAAGACACCCTCCTGAGGATATCGCCACCGGTGTACTCAAGTTGTGGAGAAGGTTAAGTAACAAATCTGCTCAAGATCTGTTGGTCACAGTTTACCCTACATTGGGTCACACGAGAAAAGAGCAGTTAAACTGGACGCTCCGGATGACCAGAGCACAACCTCTGACATCTTCAAATCAAAGGTACTTAGTTCGTCTCATACATCTTAAAACTTGTACAAAGAGTGATCGAATGAGAAATTGGCGACGAGCCAGTACCGACGAGACAGTATTGCATCATCTATGGTCAGACATCATTACTATTACCTACACTAAAGAGGGATAATTCAAAACCAACATAAGAGAAGAGCACACCCCAGGCGTACAGATTACCTAGTGGTTTTGCCAGCGGCTTCACCTGTTGATCTAGTTATGTATTGCAGCCGTCACTTGTATTTCGTATGTTTTGTGAGCCTAACCTTTATCCTAGATTTTAGCTTACTAGTTCCCAATCATGCTTCTCTAGCCTGGCCCAATGCCTTTCGGCAGCCATCTTGCTCATAAGAAGACCAGAACACACTAATTGTCTCTCTCTTAGACAGTTAGTTTATCTGTTTTGTTCTCTCATCATAGAACAGTCGGTGAGTTTTATACATCATGTGCCTTACAGAATGTGATGTACTGAAGATCATTGTCACGAGTGGCCCCTGTGATCCATGTCGCAGAGAGGGGGGGTCACTGTGCCTCGCTGTGTCAACGTCTAACCCTGCGCTTACTCTTCCTGGTGCCTGACTGGTCTGGATCACTACACTTCTCAGGACACGTGCTCCACGTGCAAGGACTTGCTGCTGAACTTAAGGGCCAGCGTCCTTCCATGGCGCTGGTACTTTCGTTCCTACCGATACCTGTGTTGGCTCCCCTGCGCATTCGTCAGGATGTCTCAAGTCCTGTTTCCCATCTGAAATGGAAAAGCTCTGTTCCTGTGTGTATCCCGCGGACCTTTGCCTGGTAGAGGCACCATCGGTTAGTCCGGTGAGATCGTAGTCCGGTGGTCCGAAGTCCGGGTTACATATCCTGTTGGCCGTGTCCGTGCGTCCGTGTCCGGTGGTCCGTATCCGGTGGTCCTGTACAGGGGTGCAATATCCTGGGCCAAGTGTCTTTGGTCTGTATCCTGAGGTGCCGACTCCTGTGGCTTGTGTCCTGTGGATGCATTGCCGCGCAGCTCCTGTCCTACAAGCCATATTGCAACCTCAGCGGCCGTCCGGGTTCAAAGCCCGGAGGATGATTCTTTTAGTCGACGTGAAACCAAGCTGGTTACCAGCCTTCTCTGCGTTCCTGCTGTAATCCTTAAGGTCGGTGACGGTTTCCTCACTTGTTAATCGTGTAGCTGCCACCACAGAGATTCATACCCTCTCCCGGCGAGGGACCAGAGGGTCTCACAGACTTGTTGCCCCCAAGAGTACTCTCAGACGGTTATCCCTCACGAACCTGTGATAATATTGCTGTGCAACATGTGCTGAAACTTTATTTTCTTATAGTTTTACCCCTAATAATATTAATATAGTGATAAAGGACCATCTCATGCGTGCCAGCTCAAATGCTACTGATAGGAAAAGAGTTTAGCTGTTGCAACCTCTTGCACTAAGGGAACGGATTGAAGGTGTTGTCAGGAACCGGGAACTGATTTGATATGGCAACCTCTCCGTTCAACAGTATAGACCACCTTTCTGTACTTTATTGTCAATGGAAAGTGCTGACCTGAAGTTACTACTTCCATATAAGCGGCTAAAATACACGATAACACCATAAACAGTAAGTACCACAAAGGACAATCGGCCATAATTACTCAATCCCGATGTGTCTGTTCTGTTGGACTTTCATACGGAAAAGAGCTGCACAATGAGATTAAGAAGTATCCGAGACAATCTTGGTGATAACAATCTTCTGCACTGTGAAGGGGGCTTTCCGGCTGATCAGCGAATGGGCCACATATTACATCAGAAAGAGAGGTATGCATAAAAGACGCAAATATAATATAAAAGTGCAATATGTGATAAAAGTTACAGGAAGACGGGAAAGGGAGAGTTCACCATGTCTCCAAGTGCCCTAGACTGCAGTTTTGGTATCGGAGTGGGGAAGTGTTTCGGACAGGGAAATAAAGTGACAGGGGGCGATTTGCGTGCTAGCAGGACCTGTAAGTGGCATTGTGAAAGAGTGCCATGCATATCTTAATATGCTGGAAACCTAAGTTTGGAGGCAAAGGGACCTTACCATCCATGAAAGAGGTGAGGTAACCACAATTAACAGCCACACAGCTGTGCCCCGATGATGGGATCCGCCTTATGCCACCACTGCTTGTCCAGTTCCCATATGGGACCGCCATAGCTCCAGGACACTAAAGAAGCGAGCCACTGCCAAGCTTCTCCGATCACCACGAAGGAAACATTGTTTCTAATTAAGAGGTGCACAAGAACTAGAACCTCATCAATGTGGGCAGTATCGGCATTCAGACTGTTGGCGCGTGAGGGGAGCCCCCGTAGGTGGTACAGTGGCTAAACACAGTCATGATATCTCCACATGGAAAATATTTCTTGGTGCATAAAAAAAAAGTTAAGTTTTGATATATTAGGGGTACAGATTTATATAAGTCGTCTTACTACAGCACACCATGGGTAAGGTGTGAAGGTGGTCTGGGGATGGGCATTTGTATACAAACTCTGGAGAGGATGGAAATGATTATTGTTTGGGCAGGGGGAGTGTTAATTGAAAAATATGAAATGGGACTGCAGGGCGGAGTTTACATGCATTCCATATTCAGGCTGGAGGGATTCATTAATTGTATGGATTAATTGTAATCCAGGGGACTCAACAAACTATACGTGACGTAGCATTTAGTTGTATTTTAGTATCGAAATTGCTCTTGGATTGGAAGAATCTGGAGGGAAATTCTGCAGTGATAATTCACTGACCAGGAGAAGTTGTCATGGAGTTCTGATCCGAAGGAACAGGAGCGGTTCTGCAAGTTGGCTAGATGTGCAACACCTCAAATTGATCATTCAAGTGTCTGACCATAAACTTCTAGTGTGCATAGGGTTCACTGCAATGTGTGGCTTTGTGATGATTGCGGAAGGGGCACAACATTCTCCTATATGTGGGAAGCCTCCCTCTGTCTGTAGTCATGACTCCCTTTCTGTGGGTAGCGCAGCTCTATCGCATATGGATAGTACACATCTAGAGTGTCAGTGAGCCAAATCCCGTCTTGTGGAAATGATTGGCTGAGTGGCAATACGTGGAGTCTTTAATGTTGTCCCCAAGTGTGTAGCTTCCGCTGTGGAGTGCTTTTTAAAAATTGCCACAAAATCCTTTGTGGCCCTGCTTTATGAGGGATGTACAGGATGGTCCCAGCTGCATCCGTACCCCCGTTAAACTGAGACCAGGGGGCACCTCCAATCCATCCACCAAGCCATGCTAGTAGTCTTGAATCACACTCACGGTGGGCTCATTTATTATTAATTTGCGATCCTACAGCGCATTCTACGCAACAGATATTTCATTACCATAAAATGATCTACACCTGTACAACGGTTGGTGTTTCTATTCCACAGTATACATATATCATCACCCGATTTAGAGATGAGGAGCAGTAAAATGCTTGATTTGTGCTCGTTACTCGGGACGAACTTTTTCCCGCACTGCTCGCCGTGCTCGGTATCGATAATAAACAAGCACCACAATTGAAGTCACAAGGGAGACTCGAGCATTTTTCTATTAGAGACGAAACGTTGAAGAACACTGAAGGAACACATTGCCGAGTTTCTCTACCATCTGCAAGTGTGTTCTTTCTACACATATGGTATCTCACATGATATTGTGGAGATACACCGTTGCACGCGTGTCAGTCGGAATACGTACCAGATGTACGCGAACATGTGTACAACAGGTTCTTCGACACGTGTTCTTTCAGTTAAGAGATTAGTGTGCAATGTTTTCATTGTATCTTACTGTTCTTCGCACTGTGTTTTTTTTAAAAGTAAATGCTCGATCTCGAGACCGAGCGAGATGATTCGTATCAGCAGGCAAAGAGCCGTTATGTCTGAAATACCGCTCATACTCAACCGAGCATCAAGCTCGGCCGAGTCTACTCGCTCTCTCTATTCAGCTTCATCCAATGGATTTTTCTATAGCGGAACATTCGCAATGAACTGTCAAGGGGAGACAAAACAGGAATTCAATAGAAAATGGTATCAATGATAGAATGAGAACAAAGTGTAAAATTCGAGAGTGTGGTGGGCTGCTATAACTGGAGTTAGCTATTGACTGTGAATTCCACAGAGATAAACCATGGCCTGGAAAATCATTAAAGAAGTCCTCTTCTGATGGAGCAGATCAAGTACGAGATGTCACTAAGTTTTTTTTTCTTGTCTCTAGATGAAAGAACTATAGTGTGTTAAGGGTAGCATATTGGGTGCTGTGGGAGGGAAGGTATGGGGCCCAGCTTTTCAATTTCAACATACGAGCACAATATAGAAGTCAGCGCATGATCCAGTGGATATCTCTTTTTGTAGTCCAAAAGTCACCCAAGAGTAGAATTTTCACTAAAACTTTCATGTCTGAGAACTACAGTCCAGGTCTCAGCCACACCTAGAACCGCACCAAAGATGAATACATCCAAGTCGCATGTTTGTTTGCTTTTGTTGTTACAATGCCCATTAACTTAACGTTTTAGCCATCACGATGATTCATAGTTATTACTGAGTGTAGTTGGGATACGACAAATACACCTTGTGGGAACATATTCGGGACGATGACAATGTAGTCAACAATGTACTACTCCGGTGCTCTCTTACTACTATCACCTGGTGATGATCTTCAAGGATGATCTAAGTATCTAGTCATGCGGAATCTGGATAATGTGGTGCAAGGATAAGATGGGTTGTAGTGTCTATGGTATTTGATGGTGACTTTCGAGAATACAGTTCTCTTCGTCAGACATGTATGTATACATGAAACAGAAAAATTCACATCAAGTTCGAGACACCGACAGTGATCAATTCAAAGGATATAAAACAAAAAAAAACCTCTTAACATAACACCGATTGGATTACAACTACAGGGACCTCTTAGTACGCACAAAGGATCGGCCATAAAAGTCCAATTAAAAATGCCGGTGAGGCGAGACAAAGAGCCCTGTGCTCTGTGTATTCTGCTTGTGGCCTCCAGGTCAGTGGTCAGAGGTCATGAGCTGAATGAAAGTTAAGACCACTTTTGTAAGGTGTTGATATTCCGTATAATTTATACTTCATTCGTTCCTTCCCTCTGTGTCTAAAATGTCTCCGTGTCTTGCCTCACAGTTTTTAATGTTGTTACTGCAGTCCGTTGTAAATAAGATTGTGCCCAGTGTAATTTAGCAAGTCTGTTGTTTTCTGAGAGTTTTTTTAATTCCTTGATGGATCCGTGTCAGTTGTGTGTATAATATGCTTGTGAATTTTTTGTTTCACCACGAACATCATGTCTGACGAAGAGAACTAAATTTCTCGAGAAAGCTACACCATCAAATATACTCGTAGTCTCAAAAGATATTTCCTGATTTCTTCACTATCTTTGCTCTCCCATTGCTTATACACAGGTTACCAAACTACACTACTCAGGTAGAATGACTGGAACCTCATGCCACCCTCGGTGGGAACCATTTGACCATCGATATGAAGGATCATGTTATTTGTGTGGAAGTTTTTGCAATGATTTTCAGAATTTACTTCACATTTATATTTGAAGCACGTTTGTAAAGTACAAATTAATCAAGTACATGAGAAGTGAAAGAGTCTGTGAGTGTCGATCGTTTAGACCTGGGGATTAGATAATCTTCAAGCAATGAGGGATAAGCCATGAAAATGGATTAGTAAAATTTTAATCTGCGAAAACATCATATTCTGCTATTCCTCGGCTCACTCATCCTACTGTCAGAAGAAGAATCTCAGAGAGAAAGAAGGCCAACAGTGGAGACAGATGTGTAGGAAGACTGTATGGGTGGCGCAATCCGCGTTCCCACCATTGGTTGTTGCCTGTAATGTTCTCCCATTGTTGTCCCATGTTGTCCCCACTAGTTGTTGCTCGAGCTTGAGCATTGAAAGTTAAAGTCCAGTGATAAACTAGGTAGTACTGTTGCCAGATCGCAGAAGGATGTCGTTTCCAACACCCTCGGACAGCCATGGAGCACGTTATCATCCTGTAAAGAGAAAAAAATTATTTTATTACCAAAAATATTGGATTATTTACGATGAATTGCAAGGTTCAGTAAAGTGCGATGATGGCAAGAACCTTAACTATAATATTTCTAGTCCAGGCTGCACATGGTCGTAATGGGCCGGTAAATATCGCAGATGTAATTGTCTTTTACTCATGGCAGGACCCGCTGACTTCACTTAGGCTACCATGAAACACTGCCGTGGTGGCCGAGCCGCCCGTACCACGGCGGGCACGGCAGGGCCAGCTGTCGGGGCGAGGGGAGGATGACGGTGTACAGCAGCGACAGACATCAACACCGCCCATCTCCTAGCGAGTATGGCCGCGGGCGGTGCCGTAATGGGACCAGATAGGGAATTGGTCCTATCGTTTTCCCGGGCTACGGAGCGAGTTATCTGCAGGAACGCTCCCTTGGCTGTGGTCGTTCTCGCACGCAGACAAACCGATAGAAGTGTATGGGGACGTATATCGTCCGCATATACGTGGCGGTACGACGGTTACCCCCATACTCTAGGTGATGCAGGCCTAAGCTGTGTTGGCTTCATTTCACAACATGATTCATCATAAAAGCTGGTAGAGTGTGATTGGCTGATTGTTTTAACCACAAATCCAAAAAATTTGAAAAATGAGGGGGACAACAAAACCCCCCCAATTTATTTTTTTAAGGTTTTTTTTTCATGTATATTAAAATCATAATTGTTATGATCAACCAAATTGATTGGGAACTCGTGAGAAAGAAGCTATTGAAATGTGCATCGTAGGACAGGTGTTTGCGGACGTGTGTTTGGGCCTCTGTGAGACATTGGCACACGTCTAGCCCCAAATACTCTGGATGTTGTCCGTCTTTTTTTTTTTTGTTTTGGCTTTTCTGCTGGTCAGGTGCATCTTAGCGATTCTTTTCTTTATTGCAATGTGGTGGTTGGTCTCTAGTGAATTTGCAACTCAAAAGTGTCATCAGAGCTAATTCATTTTTACACCATGTCAGGGGCGCACTGCGCCTAGCACGATACTGGGTGCCATCCCTTAACCTGCTGCAGACAAAGCCATAGCGGACAAGATCCCACGGAAAAATGGGGGGTGGGGACACATGTGTAAGAGCCATGGGTTTGCTGAGCCTTCAAGAGAGAAAAGCCGTGTTATCACATCCCCTCATTAAGCAGCACGCAACTTGAGCCTCCAGGTCCACGACGAGCTAGTAATAGAAATGTTCGTTACTTACGACAAAAAGAAAGGCAGTAGTAGCTTAATGAAACAGAACCTACAGCAGCAGGGTGGCTATCTATTGGAAACAACATGATCTACAACCCCATCCCCCAGATCCCGCATCTTATAGGGAGCTAGGCGTAAAAAACAAAGATCCAACCCACACTCTCCGTAAAAACACTTTCGTAGGACCCTAATACACCCTTAGTACTAGACCCATACTCAATATTACCTGAAGTCTGTTCAAAAACTCACCAAAAGTCCAGCTCACTAAAAGCGCTAGCCACGAATGAAAAACCCTACCAGAGGACTCTGACAGTGCACTCCTTAAACACCACTCTCCCCAACAAAGGACTATATCTATGGAGAGTTTCGCCAGCCTGGGTTGCTGCACTCTACAGATCACTCTGGATGATGGGGGCCCAAATGGTGACTGTGTCTGGGGGGGGGCGGGATGGGAGTCGGCACCTCAGTGTATGATGTTAGATATAAAAAAAGACACTTAGGGGGGGATCGGCACTTAGGGGGGGGGGGGGGTAATAAGGGGGGGGGGGGAGGGGGGCTTACTTGTGGAGATCACCAAGACGTAGCCCTGCCTGGGTTCCGGAACCTTCTGTGTATCAAAGCTGTTGCAACACTCATAAAGATGATATGATCACCCTCTTTTTTACTTTATACTAAATCGTCATCTTAAACACACACAGCATCTACAACAAACATCCTAATGCTACGAGTTTTCTGGGAGACTCTTCCTGTCCTCTTTCTCCAGCACCTTCAAACGAAGACAAGCGCAATTAGTCCCCGATGGCGTCCATCACCCTGACTCATACCAATGATAATTGGCCGCCCAACTCAGGTTGCTGTGTTTAAGCCTGGTCTTGTCTCGCTACTTCCTACGACTATATAAAAATTTGGCACAAACAAAAAACCGTATGTAAGTGCGGCTATTCACAAAACCCGTAATGGGGGACGTTATACGGCGAGACGGATATACGGTCCGCCTTAGTTCCCCCATACACTCCTATGGCTCACGGCCCTGTACGGGAGCGTACGGTGCAGCCCCCGTGCTGTGGCACGTGTACCCGCTCCGTAGCACCGGGGAAAGATAGGGACTGTACATCTTCCCGTATTCGGCGCCGGGCGCCATTAGTTTCTAGGAGAGGGGCGGGGGGGGGTGCGCTGCGCTCACCTCTCCCTGCCTCTCCCGCGCGCCGGTGCCCGCCGTACTACGGTGCGGCGGGGCTTCACGGCAGTGTGAAATTTAGCATAAACCGCGCACCAAGCTACATCCTCAGCCACTAGACAAAATACATCAGAAACCTTATGTAGAGAGCACCACCCCCCACCCCTGGACTCATTATCTCTCCGGAAATAAATATATGAACTAATCGACACAGACAGGAGTTGTAAACATTACCGCACTGATCCACCACTCAACCAAACGTATATCAACATAATGAGTGTGCTGCCTAAATAACGTATTTTTTTCACTTCAGGCATAGCTAGGCCGGGTTTGCGTTTTAATCCCGCATCATGTTCATAAGCCTTCTTGAAGGTCAGGACGTGAGTCAGAGGACTGCATCACAAGGAGCCTAAAAGAGGCTTGGTTTTTCTTATTCTATCTTGCAAACCGGTTTAGCTATTCTGTGCGCAATCTCATTGATCCGTGATATGAAGGGGCTAGTTCTTCCCCAACGCGTCGTCCATCATTAAAGCTTATTTATGTTCAAAACCACATTCCAACTTGTCTCGATGTATTTACCTTACTGTATCAAGATTACCTAAAGCACGCCGATTACTACACCTGGCCTCCCTCACTTTCCTCCTTTTGCACACTACTGTGATGAACCCTGTTGTATTTGTTACTTTCAAAAGAAGACACCACTAATTATAAAAGACAACATCTGGTCAAAATTGAATTAGGGTGGATTCCGGCACAATTTAACACCACACCTGATGGCACAGGATAGTCATTCTCCCATTACATTGACCAAACCATTGTACTTCTGGCCATGTTCACAGGATTTTTATGCTGCTTTATGAAGCTACTTTTATCATGCTGCGCCACCACGGAACTCCCACTACATTGCACCTGGTCGTTAGACCTCACCTAAACAACATCCTAAAATTTATTAAACTGTTCAGGACAATTATTGGTGCAGTATACCTCTTGGTTAAAACGCCCCTTAGGCATTAAGTATCACAGCCATCAAATTTTACTACTCTGGATTTACATTTTTGGGTTGAATTTTGGATCAATATGCAGATTTTTGGGTCTTGAAGTATTCTTTCTCGCAGCCTCAATATCTTATACTTATTTTTTTTTTGTTATTTTTTGTTTGGAAATATCCATCTACACGCCAAAAATTTAGTTTTTGTCTAATGAAAAATGCCATGTCTTTCCATTAGTTTTTTCCGAGAAACTCCTTGTGATGCAATACATATATACCATTGGAGTTTTGGTGTAGGTCCCTGTGATAAGGTATCCGTGACTTTGGGGCTATGGGCGGTTACTTAATACTGGACACTCGAAATGATGGTCACGGGGGCTGTTTGACTATTGCTACTGGGGCTTGTGACGATTAGCTAACTGGTGGGCCTGTGTGGCTCCTAATTAGGTTTTTACGGGGTCGCTGTGTACGGCTGTGTGACTATTATACTGGGGGCTGTGGACATTAGTACTGGGCTGTGGATAACTGGGCTGTGTGACTATTAGCTACTGGGGGTGTGTTGACTATTAGCTAATGGGGGCTGTGTACTATTAGCTTTACTGGGGGCTGTGGTTGACTATTGCTTATGGGGAGGAATGGGGGCTGTGACGTGACTATTAGCTACTGGGGGCTGTGACTGATGTAGTACTGGGGAGGGCTGAGTGTGTGTGACTAGTGTAGCTACTGGGGGCTGTGTTACTTAGTAGCTACTGGGGTTGTGTTGTGACTATTCACTCTACTGGGGCTGTGTTCCTAAGACGACTCACGGCTTGACTGATTTGGGGCTGTGTGACTAGGTTAGCTACTGGGGGCTGTGTTGGAACTATAGCTACTGGGGGATGTGTGATATAGCTATGGGGGGCTGTGTGACTATTAGTACTGGGGCTGTTGTGACTATTGGCTAGGGGGCTGTGTGCTATTAGCTACTGGGGGGTGATGTGAATATTAGCTACGGGGGCTGAGTGGACTAGTAGATTACTGGGGAGCATGTGACTATGTCTACGAGGAACTGTGGACTATTAGTTACTGGGGGCTGTGTGACTATCGGCTACTTGGGGGCAGTTTGGAAGTATTAAGTGACTGGGAAATGTGTGACTATTAGCTAGGTGGGGGTGACTAATTGTCTACATGGGGCTGGTTTAACTATAGCACTGGGGGCTGTGTGACTTGTAGACTTACTGGGGGCTTTGGACCTAATTAGTTACTGAGGGTGTGTGACTTTTAGCTTTACTCGGGGGCTTTGTGACTATTGTTCACTCGTCTGCCACTAGCTCGCTGCTCTCTTGCTGTTATCGCCTCTGTCGACTTAAACTTGGGCACTATGAACTGGATCCACTGGAGCTGTGTGACTATTGGCTACTGGAGGCTGTGTGACTATTGGCTACTGGGGCTGTGTGACTATTGGCTACTGGGGTTGTGTGACTATTGGCTACTGGGGCTGTGTGACTATTGGCTACTGGTGGCTGTGTGACTATCGGCAACTGCTGGGGGCTGTGTGACTATTGGCTACCATGGACTGGAGACTCTGTGACTCTTTCACTACCAGAGAGGACCAGCTCTGCATTTTACAGCAATGTAAAGTGATGGCAATGCAAATCCACTTTCCTAGTGCTTTAATATGAACCGGTTAGTAATATTTAAAATATCAGGTTAATGGCATGCTGCTGCAAAATTTGTGGGAAAAATATGTTGAATATGTTAAATAATTCTTTTTTTTAACTTTGCTCAACGCTCCTAGGAGGAGAGTGTGAACTAACCACTAAGTTTGATACTACCCTTTAGAGATAACAAGAAGAAAGGGCTCCTAGAGTAGAAGGCCTCCAAAGGTAACAGGAAAGTTACCACTACTTCTATCCTACATAATGCCACTTTACCACAGTCCTAAAATAAATACTAAAAACTGTCCATTACTGTAATTATGCAGTAGGTAGGTGGGGTAGCAGTAGGTGGGGCCCGCACTGTTACCTGGTATTTGTGCTGTCCCGAGAATGCACATGTTCTCATTCCCTTTGCATGAGTAAGTATCTGAGGATGAACATTGCAGAGCTCCAATAGATATGCAGGACGGACAGACCGCTCCATTAGGGGTGGTGCCGACTTCTGGTACTAAAAGCGAGGAGAGCAAAATAGAAAAATATTTATTGACTTGTTTTTGGAATATTTACACTGTTTTGCTTTCTATAGAAGACCCTCTAAACTTTCATCCTGTTTTCTCTTAGTTATACCGGTTGTCTGTAAAAACCAATATCCTCCCCAACCCCCCCCCCCCCCCGACATGTTTCACCAAAGCTTGGCATCCTCAGGGGTGACGGAGGACAAAGACATAGGAAACAAAATGGTTTTGTAAGGCTTGTGCATGTAGTGATTACTTCAATGCGAGTAGAAGTGAGCATAAGCCAAACATTTCTAAGGGGTGCGAAGTGAATTTTTTACGTGAGTTGAATTTGCTTTTGCAAACTTTTGATGGATTTTTTAAATAAAAGAATAGTTAGTTAGAAGTTGTACTGTCTTAAGTTTATTTATGATGTATCCATAGGTTATGTTCACAGTACCTGATGAATGCAAACCTCGGCTTTGGCATCTATTGACCTCCTTTTTGGGCAATGTTCAGACCGTTCACACTTGACTGAAGTTTAAGGTAGTGTCAAATATAGCCAAGGCTACTTGTGGTTCTTTACCCAGGTATATAGGAATATAAAGAAAGAAGGAAACATAACATATATCATTGTGGATGACTTACGTGAAGGAGTAGTAGGGACACAGGAGTCAGTGTTGTTACAACATGATATGGCCGCCCTCAAGCTTCGTTGACCATTGGTTATAGAGCCCTGGAAGCCACAGTTAGATGGTAGTACACATGTCCTGACAAATGCTTCAGAAATATCTCCACCTAAAGACAAAAAGAACAACAAAATTGTGAATAATTGTTACTCATTTGTAAGGTTATCTAATTATACAACAAATAAAAAATAGCTCATTAAAGGGAGCGGCTTTATAAAAAAGGGTGGGGCTTAGTTTGTCTTGTATCTCAGAGCAGGAAAAGACAACCCAATGACATGGAAGCCTTGTAGAGGACTGTAAACCATCGTACAACTTACCCAGCTGAATGTCTTTTATGTATAAGGATCCACACTGGTTATCTGCAACACAAGTTGTGTCACTCCCTGAACACGATGAAGAACCTGGAGATGCACATTGTGTACACGAGAGGGCAGAACCTACAAAGGGGAAACACGATGGGGCAGATTTATCAAGCTGTCTAAAAGTAAGAATGTTCAAAGTTGCCCATAGCAACCAATTACAGCTCAGCTTTCATTTCACCAGTGCTCATGAATATTTTAAAGGGGAGCTGTGATTGGTTGCCATGGGCAACTAAGAACATTCTCACTTTTAGACAGCTTGATACATAGGCCCCAATAAGCATCATCACAAGATCCAAGGCAATAGAGATTGTGGAAGTTTAACCCTTTTGATGCTATGGTTAATAGTGACAGCAGCATCTAAAGTGTTTTGGATAATTAGACCTTTTGCATTGGCCAATCCCACATGGGAAACATTGATTGAATTTCAATGGTTTATGGTAGTTCCTACAGATCCTCCATGGTCAACACCACGTAAAGTATATGAATAAATAAAAAACTAAAAAAATACAATAATTTCCAATATATATATATATATATATATATATATATATATATATATATATATACGTATTTTGGGGTGCACCGGATTATAAGGCACATCATCAATAAATGCCTGCTTAAACGTTTAGGTTCATATATAAGGTGCACCGGATTATAAGAATGAATCACCAGAAGGTGGCAGACCTGTGCACAGTACAAGGCATCTGTTGTGTGTAAGTACGGTTCATATATAAGGAGCACTGGAGTATAAGGCGCACCATTGATTTCTGAGAAAATCAAAGGATTTTTTGTGCGCCTTATAGTCCGAAAAATACGGTAGTATGCATTATTTAATCTGCTTAAAAATGTCAATAAAAACATAATAAATCTGCATTTTGTCTATTTTATGTCTAAAAACATGGAAAGGGGAAAAAGTCCTATGTACCAAAAAAAAGGTAACAATAAAAGATGTCTTCTCATTCTGAAAAAAAAGTGTTTTATAATAAAAAAAAATGAATATAAACAATAGGGTTCTTAAAAACTCAACCAATTCGGTCACATACAACCCAAAATGACGATTATAAGGGGTACAGTATAGAACAAGTGGTGGAAAAATACAAAAGTTGTGATTTATACAAGACTGTAACTTGGCCTGAAGATTGTAATTTGGTCTAAAATATGGACATACAGGATAAGGCTCATTTCACAGTACCGTTCCTTCTCTCGTTCTTTCCCTCCGTCGAAAAAGTAAAGAATAAAGGTTTAACTGAGCTGTAATGTATCACTTAAAAATCACATTGATATCAATGTAAAGTGTATCTCATCCATTATGTTCCATTATCCGTGCATTTTTTTTGCGTAATGTAGTTTTCCTACATTTCAAAAACACGCATGGATAACGGATCCGTGACAAAACTGACCATAACAGATGATATCATTTGCATTGATGTCAATGGGAATTTGAAATGATACGTTAAACCTCTGTTATACCTCCATTCTTTATTCTGTGAATGGAGGGAAGATTTTCAGTTGTAATGGCTCGGCACTCGGTCACCCTCTCCTCATGTTCGCGGACAAGTGGTAATCTGGATAAATGAAGAAATCCCGGCACTTCGAGGTAGGTCATGATGAAGGCTCAGGCGGAACCCAAAAAACGTGTTTTCCTATCGCGTATTGTAATTTGTTTATAAATTTTTGTTAATAAAAGAAAAAACATTTATTTTGACCTGCCTCGAAGTGCCGGAAATTCTTCATTTATCCATAATACCAGATTTTCAACCCAACTCTGCAATAACGGGCAGCTCTAAGGAGATTATCCTTTGTCAAGTAACTGCAGCCATAGAAAAATATGCAGCTGCAAGGGTTAAAGTTTTTACTATATTAACATTAAATTCACAAAGTCGCTAAAACGAGAAAAAAAATGACAATTTGCCTAGCTGAAAGTATGATACATGTGCCCCGAAGAGTTTTGAAAAAAGTAATGAAAGAAAGCAGAAACTTTACAGCATTTAGAATTTTTAAAAACCTTTTTAAGACCAATTTGAAGTCTAAATCAGTGGCTCTTAAGCGCATAATTCATAGGGGTTTCCAATTTCGTAGTACAGTATATAAGACCTCTCCATAGGATCATCAATATTTGTACAGAGGAAGTCCAACAATCATCCGAAACCAGCACTGAAGAATTCTCTTTAGTGGCCATTCCAGCGACTGCAACTCACGCAAGTGAATTGAAACTCAGCAGTTTTAGGTAGAATAAGTAGACATGGAACATGTCTGTACTATTTAGGGGTTGTTATGGAGAGGAGGTACATCCCAGGGTGGTCAATACTATTTTGATAGTCTGTTAGAGCCTCCATATAGACTCGGTCTGCACAGGTGCTCATCGGTGTAGTAAGACGTGTGCTGGTTCCATCAATCGTATGAAGGCAGGTTAATGTCTTCTTTGCTATTGGGCCCTTCCTCTATGTACTGTGAGAAAGTGAGAGGTGAAGTGTGGGAGAACCACTATCTGTTCTACAGGCAGATAAAAGATACATGGTAAAAGCCCTGGATTTGTCTGCAGTAACCTAAGGGTTAATGCAGACATGTAAACAGTAGTCAGTTTGGTCTGCGTTGGCCTCGCTAGGATATAAATCTTTGTAATGTCCGTACTCGGCTTGCTCATTATGGAGTAGGGGTTGGCTCATAGTGGGACGCCTACTCCATCCAGGCTTCGGTCCTGGGTTTCTCCGTAGCCCACAGGTGCAGATCACAGACCTCGTTAGAGCCTGACTTGGACTGCAGGCCAGAAGCAGTAGGTGAGGCACTACCTGGAGAGCTGAAGGCTGGTCTGAGTTCACACATCAAAGGTAACTGAGTGCCTCCTGTTATACTGCTGGCCAAGAGCGTGTGCCTTCGCAGCCAGGTGCATGTATAGTTAGGTTCTGTTGCCGTATTAGGCAGTGCCCAGCCGGGCAGGGTAAATCTTTGTATGTCCCTAAGCCAAGGCTGAGTTTGTGTTTTGACAAAGAAGTGTGAATAAAACACTTGATTTGGACTTAAACTCTAAGTTTCCCTGCTTCCTGCACTGCTACAAGGCATCTACCAGAGCAGTACACCCCACAGTACACACTGCATATCTTCCTCTTCCATGATTTATCTGTTGGGTTTTATAGAACCAAATTTTGCTACAATGAAAAAAAATAAACAAAAACATGACAATATTTGGAGGACTTACTTGTTGCTATAAGAGTTGAGAAAAGGCTCAAAAACCCATAAAAGGACTTCATGATGAGATTGTCCAGTTCTGAGAAGTCGTCTCCGAGCATCAAGAACTTGGCAGTATTTAAGTATAACATTTTAT
>WNYA01000080.1:91317-346792 GCA_019512145.1 Engystomops pustulosus
GGTCTCTGGAAACCAAGAAGGTGGGAAGTTGATTAGTGAATATATGTAAAAAAGTACCCAGTGAATATATGTTAAAAAGGTACCCAGTGTCGGATTGGTCCATCATAGTACCAGGGGATCTTATCTCATGCTAGTCTCCAGAGGTCCCTCAGAAGACAACCCAATGTAGAATGTAAGGTTTGAAATCACAATTTGAGGGTGGAAAATTCATTGGTCACAGCCTCCCAGTATGTAACTTGCAAGCCCCTGTAGTATATAGTTATAGCCAGCCATCCCACAGTGGTATATAGCCAGCCAGCCCACAGAAGTATATAGCCAACCAGCCCCCAGTAGTGTATAGCCAGCCAGCCCACAGTAGTATATGGCCAGCCCACCCCAAGAGGTATATAGCCAGCCAGTCCACAGAAGTATATAGCCAGCCAGCCCCCAAAAGTATATAGCCAGCCAGCCCACAGTAGTATATAGCCACCCATCCCCATGTACTATATACCCTGCCAGCCCCTGTAGGTAAAAAAACTAAAAACAAAAACACTGTACTCACCTTTCTGACGTCCCACATAGGTCCTCTTCTGCTTCCGATGCTCCGGTGCCTCCTCGGGTCCTTTGGATCCTCTTTGTGTTCTTCCGCTCCTCTTCCACTCCTCTTCGGGATGTTCCGCTCCTCTTTGGGTCTTCACACTCGGCCTGTACACAGAATGATGTCAGCCGCTTGCCGACGTCATTGTTTGTGAGCCGCTGGCATCGTGAGGGGACCCGAAGAGGAGCGGAACAACTCGAAGAGGATCCAAAGGACCCGAAGCAGCACTGGAGCATCGGAAGAAGAATAGGACCTAGAAGGGATGTCGGAGAGGTGAGTACAGTGTTAATTTTTTTATAGACTCGAGTATAAGCCGAGTTAGGGGTTTTCAGTACAAATTTTGTGCTGTAAAACTTGGCTTACGATCCTGAGAAAATGGGACTAGCACTACTCAAATCAAATGAATAAAGTCAGATCAAAAAAATAACACTGTACTCACCTCTCCGACATTCCCTTTATAGGTCCTATTCTTCTTCGATGCCCAGTCTGCTTGGGTCCTTTGGATCCTCTCGAGTTGTTCCGCTCCCTTTGGTCCCCTCACGATGCCAGCGGCTCACAAACAGATGTCGGCAAGCGGCTGACATCATTTCGTGTGCAGGCGGAGGAGTGTGAGACCCAAAGAGGAGCGGAACATCCCGAAGAGGAGTGGAAGAGGAGCGGAGAGAACACAAAGAGAGGATCCGAAGGACCGAGGAGGTCACTGGAGCATCGGAGTAGAAGAGGACCTATGGGGGATGTCAGAAAGGTGAGGACAGTGTTTTTGTTTGTTTTTTTAACAACAGGGGTGGCAGGATAATATCATACAGATGGGTGGCTATATACTACTGTTGGCTGGCTGGCTATATACTAAAGTGGTTGGCTGGCTATAACTTTTGGGGGCTGGCTGGCATATTACTTCTGGGACTGGCTGGCTATATATGTCTTGGGGTTGGATGGTCCATATACTACTGGGTGAACTGGCTATATACGTAACAGGGGCTTGCAAGTACAATTACTGGGGGAGCTGTGGACCAATGCATTTTCCACCCTCAATTGTGATTTCAAACCTACATTCACATGGGGTGTCTTCTGAGGGCCCTGGAGACTAGCATGAGATAAGATCCACTGGTACTATGGTGGACCCAATCCGACACTGGGTACCTTTTACTCACATATATTCACAATCAACTTCCCCCCTTCTTGGTTCCAGAGACCTTTCTGTCGACCAATGGAAGATTTGCCGCTTACGTACCTCAATATCAAATGTTTCAGTGATTTTCAATCTGAGATATAGAACGAGGGGCTTGGGGATTGTGATTTGATAAATCTTCTATCCGTTGGGTTAAGTAAGAAAAATGTATTTTATAGGGCCTCAAATTACGCAGTTTTGTGTGAATTAGAGTACCTGCAAAACTTTACTACAACAGGAAATAGTGAGAAAATAATAGAGATCCTCCTATTATACGTCCTACCTATAAAAGTGATACTTAAATATGCCAAGTTCTTGATGCTCGAGACGACTTCTCAGAACTGGACAATTCATCATGAAGTCCTTTATGGGTTGTTGAGCCTTTTCTCAACTCTTATAGCAACAAGTAAGTCTCTAAATATTGTCATTTTTGTGTTATTTTTTCAATTGTAGCAAAATTTGGTTCTATAAAACCCATATAGATAAATCCTGGAAGAGGAAGATTGCAGGTGTACTGTGGGGAATTGCTCTGGTAGATGCCTTGTAGCAGGCAGGAAGCAGGGAAACGTAGAGTTTAAGTCAAATCAAGTGTTGTATTCACACTTCTTTGTACAAAACAACCAAAATCAGCTTGGCTTAGGGACATACAAAATAAACCCTGCCGGCTGGGCACTGCCTAATACGGCAACAGAACCAACTATACATGCACCTGGCTGCGAAGGCAATGTCTTGGCCAGCAGTAGAACAGGAGGCACTCAGTTACCTTTGATTTGTGAACTCAGACCAGCCTTCAGCTCTCCAGGTAGTGCCTCACCCTAGCTTCTGTCCTGCCAGGCTAAGTCAGGCTCTAACGAGGTCTGTGACCCGCACCTGGGGGGCTAGAGAAACCAGGACCGAAGCCACGGATGGAGAGGCGTCCCACTATGAGCCAACCCTACTCATAAGAGCAGGCCAGTACGGACATACAAAGATTTAATCTAGCGAGGCCAAGCTAGACCAACGACTACTCCTGTTATACATGTCTGCATTAACCCTTGGGTTACTGCAGACAAATCCAGGGCTTTTAAGGACCGTTTATCTGCCTGTAGGGACAGATAGCGGTTCTCCCACACAACACCTCTCACTTTCTCACAGTACGTAGGAAGGCCCACAGCAGAGAAGACATTAACTGCCTCATCGATTGATGGAAACCAGCATCAGTCTTACTACCCCGGTGAGCACATGTGCAGACCGAGTCCTATGGAGGCTCTAAACAAAAAATATCAAATAGATGACCACCCCGGGGATGTATCTCCTTCTCATAACAACCCCTAAATAGTACAGACATGTTCCATGTTACTTATTCTACCTAAAGCTCTGATGAGTTTCAATTCACTTGATGTTGTCGTGCTGGAATGGCCACTAAAGAGAATTTTCAGTGCTGGTTTCGGATGATCAGTTGGGTCCTTGAATGTCGGATTTCCTTGTACAAATATTGATGATCTATGGAGAGGTCTTATATACTGTACTAAGAAATTGGAACCCCTATGGAATTATGCGCTTAAGAGCCACTGATTTAGACTTCAAATTGGTCTTAAAAAGGTTTTTAAAATTCTAAATGCTTGTAAAGTTTCTGCTTTCTTTCATTACTTTTTCAAACTCTTCGGGGCACAGTATATACTTTCAGCTAGGAAATTGTCATTTTTTTTTCTCGTTTTAGCGACTTGTGAATTTAATGTAAATAAGTAAAAACTTTAACCCTTGCAGCTGCCTATTTTTCATGGCTGCAGTACTGACAAAGGAAATTCCTTAGAGCTGCCGTTATTGCAGAGTCAGAGTGGGTTGAAAATCTGGTATTTGGATAAATGAAGAATTTCCGGCACTTCGAGGCAGGTCAAAATAAATGTTTTTCTTTATTAACAAAAATTATAAACAAAATTACAAACGCGATAGGAAAACACGTTTTTTGGGTTCCGCCTGAGCCTTCATCATGACCTACTGAAGAGTGCCGGGATTCTTCATTTATCCAGATTACAATGTCGCGAACATGAGGAGAGGGTGACCAGAGTGCCGAGCCATTACAACTGAAAATCTTCCTCCATTAACAGAGTAAGAAGGTGAGGTATAACAGAGGTTTAAAGTATCAGTTCAATTCCCATTGACATCAAGCATATGTTATCATACTGTTATGGTCGGTTTGGTCCGGATCCGTTATCCATGCGTGTTTTGAATGTAGGAAAACTACATTACGCAAAAAAAATGCACGGATAATGGAACATAATGGATGAGATACACTTTACATTGATATCATGTGAGTTTGTAAGTGATACAGACAGCTCAGTTCAACCTTTTTTCTTTACTTTTTCGACGGAGGGAAAGAAAGAGGAGAAGGAACGGTACTGTGAAATGAGGCCTTACCGTGTATGTCCATAGTAGACCAAATTACAATCTTAAGGCCAAGTACAGGCTTGTATAAATACACAACTTTTGTATTTTTCCACCACTTGTTCCTACTGTACCCCTGTTATAATCGTCATTTTTGGGTTGTAGTGACCGAATTGGTTGAGTTTTTAAGAACCCTATTGTTTATATTCATTATTTTTCTTATAAAATAACTTTTTTTCAGAATGAGGAAGACATCTTTATTGTTACCTTTTTTTGGTACATAGGACTTTTTCCCCTTTCCATGTTTTAGACATAAAATAGACACAAATGCAGTTATTTATTGTTTTTATTGACATTTTTAAGCAGATTAAATAATGCATACTACCGGATTTTCGGCATAAGGCGCACAAAAAATCCTTTGATTTTTCAGAATCAATGGTGGCCTTATAGTCCAGTGCTCCTATATATGAACCGTACTTACAGACAAAGCTGCTGTACTGTGCACAGGTGAAGCCACCTGCTGGTTCATTCTTTCTTATAATCCTGCCCTTATATGAACCTAAACGTTAGCATGCTTAGGATGATGTCCTTATAATCCGGCACCCCAAAAGAATATATATATAGAAAATAATAGTATAGCAGATGGAAATTATGTATTTTTTTAGTTTTGCGGATATACCTCCGGCGCCCCCCACTACCTACCCTCCTCTTCACAAACGCTCTTTATACCCCTATACTTCATCTATTTCATATACTTCGAGCAATTTGTATTTTTTGCAGTCACCTTTATCTTCTTGTTTATTCATATACTTTACATGGTGTGACCATGGAGGATTGTAGGAAACTACCATTAAACATTGACACTTCAATCAATGATTTCCCATGTGGGATTGGCCAAGGCAAGAGTTCTAATTATCAAAACCTTTAGATGCTCATAACTCATTGACCATAGTATCTAAAGGTTTAAACTTCTACAATCTCTATTGCTTGGATCGTGTGAGATGCTTATGGGGCCTGATGATCAAGCGTCTAAAAGTGAGAATGTTCTTAGTGCCCATGGCAACATCCACAAGTCCCCTTCTAAAAAATTCCTCTGAGCACTGGTGAATGAACTGAAAGTGAGCTGTGATTGGTTGCTATGGCGCCAAACTAGGAAGATTCTACTTTAGCGACCAGCTTGATAAAAATCTGCCCCATCGTGTTTCCCTTTGTAGGTTCTGCCCCTCTCGTGTACGCAAGGTGCTCTCCAGGTTCTCATCGTGTTTCAGGGAGTGACACAACCTTGTGTTGCAGATCAAACCAGTGTGGACCTGTACATAAAAGACATTCAGCTGGTAGGTAAGTTGACGATGCTTTTACAGTCCTCTACAAGGCTTCCATGTCATGGGTGTGCTTTTCTGCTCTGAGATACAAGGACAAAACTAAGCCCCACCCTTTTTGTATTAAAGCGCTCCCTTTAATGAGTATTTTTAATTTGTTGTATAATATAGATAACTACAAAGATGGAGTAAACAATTATCACAATATTTGTTGTGCTTTTGTCTTTAGGTGGAGATATTCTAGGAAGCATTTGGCAGACCCAGTGCCTGCTTACACGATCTAACTGTGGGCTTCCAGGGCTCTATAACCAGATCCTGAGAAAATGGGACTAGCACTACTCAAATCAAATGAATAAAGGTCAAAGCTATACCCAAAACTTCTGAACGAAAAAAGAAAAGAGACAAAGACTTATGCTATATGACCAACAAAATATGCAAGTTTATTAATCTAGTAGTACACCACAACAAAAAACAGGCAGCAATAAAAACATCTAAAAGTGTGAACAAGGCACACAAATACAACCATGCAGAGAGACCCAGCATATGATAGTGCTGGTCACCCTGCAAACCACCAGCTCCCCCTTCCTGAAGAGAGGCCCCTCCTCTCTGGAGAAATGTTAAATATATACAGAAAACCGTGCACACCCACAAACCAAAAAGGATACATAAATATAGACAAAAATTCCAAGATTTATATATATATATATGTGTTACCTAAGTTAACTATAACAGGGAATATGCTGGGTAAGATGAAGAGGAGCATGGTTAGAAACACAAGCTTACCTTTAATGATGGAAAATCATGCAGTAGGAGGCGGTGTGGGGAGCTGGGGCAAGGATCCCACGCGTATCGCTAGCAACCTAGCTTCCTCAGGGGTGCTGTTACTGTTGTGTGGTGAACATTATATAGGGAAGCATCCCTCATGTGGCGGCTTGATCGGGGCATCTGATCTCCGGAGGAAGTTGCACGTGTGTCGCCTAAGGGATTCCTACCTCGGGACTGTCGCACGCATGGAATCGCGAATGAATGTAAGTATGAATTTGCGCCTGCACCACATAGCAAGACCAAGTGCCCACATATGATCCGATGTGATAATTCATGGGATGTTACTTGAATTTCCTATGTGTGCCGGACCGATGATGCAAAGCTATCCGGACAGCCAGCGAATGAATGCCCAAACCCAATGAAACGTTGGATACTTGGAGAATGTACACAGTTTGCCCCTAAAACAAAAATCTCAAGTGTAAGTGGAATTAATAATATTATCAAAAAATGTGGATGTATATACGCAGGGATATTAGATGAAACTGCAACATGTATATAAATTCCATCTGAGTGAATGCCGATTCATAGTGTGCCACATCTAATAAAATATATATAGCTAAAAGAGTGTATATATATATATATATATATATATATAACATTTTATAGGTAGGACGTATAGTAGCAGAATCTCTATTATTTTTCTCAATATTTCCTGTTGCAGTAAGTGTTATGCAGGTACTATAAACTCAACAAAAAACTCCAGTAAAATTTATGGGCCATATAGTAACTTGTTTATTTTACTTAAAGCAACAGAGAAGTAAAAGATTTATCAAGATCAGAAATCCCCAAAGCCTCGTTCTATATTCTAAAGAATTAAAAATCACTGAAAACCATTTGATATTGAGGTACAGTAAAGCTGCAAGATCGACAAAGAAAGGTCTCTGGAAACCAAGAAGGTGGGAACTTGATTAGTGAATATATGTGAGTAAAAAAGGTACCCAGTGTCGGATTGGTTCTACCATAGTACCAGGGGATCTTATCTCATGCTAGTCTCCAGAGGTCCCTCAGAAGACAACCCAATGTAGAATGTAAGGTTTCAAATCATAATTTGAGGGTGGGAAATGCACTGGTCACAGCCTCCCAATAACCTGCCAGCCCCTGTAGTATATAGTTATAGCCAGCCATCCCACAGTAGTATATAGCCAGCCAGCCCACAGAAGTATATAGCTAACCAGCCCCCAGTTGTGTATAGCCAGCCAGCCCACAGTAGTATATAGCCAGCCAGCCCACAGTAGTATATAGCCAGCCATCCCACAGTAGTATATAGCCAGCCAGCCCACAGTAGTATATAGCAAGCCAGCCCCCAGTAGTTTATAGCAAGTGTTATCCAGGTACTATAAACTCAACAAAAAACTCCAGTAAAATCTATGGGCTGTATAGTAACTTGTTTATTTTTACTTAAAGCAACAGAGAAGTAAAAGATTTATCAAGGTCACAAATCCCCAAAGCCTCGTTCTATATTCTCAAGGATTAAAAATCACTGAAAACCATTGGATATTGAGGTACAGTAAAGCTGCAAGATCTTCCAATTGGTCGACAACCCAGTGTCGGATTGGTTCTACCATAGTACCAGGGGATCTTATCTCACGCTAGTCTCCAGAGGTCCCTCAGAAGACAACCCAATGTAGAATCTAATTGAGGGTGGGAAATGCATTGGTCACAGCCTCCCAGTATATAACCTGCCAGCCCCTGTAGTATATAGCCAGTCCCCAGTAGTATATAGACAGCCCACAGAAGAATATAGCCAGCCAGCCCCGAGAAGTATATAGCCAACCAGCCCCCAGTAATATATTGCCAGCCAGCCCACTGTAGTATATAGCCAGCCAGCCCCCAGTAGTATATAGACAGCCAGCCCCCTGTTGTATATAGCCCGCCAGCCCCTGTAGTAAAAAAAAAACCAAACAAACGCTGTACTCACCTTTCTGACGTCCCCCTTAGGTCCTCTTCTGCTTCCGATGCTCCGGTGCCTCCTCGGGTCCTTCGGATCCCCTTTGTGTTCTTCTGCTCTGCTTCCGCTCCTCTTCGGAATGTTCTGAACCTCTTTGGGTTTTCGTGTTCGGCCTGCACACAGAATGACGTCAGCTGCTTCCCGACGACATTGTTTGTGAGCCACCGGCATTGCGAGGGGACCCAAAGAGGAGCGGAACAACCCGAAGAGGATCCGAAGGACCCGAGGCGGCACTGGAGCATCGGAAGCAGAAGAGGACCTACAAGCGATGTCGGAAAGGTGAGTACAGTGTTAATTTTTTATAGACTCGAGTATAAGCCGAGTTAGGGGTTTTCAGCACAAATTTTGTTCTGTAAAACTTGGCTTATGATCCTGAGAAAATGGGACTAGCACTACTCAAATCAAATGAATAAAGGTCAAAGCTATACCCAAAACTTCTGAACGAAAAAATAAAGAGACAGAGACTTATGCTATATGACCAACAAAATATGCAAGTTTATTACTATAGTAGTACACCACAACAAAAAACAGGCAGCAATAAAAACATCTAAAAGTGTGAACAAGCCACACAAATCCAACCATGCAGAGAGACCCAGCATATGATAGTGCTGGTCAACCTGCAAACCACCAGCTCCTCCTACCATAAGAGAGGCCCCTCCTCTCTGGAGAAATGTTATATATATATATATAGAAAACCGTGCTCACCTACAAACCAAAAAGGATACATAAATATAGACAAAGAATCTAAGATATATATATATATATATATATATATATATATATATATATATATATACCACAATATGCTAATGTAGGAAAGGTTCTTAAGAGGAACTGTTAAAGGGTTTTCTTGCCACAACCAATAGCTCTGGGGATTTGTAAAACAAACTCTTGCCTATTCTTTTTGTACTTATATGCGCAGGTTTCTTTGCTATCCCCCACAGATTATCTCAGAGTTGTAATGGTGCCTTTCCTATAAACGGCAGATAAGACCCTAATGAATCTGTATGTAGTTTCCACTTGGTTATCCTGCGATCGGTTTCCTGGGAGGGGAAGAGCTGATGCTCCCTGCTTAAGGGGAGGAGGTCATGTGTCATTCGAAATGTAAGCAGAATGGAGGTGTCCAAAGACAGGGGTGAAGATGTCTCCTGCACAAAAAAAAAAAAGTGAGATACAAGACCTCCTCGTTCCTATCAGCCCTCCATCCAGTCTGTGACTCTCAGAACTTTCTCTGTCTATATCCTCACCTTGTGCACTCATTTCCCCACATCTGGTTATCGGGCAGTATATCGCTGTACAGATAAGCTATAACCCTTGTGCTTACACAGCATAGGCTATAGACTTCAATACTATATGATTTCTAGCCAGTTAGGAATGTTCCCTGTCCTCCATGTATTGGAACTGCCAGGCTGTAACCATATAACGGATATATCACGTATAAGCCGAGTTTTTTCAGGCATAATAAAAGCTGCTGAAAAACCCAAATCGTCTTACACTGAGTAAAAAAAAAAAAATCTTAAAACTCACCATTCCGGTGCCCCCCCAACCCCCAGATCGTCTGTGCGATATGTCCGTCGCCGCTGCAATAGTATTGGGCCGGCAGATGTGAGGCGACATCAGAGCTTTGCCACCGTACGGACCTACAGCTGACAGACGGATCGCACAGAGACGTTTGTGGGGTGCCGGAAATGTGAGTTTTTACTTGTTTTTTTATCACCCTGTTCTAGTATAGCAGTGGCAGGGGCCGCTGTGCTTGCAGAGAGGTAGGCGGGTTAGGAGGTCGGCTGATATTAACGGTCACTGGGCTGCCTGAGGATGGGGAGGCGGGACTCCCTGTATGATGGATTCCGGTGGCGACTGGCCTGTTATAATGCGGGGCAAAGGTTGTGTGCCTGTAAAAGGGCGGGTGGTGGCTTATAACTGGGGCAGAGGGAGTTGCTGGCATATTCTCGGGCATGGGGCTGCGGCAGATTACTGGGGCAGTGGATGGCTAATATAATGAGGAAGGAGGGTGGCTATATACTGGGAGATAGGGCGGCAGGCTATATATGGGGGCAGGTATGGATATTATAACCCAGGGGGCGGGCTGTAGGGCTAATACTGGGGAATGGGTTTGCATGCTATATACTGGGGGCATATGCTGGCTATATATAGGGGCAGGGGCTGGTTTATACTACGTGGATCAGGATTATAGGTTTGGCGGCTTATATACTGGTGGGAAGGGGATGGCAGGCTATTACTGGGGTAGGCTGTACTCAATGCATTCCCACCCTGGCTTAATATACTTGAGTGAACTAGGTTTCCTAGTATTTTAGGTAAATGAGGGGGCCTCGGCTTATACTTGAGGTCAACTTATACTAAAGTCTATACAGTCATACTTTATGTGCACTTGGCAGTGGTCATGGATTTGCTTGTGGAAAAACTAAATGGATTTAATGCTAAATTACTTGAGAGAGAAACAAGGCATCATGGGATCATGGGCAGGCTACCTTGCCTAGCTGAGGGCCTAGACTGACCAGAATAGTCCCTGCCCACTTCCCTTGTGAAAGATTTTTGTCAAACACTTGTCAGAACAAAAAATGCCCAGAACTTTAGAAGAGAAAAGGACGAGCAACACAAAGTAGTATCAAAGGGGGACTCACCTCTATGATCATTTGGTAAAATCCTTATATCTTTACAGGTGTACACTTTAAGCAGGAAGTGACCCCTACCGTTTGGAATAAGAGGTCTTCCTATATTCATATACCTCACACGGTACGTCATTTAATATCTGTGTGACCAACAACTTGGTTTTCTTCACTGTTGCACCTCTGAGGCAATACAGAAAACACTAGCTATCATAATTGACTCGAAACAAGACTGGCTACAAGCCTATTCTCTTTCTGACCACCAATGCTTTGCAACAGCTGTTTCACACTGTAAAGCCAACTTACCATTCTAGGTGGAGACTTATACCCCAGGACGGACTTAGCCACATGTATGAGGTATCACCACCATCTTTGCTGGAAGGGTGTGGAAGCGGAGAACGCTATTTACCATTATCCTATGGCAAGGCCCTCATATATCACACTTTAGGCACAATATTAAAGTGATATATTTTATGCAGTGAATACCAAGCAACTCCAAAATCTACCGCAAAGATCTTAATAAATAGGAGATGGAAAACGTCATCCATCCCTCCACGGAAAGGTCATCATAGGCGAGATCAACCAGATCTACTCCTATAAACCAGCACGGGCATATGGATTCCTCAGACACACAACACCTTCCAGTATGGCCGCCTTGTGTCCTGAATGCCCTGCGACGTTCCTGCGACGTTGCATCTCAATAATTGACTCTCCAAACCGAGACTCTAAGTTATTCTTTTTTTCTTTAGAGGAATATGCGAATTACAACTGTTGGTTTCCTTAAAACGTAAGTTGACCTCTTGAGGAAACAACCGATATATGTATACAATTTTATATGAGGACTATGTAGCCTCTGGTTATGAAATTAGATTATGATACACGCTTTGACTTGTTGTTACTCTGTACATGATTATTATGCTGGAGGTTGTGAGCATTTTTTATGTTAAAACCAATAAAAAATACTGAAACTGAAAAAAAAAACTAATTGTTTTGTAAATGTAGATTTTAAGATAATTATCTTAGAAATCAACCAATTGCAGCAAGAGCTGGAAGGCTCTCAAAACATCAAAGAAGAGAAACTATGGTGGATTCATCAGCTGTGATGAGAATCCAGATGGGCGATTTATACGAGAGCGTTTTTATTGGGCCCAACATTAGTAGCTATTTCTAATCTGAATAAAAGACAAAAATTTGTCTGTCTGGTAAATGGGTAAGAATAACCTTAATGGTAGATGTTATTGCCCTTGGGGGTGACCTTTTTGAGATATCTCGAATTGTAGGCAAGGAGAAAGAAAAATGCTCGGCACCATTGAATGTAATTCTCCCAGTAGTAACTTCCAGTAATGTCGTAGCAACATAATCTTGACCTTGTTTACGAGGTATGTGGTTTGCTAAATTGCCTGAGGAGACCATACAAGAATGGGCACATTACTAAAGTACGAACACCGCATTTTTGTCGGGTTCCCGACCTTCTTTTTACCGTTTGCCTTAGTGCCCCGCAGTTTATGGCACACGCGATCGGATGGTGGTGCATTGGCGCCGGCTTTCATGCGACACAATGGGGGGCGTGTGGGCCGTCAGACACCCAACTGCTTCGGAACAAACGCGAAATTAAAAACAAATTGTGTCGCAAGATAAACACTCACATACCACCGGAAAAGAAGGTGAACTCGCCGGACCGGAGGGGGGAACAACCCACATGCAGAAATGGACGCAGGATCTTATTCTTAGTGATCGCGGCAGGCTCGAAATCCTCGTCGGACCTTCCGGATTGGCGAACGTCACCGAGACAGTAAGACATGTGCCATGGCTCCTAATTAAACAAGAAACAAATCCCGTCTGTTTGTCAAGGCTGAACTCCCACAGATCCAGTGCACATATTACAGATTATCCCTAAAATCATATGAAGTTATTAGTGATACAACCGGATAACTGTAGTTTGTAGCATCTAGAAACTCCCGCTAATTTACTCTTCAGCAGAGAACTATGGAGATATACAAATAAAAGGCTGCTCGAAAAGCGCCATGAGTTTCTTCGGGTGATAAAAAGTAACCCTTTCATTTGGTTGCACTTAAAAGCCTTTTTGTTACATGTCGATCTGCTGCCTCATTCACATTTTTCAGGAAATTTATGGAGACTTGACGCATTGCGAGTATGGAAGGATATAATAAAATGCCCATGAAATAGTACAAGGGCCCCGCCATGAATAAAAGGAATAACTAGACACAAGTGCATTTCTATGGCATACAGAAGGAAATAAGATACGATATATACATAGTAAATCTATTGATTATGTCTAAAAACACATGAACATAGATGTGATTCACCGGGGGACATGTTAAAATAATACCATTATAACTTGTCAATGGAGAGTGTATCTGTTAGGGTTAAGGAACACTGAAGAAGACAGTGAGACCTGGAAGCTCACCCCAACCTCTGTCCAATCCTCTAGGCCCCACGATAGACCGTAGGGGCGACTACTTGAAAGAATCGAATACACTAGTTAAGTGTGAGAAGGGAAAACACGAACAGACTAACAAACATTTTAAAACACAAACATAGGAGTCAACTGCGTGAGTATTCACAAAGAGAGGGAAGCGTTCAAGAGAAAAATCATGTAAGCAAAGGGTCAACTTCAAAACGAGCCGAAGGTCACAACGATACAGCATACGAGAAGTCACAAAACTTAAAGAGAGAAGAGCGAGTGATGCAAGGGATTGCAGACAAACTGGACACAGGTACTAGTGAAGCTGCAATTAGCGCCAGACCCCCCCTCAAGAAAACCTGATAGGAGCTGGACGCTTTGGGAAATTAAGAAACACCCCTCATGTGTGCAGAATAACCAAGAACAATCGCCAGACATTTTTAAAGATAGCGGGATCCACAACTCCCAGCGACCAAGAACACAACTCCTAGACAGCGCGAGGTCTTAACAGCCGCATGCCCGGGACGCACACCAGAGACTGATAGGTAGCGGACAGGGGGAGTCTGGGCGGATACGAGCCGGCGGTCGGAGAACGGCTTGCTAGCAACCACAGAATGTAACAGATTCAAGGCCAGCATTTCTCCCCAGTCAACACTGACAGTATCATATCAAATATGACGATCCCTGAAATTAATAAGAACAATAGCATATGTTTACCCTAAAGACAAGTAGAGGAAGCTAAAAGAGCAAGTCCCAAGCATTCAAGTACTATGTTTTGGTGTATGTTATCTTTTTAGGCCGGATGTGCAGCAGTTGATATGATTACACATATGGGATTTATTACATGTGAGATAATTACTTTTACTTCTTTCTGTACCTGGACCTTCTCAGGGCCTGTAATATAGATGTGTTCACATGTTTTCATTGTCTATGTGTACCTATCCATTTGATATTGGTCCTGGGAAGCTATTGGATTTGTCTGTGACTATGAAATTTTAAATATTTGAAGATTATTTTCACTGTCATCCAGAATGTCTTTCTTGTGTTGGGCCCTAGAATTGTATTAGGTAGTGTCAATGTCTTCTCCAGTGTGTATATTAAGTGTTGTGCAAGGGCTCCACGCCTGTTGATACAGCTTCTTGTATTGCAGGGGCCCTCAATTATTGCCTTTGTTTCTGGTGGAAACTATCCTTTGCCTATTTAGGCTTCCTAGGTTCCCATCATGCCTTTCTCTAGCCTGGCCCACGCATCTTCGGCAGCCATTCTTGCTCCAAGAAGATGCACACACTAATGTCTCTCTCTTAGGACAGTTAGTTTATCGTGTTTTCCTCCATCATAGAACAGTCGTCGAGTGATTATAGAATCATGATCTTACAGAAGGTGGATAGGATATAGGCTGTGCCACTTGTATGAAATACGGCATTTTCTTATAGTTTTACATGATCGTATTAATAAAAGTTGAAAATGACCCCCTGCGGCCAATGCGCAAGTGCATTGATAGGAAAGAGTTAGCTGTTGACAACTCGTTCACAGGGACAGATTGAGGTGGTCAGAAAACAGTTAAAACGAACTAAAATGGGGTTTTGAAGCACGATTACTGTCTCTATCAGCAAGAGTCACCAGGCTCACAGCACAATGTCAGACAGAGGATCTGGAATGCTTGTAACATGGTCCCATGTCAGCTCAGCAGCTTCAAATGGACATCTAAGAGCGCCTCGCCGCTGCCAACCTCCAGGGCGAAAGGAATTAAAGCCGCCAAAATGAGAGCTGCCTTTGTGATGAAAAGGAATTGAAAGTAAGAAGGAAAAAAACAAACCTAGAAGCCAACCTTGCAAAAACTTGCGTGGTGGACAAGGATAGGACGCAGCAGCGGCAGAAGCGAGGACACAGGCGTTTAGAAGCAGCGCAATGCGGAATTGTGAAGGAAACAACATAAGAACTGAACCTGAAATGGGTAATATCAGGATATCTCTTAGCGCACTTAGATTACGTGTACAGCAAGACCAGTTAGACCAGTGCCTCACATCCACTTCCAAGAGTGAAGATCAAACTATGATAAATACTAAGAAAACATCCGGTTTCATTCAGTCAAAAACCTCACAAATCTCCCTAAGCAGAAGGTAATTTTACTCCAATCAATACCGCCATGCAACATGCATCAGACCTCTGAGTCCTACACATCATGTGACCAATTTCAAGCAAGAAGACGCTACCATCTTAATTTACAAACATACAATCCTTATGTAAAATACATATGGAAAGTTGGAAGAGAACAGTACCGTATGTACTCGAGTATACGCCGGACCCGAGTATTAAGCCGAGAACCCCCTAATTTTACACCAAAAACGGAGAAAATACTGACTCGCGATAAGCACTGGAGGTGGGAATGGTATTGTCAAAACCCCCCCCTTCACGTCGTATACCGCCTGCCAGCCCCCAGTAGGTAACAGCTGCCAGCCCCCAGGTAGTTACAGCCTGTCAGCCCCCAAGTAGTATACAGCATGCCAGCCCCCCCGTAGTATATAAGATTGCCAGGCCCCCAGTAGATACGCAGCTCCATAGTAGTATACTAGGCCTGCAGGCCCCAGGGTTTTTTTTAGTTTATACGAGGTGCCAGCCACCGCAGTAGTATACAGCCTGCCAGCCCCCGCCCCATTGTAGTATATACAGCAGCTCCTAGTAGTATATAGCCGTGCCAGCCCAGTAGTATTACAGCGCTGCCAGCCCCCAGTAGTTAGTTAGTATACAGTGCCAAGCCCCATGTAGTATATGCAGCCCCTGAGTAGTATACAGCAAGCCACCTCCCCTAGTAGTAGACAGCAGCTCCCCATTGTAGTATAAAGCAGACCAGGTAGTTACGCAGCCCCCCTGTAGTATACAGCAAGCCCCAGTAGTTATACCGCAAACCATCGTAGTCTAAGCAAGCCACCCTAGTAGTATACAGCAGCCCTAGTTGTTACAGCCGCCCCTAGTGTAATAACCACCCAGCCTAGTAGTATACAGCAGGCCCCTAGCAGTATACAGGGCAAGGCCCCTGCAGTTAACAGCAAGCCTGGTCGTCTACAGCAACGCCCCCTGGTAGTATTACAGAAGCCATGGAGTATACAAGCCAAGACCCATGGTAGTTATAACGCAAGCCCTAGTAGTATACCGCCAAGTGCCCCCCCGGGCCCTCACACTCAATTACACTTCTATGCTCACCCTCCGATGTCAGCGCGACTCACAGATGTCCCCGCTGTACGCGCGTCCGTCTCTTCTTTCGCGGTCCTTTCTCTCTTCTTTCTTGTCCGGCAGCATGGACGCGCCATGTTTTCTTCTAGGGCGCATACTACGCACACGGCCGCTGCTGAACCTCATCAGTATTGCGCGGCCCCCGAGAACAATTGGCCGCGTCAATCCCCGAAGAAGAAGAGAGAGAGGAGCCACGGAGAGAAAGAAGAGGAAACACCTGAATAGGGGACATGGGTAAGCCGCGCCGAAATCGGGAGCCGGCTGAACACGGAGAGGGTGAGTATTAAAGTTTATTTTTTTTAGTTGGGTAATTTTTTTTTGTAATAGACTCGTGTATAAGCCGAGGGGACGTTTTTCAGCACAGTTTGTGATGTGAAAACTCGGCTTATACACGAGGATATATGGTAAATTTTTGGAAGACTTTCACCTGGCAGCTCATACCTTCCCGTGACCCAACGTGTTAAATCGGAGCATTGGTGCAGAGGCTGCGGATGGCACCGCCAAAGGGGGTTTTAGGGGGCCCTATAGGGAGTCATTTCCCATATGAGAAGACTGTTACTATAAACCTCCATTATAGTCGGGGCCTGGCACAGGATCTTATGCACTGGGGCCGCCATCCATTATAGTTACGCCACTGGGTATGGCCATTACACTATGCTCCAATACCAAGCTGAAACGGGTCTGTCTAATTTGCAACACTTGCCATCCCATTTAGGCATAGCAAGTGACTCTCTGGTATACTATGGCACTCATAGGTGAGCACAATACACAAGATCCCGTTTCACTCATAGTGTTTAAAACAAGATTGGGTGCTTGTGTTAGCAATGAATTATAGTTTTCCTCACCCCATGAGATGAATTAATATATGCTTCTCCTTTATTTCAACTTCCTACCTTCTTCCCTTACGTTTTTAACATTATGATACAAATTACCTTGAGGGTTTGGCTCAATATTTTCAATTGTGGATTTTTTTTACACGTCATGTGGAGGGTGTTGTTTACCGTTCTTGTCCCCCCCTTCCCCACTGACGTGTTTTCTATACGTGAATACTTTTATAGCGATTTTCCCTCAGATATGTGGAAACCCTGATAAGAGCGTTGTTTAACAATTCAAAATGCGTAGGCTTAAACTGTTTAGGCCGCCAATATGTGTGCAATGCTTTGGCGATGTGATGTGTAATGTATACTTTGGAGCCAAAAATTCGGATACACCCTAACCACATGTGCTGATAATGTTTTTTTTTATTCTTCTACATCTTTCTTTGCACGCGTGATTTTGCTCACCAAAGTCTCTCGCATTTACGACACCCTGAAAGTTACATGAGCATGAGAGGTCTTTTATAGAAATGCCCCAAATGCCTTGACCGCTTCAAGCGAAAGAGATGCAGTTAGACAACAGTGACTAGGAGAACGAGTCGACAGAACACCCAAACCGCATCGTAAAAAAACTATTAGTATGTAACTACACGAGCAGAGGCTTGGACATGTTCTGGAGCGGCTCAATGAGTGCAACAGCTCCTCAGCGATAATAGAAGACTAAGATAGAATACCTCTCTACAGGTTACAGGACTTTGCTTAAAATCCAAATAAGATTTACAAACTAAGAGAATTGAGCGACCTCGGACAGAACGACAAGTGCCAAGTGCGGAATGGAACCTGCTAGGCCTACACATCCTGAGATGAAGCTTAGAGGCATCAATTCAATAGTGCAGAAGCTACCTTACAGTTATGAAGGAGAAATGGATGATCAGTACAAGCGAAAGCAACAATGTAAAACGGCATAAATGTACTCTTCCGACCCATTCTTCTGTTTTGTAGATTTCGTACGTCAGCAGGCGAAGATTAGGACTGATCTAGTTTTGCCCACCTGTGTTCTTTTACCAGAGACATAGTTAACCAGGAAGAGGTAATCCTGCTTAATTCGTAACCCCAGAGCCACTAGCTATCAGCGTACACAAACCAAAGTTATCTCCTGACGATTCATCAGAAACACAGAGGGACAATTAACAAAAGACCATAAACAAGTTGTGCCCCTTACATAAAAAGACCTCCTCACGCAGAGAAGTTTCCCTGCTGTGGTTTTTTTTAGAATCTTTTTTTTAGGCAAATTCCTCAAGAGATGACATATGCTTAGGTGTTGTGCATCTACATCTCAATTAGCCAGAGATTACAAACCAGTATTTCTTGCCCTCAGTGCAACAGCGAGGACAAAATACGGGCTTACACCCAGGGACCGCACCACATTGTGCCCTCACCCTCAGATGAAAACTTTTGTTAGAACGACGGCCACTTGGAGGGTAAAGACACCCTCCTGAGGATATCGCCACCGGTGTACTCAAGTTGTGGAGAAGGTTAAGTAACAAATCTGCTCAAGATCTGTTGGTCACAGTTTACCCTACATTGGGTCACACGAGAAAAGAGCAGTTAAACTGGACGCTCCGGATGACCAGAGCACAACCTCTGACATCTTCAAATCAAAGGTACTTAGTTCGTCTCATACATCTTAAAACTTGTACAAAGAGTGATCGAATGAGAAATTGGCGACGAGCCAGTACCGACGAGACAGTATTGCATCATCTATGGTCAGACATCATTACTATTACCTACACTAAAGAGGGATAATTCAAAACCAACATAAGAGAAGAGCACACCCCAGGCGTACAGATTACCTAGTGGTTTTGCCAGCGGCTTCACCTGTTGATCTAGTTATGTATTGCAGCCGTCACTTGTATTTCGTATGTTTTGTGAGCCTAACCTTTATCCTAGATTTTAGCTTACTAGTTCCCAATCATGCTTCTCTAGCCTGGCCCAATGCCTTTCGGCAGCCATCTTGCTCATAAGAAGACCAGAACACACTAATTGTCTCTCTCTTAGACAGTTAGTTTATCTGTTTTGTTCTCTCATCATAGAACAGTCGGTGAGTTTTATACATCATGTGCCTTACAGAATGTGATGTACTGAAGATCATTGTCACGAGTGGCCCCTGTGATCCATGTCGCAGAGAGGGGGGGTCACTGTGCCTCGCTGTGTCAACGTCTAACCCTGCGCTTACTCTTCCTGGTGCCTGACTGGTCTGGATCACTACACTTCTCAGGACACGTGCTCCACGTGCAAGGACTTGCTGCTGAACTTAAGGGCCAGCGTCCTTCCATGGCGCTGGTACTTTCGTTCCTACCGATACCTGTGTTGGCTCCCCTGCGCATTCGTCAGGATGTCTCAAGTCCTGTTTCCCATCTGAAATGGAAAAGCTCTGTTCCTGTGTGTATCCCGCGGACCTTTGCCTGGTAGAGGCACCATCGGTTAGTCCGGTGAGATCGTAGTCCGGTGGTCCGAAGTCCGGGTTACATATCCTGTTGGCCGTGTCCGTGCGTCCGTGTCCGGTGGTCCGTATCCGGTGGTCCTGTACAGGGGTGCAATATCCTGGGCCAAGTGTCTTTGGTCTGTATCCTGAGGTGCCGACTCCTGTGGCTTGTGTCCTGTGGATGCATTGCCGCGCAGCTCCTGTCCTACAAGCCATATTGCAACCTCAGCGGCCGTCCGGGTTCAAAGCCCGGAGGATGATTCTTTTAGTCGACGTGAAACCAAGCTGGTTACCAGCCTTCTCTGCGTTCCTGCTGTAATCCTTAAGGTCGGTGACGGTTTCCTCACTTGTTAATCGTGTAGCTGCCACCACAGAGATTCATACCCTCTCCCGGCGAGGGACCAGAGGGTCTCACAGACTTGTTGCCCCCAAGAGTACTCTCAGACGGTTATCCCTCACGAACCTGTGATAATATTGCTGTGCAACATGTGCTGAAACTTTATTTTCTTATAGTTTTACCCCTAATAATATTAATATAGTGATAAAGGACCATCTCATGCGTGCCAGCTCAAATGCTACTGATAGGAAAAGAGTTTAGCTGTTGCAACCTCTTGCACTAAGGGAACGGATTGAAGGTGTTGTCAGGAACCGGGAACTGATTTGATATGGCAACCTCTCCGTTCAACAGTATAGACCACCTTTCTGTACTTTATTGTCAATGGAAAGTGCTGACCTGAAGTTACTACTTCCATATAAGCGGCTAAAATACACGATAACACCATAAACAGTAAGTACCACAAAGGACAATCGGCCATAATTACTCAATCCCGATGTGTCTGTTCTGTTGGACTTTCATACGGAAAAGAGCTGCACAATGAGATTAAGAAGTATCCGAGACAATCTTGGTGATAACAATCTTCTGCACTGTGAAGGGGGCTTTCCGGCTGATCAGCGAATGGGCCACATATTACATCAGAAAGAGAGGTATGCATAAAAGACGCAAATATAATATAAAAGTGCAATATGTGATAAAAGTTACAGGAAGACGGGAAAGGGAGAGTTCACCATGTCTCCAAGTGCCCTAGACTGCAGTTTTGGTATCGGAGTGGGGAAGTGTTTCGGACAGGGAAATAAAGTGACAGGGGGCGATTTGCGTGCTAGCAGGACCTGTAAGTGGCATTGTGAAAGAGTGCCATGCATATCTTAATATGCTGGAAACCTAAGTTTGGAGGCAAAGGGACCTTACCATCCATGAAAGAGGTGAGGTAACCACAATTAACAGCCACACAGCTGTGCCCCGATGATGGGATCCGCCTTATGCCACCACTGCTTGTCCAGTTCCCATATGGGACCGCCATAGCTCCAGGACACTAAAGAAGCGAGCCACTGCCAAGCTTCTCCGATCACCACGAAGGAAACATTGTTTCTAATTAAGAGGTGCACAAGAACTAGAACCTCATCAATGTGGGCAGTATCGGCATTCAGACTGTTGGCGCGTGAGGGGAGCCCCCGTAGGTGGTACAGTGGCTAAACACAGTCATGATATCTCCACATGGAAAATATTTCTTGGTGCATAAAAAAAAAGTTAAGTTTTGATATATTAGGGGTACAGATTTATATAAGTCGTCTTACTACAGCACACCATGGGTAAGGTGTGAAGGTGGTCTGGGGATGGGCATTTGTATACAAACTCTGGAGAGGATGGAAATGATTATTGTTTGGGCAGGGGGAGTGTTAATTGAAAAATATGAAATGGGACTGCAGGGCGGAGTTTACATGCATTCCATATTCAGGCTGGAGGGATTCATTAATTGTATGGATTAATTGTAATCCAGGGGACTCAACAAACTATACGTGACGTAGCATTTAGTTGTATTTTAGTATCGAAATTGCTCTTGGATTGGAAGAATCTGGAGGGAAATTCTGCAGTGATAATTCACTGACCAGGAGAAGTTGTCATGGAGTTCTGATCCGAAGGAACAGGAGCGGTTCTGCAAGTTGGCTAGATGTGCAACACCTCAAATTGATCATTCAAGTGTCTGACCATAAACTTCTAGTGTGCATAGGGTTCACTGCAATGTGTGGCTTTGTGATGATTGCGGAAGGGGCACAACATTCTCCTATATGTGGGAAGCCTCCCTCTGTCTGTAGTCATGACTCCCTTTCTGTGGGTAGCGCAGCTCTATCGCATATGGATAGTACACATCTAGAGTGTCAGTGAGCCAAATCCCGTCTTGTGGAAATGATTGGCTGAGTGGCAATACGTGGAGTCTTTAATGTTGTCCCCAAGTGTGTAGCTTCCGCTGTGGAGTGCTTTTTAAAAATTGCCACAAAATCCTTTGTGGCCCTGCTTTATGAGGGATGTACAGGATGGTCCCAGCTGCATCCGTACCCCCGTTAAACTGAGACCAGGGGGCACCTCCAATCCATCCACCAAGCCATGCTAGTAGTCTTGAATCACACTCACGGTGGGCTCATTTATTATTAATTTGCGATCCTACAGCGCATTCTACGCAACAGATATTTCATTACCATAAAATGATCTACACCTGTACAACGGTTGGTGTTTCTATTCCACAGTATACATATATCATCACCCGATTTAGAGATGAGGAGCAGTAAAATGCTTGATTTGTGCTCGTTACTCGGGACGAACTTTTTCCCGCACTGCTCGCCGTGCTCGGTATCGATAATAAACAAGCACCACAATTGAAGTCACAAGGGAGACTCGAGCATTTTTCTATTAGAGACGAAACGTTGAAGAACACTGAAGGAACACATTGCCGAGTTTCTCTACCATCTGCAAGTGTGTTCTTTCTACACATATGGTATCTCACATGATATTGTGGAGATACACCGTTGCACGCGTGTCAGTCGGAATACGTACCAGATGTACGCGAACATGTGTACAACAGGTTCTTCGACACGTGTTCTTTCAGTTAAGAGATTAGTGTGCAATGTTTTCATTGTATCTTACTGTTCTTCGCACTGTGTTTTTTTTAAAAGTAAATGCTCGATCTCGAGACCGAGCGAGATGATTCGTATCAGCAGGCAAAGAGCCGTTATGTCTGAAATACCGCTCATACTCAACCGAGCATCAAGCTCGGCCGAGTCTACTCGCTCTCTCTATTCAGCTTCATCCAATGGATTTTTCTATAGCGGAACATTCGCAATGAACTGTCAAGGGGAGACAAAACAGGAATTCAATAGAAAATGGTATCAATGATAGAATGAGAACAAAGTGTAAAATTCGAGAGTGTGGTGGGCTGCTATAACTGGAGTTAGCTATTGACTGTGAATTCCACAGAGATAAACCATGGCCTGGAAAATCATTAAAGAAGTCCTCTTCTGATGGAGCAGATCAAGTACGAGATGTCACTAAGTTTTTTTTTCTTGTCTCTAGATGAAAGAACTATAGTGTGTTAAGGGTAGCATATTGGGTGCTGTGGGAGGGAAGGTATGGGGCCCAGCTTTTCAATTTCAACATACGAGCACAATATAGAAGTCAGCGCATGATCCAGTGGATATCTCTTTTTGTAGTCCAAAAGTCACCCAAGAGTAGAATTTTCACTAAAACTTTCATGTCTGAGAACTACAGTCCAGGTCTCAGCCACACCTAGAACCGCACCAAAGATGAATACATCCAAGTCGCATGTTTGTTTGCTTTTGTTGTTACAATGCCCATTAACTTAACGTTTTAGCCATCACGATGATTCATAGTTATTACTGAGTGTAGTTGGGATACGACAAATACACCTTGTGGGAACATATTCGGGACGATGACAATGTAGTCAACAATGTACTACTCCGGTGCTCTCTTACTACTATCACCTGGTGATGATCTTCAAGGATGATCTAAGTATCTAGTCATGCGGAATCTGGATAATGTGGTGCAAGGATAAGATGGGTTGTAGTGTCTATGGTATTTGATGGTGACTTTCGAGAATACAGTTCTCTTCGTCAGACATGTATGTATACATGAAACAGAAAAATTCACATCAAGTTCGAGACACCGACAGTGATCAATTCAAAGGATATAAAACAAAAAAAAACCTCTTAACATAACACCGATTGGATTACAACTACAGGGACCTCTTAGTACGCACAAAGGATCGGCCATAAAAGTCCAATTAAAAATGCCGGTGAGGCGAGACAAAGAGCCCTGTGCTCTGTGTATTCTGCTTGTGGCCTCCAGGTCAGTGGTCAGAGGTCATGAGCTGAATGAAAGTTAAGACCACTTTTGTAAGGTGTTGATATTCCGTATAATTTATACTTCATTCGTTCCTTCCCTCTGTGTCTAAAATGTCTCCGTGTCTTGCCTCACAGTTTTTAATGTTGTTACTGCAGTCCGTTGTAAATAAGATTGTGCCCAGTGTAATTTAGCAAGTCTGTTGTTTTCTGAGAGTTTTTTTAATTCCTTGATGGATCCGTGTCAGTTGTGTGTATAATATGCTTGTGAATTTTTTGTTTCACCACGAACATCATGTCTGACGAAGAGAACTAAATTTCTCGAGAAAGCTACACCATCAAATATACTCGTAGTCTCAAAAGATATTTCCTGATTTCTTCACTATCTTTGCTCTCCCATTGCTTATACACAGGTTACCAAACTACACTACTCAGGTAGAATGACTGGAACCTCATGCCACCCTCGGTGGGAACCATTTGACCATCGATATGAAGGATCATGTTATTTGTGTGGAAGTTTTTGCAATGATTTTCAGAATTTACTTCACATTTATATTTGAAGCACGTTTGTAAAGTACAAATTAATCAAGTACATGAGAAGTGAAAGAGTCTGTGAGTGTCGATCGTTTAGACCTGGGGATTAGATAATCTTCAAGCAATGAGGGATAAGCCATGAAAATGGATTAGTAAAATTTTAATCTGCGAAAACATCATATTCTGCTATTCCTCGGCTCACTCATCCTACTGTCAGAAGAAGAATCTCAGAGAGAAAGAAGGCCAACAGTGGAGACAGATGTGTAGGAAGACTGTATGGGTGGCGCAATCCGCGTTCCCACCATTGGTTGTTGCCTGTAATGTTCTCCCATTGTTGTCCCATGTTGTCCCCACTAGTTGTTGCTCGAGCTTGAGCATTGAAAGTTAAAGTCCAGTGATAAACTAGGTAGTACTGTTGCCAGATCGCAGAAGGATGTCGTTTCCAACACCCTCGGACAGCCATGGAGCACGTTATCATCCTGTAAAGAGAAAAAAATTATTTTATTACCAAAAATATTGGATTATTTACGATGAATTGCAAGGTTCAGTAAAGTGCGATGATGGCAAGAACCTTAACTATAATATTTCTAGTCCAGGCTGCACATGGTCGTAATGGGCCGGTAAATATCGCAGATGTAATTGTCTTTTACTCATGGCAGGACCCGCTGACTTCACTTAGGCTACCATGAAACACTGCCGTGGTGGCCGAGCCGCCCGTACCACGGCGGGCACGGCAGGGCCAGCTGTCGGGGCGAGGGGAGGATGACGGTGTACAGCAGCGACAGACATCAACACCGCCCATCTCCTAGCGAGTATGGCCGCGGGCGGTGCCGTAATGGGACCAGATAGGGAATTGGTCCTATCGTTTTCCCGGGCTACGGAGCGAGTTATCTGCAGGAACGCTCCCTTGGCTGTGGTCGTTCTCGCACGCAGACAAACCGATAGAAGTGTATGGGGACGTATATCGTCCGCATATACGTGGCGGTACGACGGTTACCCCCATACTCTAGGTGATGCAGGCCTAAGCTGTGTTGGCTTCATTTCACAACATGATTCATCATAAAAGCTGGTAGAGTGTGATTGGCTGATTGTTTTAACCACAAATCCAAAAAATTTGAAAAATGAGGGGGACAACAAAACCCCCCCAATTTATTTTTTTAAGGTTTTTTTTTCATGTATATTAAAATCATAATTGTTATGATCAACCAAATTGATTGGGAACTCGTGAGAAAGAAGCTATTGAAATGTGCATCGTAGGACAGGTGTTTGCGGACGTGTGTTTGGGCCTCTGTGAGACATTGGCACACGTCTAGCCCCAAATACTCTGGATGTTGTCCGTCTTTTTTTTTTTTGTTTTGGCTTTTCTGCTGGTCAGGTGCATCTTAGCGATTCTTTTCTTTATTGCAATGTGGTGGTTGGTCTCTAGTGAATTTGCAACTCAAAAGTGTCATCAGAGCTAATTCATTTTTACACCATGTCAGGGGCGCACTGCGCCTAGCACGATACTGGGTGCCATCCCTTAACCTGCTGCAGACAAAGCCATAGCGGACAAGATCCCACGGAAAAATGGGGGGTGGGGACACATGTGTAAGAGCCATGGGTTTGCTGAGCCTTCAAGAGAGAAAAGCCGTGTTATCACATCCCCTCATTAAGCAGCACGCAACTTGAGCCTCCAGGTCCACGACGAGCTAGTAATAGAAATGTTCGTTACTTACGACAAAAAGAAAGGCAGTAGTAGCTTAATGAAACAGAACCTACAGCAGCAGGGTGGCTATCTATTGGAAACAACATGATCTACAACCCCATCCCCCAGATCCCGCATCTTATAGGGAGCTAGGCGTAAAAAACAAAGATCCAACCCACACTCTCCGTAAAAACACTTTCGTAGGACCCTAATACACCCTTAGTACTAGACCCATACTCAATATTACCTGAAGTCTGTTCAAAAACTCACCAAAAGTCCAGCTCACTAAAAGCGCTAGCCACGAATGAAAAACCCTACCAGAGGACTCTGACAGTGCACTCCTTAAACACCACTCTCCCCAACAAAGGACTATATCTATGGAGAGTTTCGCCAGCCTGGGTTGCTGCACTCTACAGATCACTCTGGATGATGGGGGCCCAAATGGTGACTGTGTCTGGGGGGGGGCGGGATGGGAGTCGGCACCTCAGTGTATGATGTTAGATATAAAAAAAGACACTTAGGGGGGGATCGGCACTTAGGGGGGGGGGGGGGTAATAAGGGGGGGGGGGGAGGGGGGCTTACTTGTGGAGATCACCAAGACGTAGCCCTGCCTGGGTTCCGGAACCTTCTGTGTATCAAAGCTGTTGCAACACTCATAAAGATGATATGATCACCCTCTTTTTTACTTTATACTAAATCGTCATCTTAAACACACACAGCATCTACAACAAACATCCTAATGCTACGAGTTTTCTGGGAGACTCTTCCTGTCCTCTTTCTCCAGCACCTTCAAACGAAGACAAGCGCAATTAGTCCCCGATGGCGTCCATCACCCTGACTCATACCAATGATAATTGGCCGCCCAACTCAGGTTGCTGTGTTTAAGCCTGGTCTTGTCTCGCTACTTCCTACGACTATATAAAAATTTGGCACAAACAAAAAACCGTATGTAAGTGCGGCTATTCACAAAACCCGTAATGGGGGACGTTATACGGCGAGACGGATATACGGTCCGCCTTAGTTCCCCCATACACTCCTATGGCTCACGGCCCTGTACGGGAGCGTACGGTGCAGCCCCCGTGCTGTGGCACGTGTACCCGCTCCGTAGCACCGGGGAAAGATAGGGACTGTACATCTTCCCGTATTCGGCGCCGGGCGCCATTAGTTTCTAGGAGAGGGGCGGGGGGGGGTGCGCTGCGCTCACCTCTCCCTGCCTCTCCCGCGCGCCGGTGCCCGCCGTACTACGGTGCGGCGGGGCTTCACGGCAGTGTGAAATTTAGCATAAACCGCGCACCAAGCTACATCCTCAGCCACTAGACAAAATACATCAGAAACCTTATGTAGAGAGCACCACCCCCCACCCCTGGACTCATTATCTCTCCGGAAATAAATATATGAACTAATCGACACAGACAGGAGTTGTAAACATTACCGCACTGATCCACCACTCAACCAAACGTATATCAACATAATGAGTGTGCTGCCTAAATAACGTATTTTTTTCACTTCAGGCATAGCTAGGCCGGGTTTGCGTTTTAATCCCGCATCATGTTCATAAGGCTCTTGAAGGTCAGGAGTGAGGTCCAGGGAGCTGCCATCACAAGGAGCTAAAAGCGGCTTGGTTTTTCTTTTCCTATCTTGCCACTCGTGTTTAGCATATTCGTGCCAATCCCTCATTGATCCTGTAGAATATGACAGGGGCTCGTTCTTCCCGACCCGCGTCGTCCTCTATTCAAGCTTATTTCTGTCAAAACACTTTCCAACTTGTCTCATGTCATTATACCGTTACTGTATGCAAAGACTTGACCTAAAGCAGCGCCGATTTATCTTACACCTGGGCCTCCCCACTTCTCGCTTTGGCACACTACGTGATCGAACCCTGTTGTATTTGGCTACTTCAAGAAGAAAACACCACTAATTATGAAAATGACAACATTGGTCAATTGATAGTTACGGGGTGGATTTCCGCACAATTTCACCACACCTGATGGCACAGATACGTCAATTCTCCCATTACAGATTGACCAAAACCATTTACTTCTGGCCATGTTCACAGGATTTATGCTGCTTCTATGAATACTTTTATGCATAGCCGCCACCCAACTGGACTCCCACTAATTGCACCTTGGTCGTTAGACCTCACTAAACAACATCCTAAAATTGTATTAAACTGGTTAGGACAATTATGGTGCGATTATACCTTTGGTTAAACGCCCCTTAGGCATTAAGTATCACACGCCATCAAATTTACTAGCTCGGTGGATTTAACATTGTGGGTTAATTTTGGATCAATATGCAGCATTTTTGGGTTTGAAGTATCTCGAAGCCTCAAATCTTAATACTTATTTTTTTTTGTTATTTTTTGTTTGGAAATATCCTCTACACAGCCAAAAAATTAGTTTTTGCTAATGAAAAAGTGCCATTCTTTCCATTAGATTTTCCGAGAAACTTTGTTGAATGCAATACATATATACCATTGGAGTTTTGAGTGTAGGTCCCTTGTGATAAAGGTAATCCGTGAATTTGGGGCTATGGGGCGGTGTACTTAATACTGGAAACTCTAAATGAATGGTCACGGGGCTGTTTGACTATGTGCTACTGGGGCTTGTGACTATAGATAATGGGGGCTGTGTGAGCCTCCTATTGGCTACGGGGGCTGGTATGGACTATTAGTACTGGGGGCTGTGCGACCATTAGTTACTGGGGCTGGTGGATATTAGCTACTGGGGGCTGGGTTGGACTATAGCTAATGGGGGCTGTGTATATTAGCTATGGGGGCTTGTGGGTTACTATTCGCTATATGGGGGAAGTGGGATATTGTTAGGGTGGCTTGTGACGTGACTATTAGCTACTGGGGGCTGTGGACTGAGTAGTTACTGGGGGTATGTGTGCACTATGAGTTAATGGGTGGGTGTGTGACTAGTGTAGCTACTGGGGGGCTGTGTTACTTTAGCTACTGGGGGGTTGTGTTTGTGACATTCACGTTACTGGGGGCAGTGTAAGACGATAGCTACTGGGGGCTGTGTGACTAGGTTAGCTACTGGGGGCTGTGTTGGAACTATAGCTACTGGGGGATGTGTGATATAGCTATGGGGGGCTGTGTGACTATTAGTACTGGGGCTGTTGTGACTATTGGCTAGGGGGCTGTGTGCTATTAGCTACTGGGGGGTGATGTGAATATTAGCTACGGGGGCTGAGTGGACTAGTAGATTACTGGGGAGCATGTGACTATGTCTACGAGGAACTGTGGACTATTAGTTACTGGGGGCTGTGTGACTATCGGCTACTTGGGGGCAGTTTGGAAGTATTAAGTGACTGGGAAATGTGTGACTAATTGTCTCTGGGGGCTGTGTTGTGCCTATAGCTATGGGGGATGGTTGATATTGTCTACTGGGGCTGTGTGGACTATTTGCTACCAGGACTGGAGACTCTGTGACTCTTTCAATACCAGAAGGACCAGCTCTTGCGATTTTACGGCATTGTAAAGTGATTGCAATGCAAATCACTTTCCTAGTGCTTGTTAATATGAAACGGCTGTACAATATTAAAAATTCGGTATGGCATGCTGCTGCAAAAATTTGTGGGAAAAATATGTTGAATATGTTAAATAATTCTTTTTTTAACTTTGCTCAACGCCTCATAGGAGGAGAGTGGAACTAACCACTAAGGTTTGATAATACCCTTTAGAGATAACAAGAAGAAAGGGTCCTAGAGAGTAGAAGGCCCCAAAGGTAACAGGAAAGTTACCACTACTTCTATCCTACATAATGCCTTTACACAGTCCTAATAAATACTAAAACTGCCATTACTGGAATTATGCAGTAGTAGGTAGGTGCGGTAGCAGTAGGGTGGGGCCCGCATTACTGTATGTGTGCTGTCACGAGAATGCAGCATGTTTTCATTCCCTTTGCATGAGTAAGTATCTGAGGATGAACATTGCAGATCCAATAGATATGCAGGACGGACCAGACCGCTCATAGGGGGTGGTGCCGACTTCTGGTATAAAAGAGAGGGGAGCAAAATAGAAAATATTTATGACGTGTTTTTGGACTATTTACCACGGTTTGTGTTCTATAGAGACCCTTAAACTTTCAGCCTGTTTTCTCTTAGTGATTATACCGGGTGTCTGTAAACCAATACCTCCCAACCCCCCCCCCCCCCCCCCGACATGTGTTCACCAAGCTTGGCATCCTCAGGGGTGAGGAGGACCACGACATAGGAAACAAAATGGTGTATTGTAAGGTTGTGCATTGTAGTGATTACTTGAAATGCGGAGTATAGAAGTGAGCATAAGCCAAATCATTTCTAAAAAGGGGGCGAAGAAGTTGAATTTTTTACGTGAGTTGAATTTGCTTTGCAAAACTTTTGATGGATTTTTAAAATAAAAAGAATAGTTAGTATAGAAGTTGTACTGTTCAGGTTTTAGTTATGATGTCTCATTAGGTTATGTTGTCACAAGTACCTGATGAATGCAAACCTCGGCTTGGATTCGATTGACCACCTTTTTGGGCAAATGTTCAGACCTTCACACTGACTGAAGTTTAGGTAGGTGTCAATATAGCAAGGCTACTTGTGGTCTTTACCCGGGTAATAGGCCTTCTAAAGAAAGAAGGAAACAAACATATATCGTTGGGATTACTTGCCGTTGAAGGAGTTAGTAGGGACACAGGAGTCAGTGTTGGACAAACAGGATATGGCGCCCTAAAAGCTCGTTGACATTGGTTTATAGGACCGGAAGCCCACAGTTAGATGTAGTTACACCATGTCTACAAATGCTTTCAGAAATATCGCCACCAAAGGACAAAAAGAACAAAAAAATGGAATAAGTGTTACTCATTTGAAGTTATCTAATATACAACAAAGAAAAATAGCTCATTAAAGGGAAGCGGCGTAATAAAAAGGTGGGGCTTAGTTTGTATGGTATCTCAAGCAGGAAAGAACAACCAATGACATTGGAAGCCTTTGTAGAGGACTGAAACCATCGTACCAACTTACCCAGCTGAATGTTTTATGTATAAGGAGCCACACTGGTTATCTGCAAAACAAGTTGTGTCACTCCCTGAACAGAGAAGAACATGGAGAAGATGCACATTGTGGTACACGAGAGGAGAACCTACAAAAGGGGAAACACGAGGGGCAGGTTATCAAGGGTCTAAAAGTTAAGAATTGTTCACGTTGCCCAATAGCAACCAATTACAGCTCAGCTTCATGTCACCAGTGCTCATGAATATTTAAAGTGAGCTGTGATTGGTTGCCATGGGCAACTAAGAAACATTCTCAATTTTAGACAGCTTGATTACAAAGGCCCCAATAAGCAATTCATCACAAGATACAAGGCATAGAGATTGTGGAAGTTAACCCTTTTGATGCTCTGGTTAAAGTGACAGCAGCATCTAAAGTGTTTTGGACAATTAGCCTTTGCATTGGCCAATCCCACCTGGGAAAACATGATTGATTTCAATGTTTATGGTCGTTCCTACAGATCCTACATGGTCAACACCGTAAAGTATTGAATAAATAAAAAAACTAAAAAAATACAATAATTTCCGAGAATAATATATATTATATATATTATAATCATAATGTATTATAGTATTATATAAACGTATTATGGGGTGCACCGGATTATAAGGCACATCATCACAATCAAGCCTGCTTAGACGTTTAGGCTTCATAATAAGGTGCAAGGATTATAAGAAATGAATCAACCAGAAGGCATGGCAGACCTTGAGCACAGTACAAGGATATCTGTTGGTGTAAAGTACGGTCATAATAAGGGCACTGGAGATAAGGGCGCACCATTGCTTTCTGAGAAAATCAAAGGATTGTTGTGCCGTATTTTGAGTCGAAATACGCGTAGTATGCATGATTGATAATTGCTTAAAAAAATGGTCATAAAAAAACAAATAAATCTGCATTTGTCTATTTTATGTCTAAAAACCTGGAAGGGAAAGGGGGAGAAAAAGTCCTATGTACCAACAAAAATCCGGTAACAATAAAAAGATGTCTTTCCTCCCAATTTGCAAAAAAAGGTTTTATATTAAAAAATGAATATAAACCAATAGGGTTCTTAAAAAACTCAACAATCGGTCAATACAACCAAATGACGATTTAAGGCGGTACAGTTATAGAACAAGTGGTGGAAAAAACAAAAGTTGTGATTTATAAAGACTGTACTTGGCCTTGAGATTGTAATTTGGTCTAAAATAGGACATTACAGGTAAGGTCCTTTTCACAGTACGTTCATTCTCTCGTTCAGTTTCCCTCCGTCGCAAAAGTAAAGAAATAAAGGTGTAGAACGGAGCTGTACATGTATCACTTACAAATACATGGATATAATGTAAAAGTGTTATATCAGCCAGTTATGTTCCATTATCCACGGTGCATTTTGCGTAATGTACGTTTTCCTAATTTCAACAACATCGCATGGATAACGGATCCGTGACCAAACTGCCCATAACAGTGATGATAACCATTTGCTATTTGTGTTGTCAATGGGAATTTGAAATGGATTACGTTCATACCTCTGGTATACCTCACATTTTTCACACGGTGAATGGAGGGAGATATTCAGTTGGTAATGGCTAGGCACTCTGGGCACCCTCTCCTCAGTTCGCGGGAAAGTGAGTAATCTGGATAAAGAAGAAATCCCGGCACTTCGAGGGAGCTTAGGTCATGATGTGACAAGGCTTCAGGCGGAACCCAAAAAACGTGTTTTCTATCGCGTATGAATTGTTGTTTATAATTTTGTTAATAAACGAAAAACATTTATTTGGACCTGCCTCGATAGCGTGCCGGAAACTTAATTATCCATATACCAGATTTTCAACCCAACTCTGCAATAGACGGGCAGCCTAGGAGATTTCATTTGTCAGTACCTGCCGCCATAGAAAAAATGCAGCTGCAAGGTTAAAGTTTACTATATTAACATTAAATTCACAAAGTCGCTTTTCTTAAACGAGGAAAAAAAAATGACAATTTGCCTAGCTGAAAAGTATATACATGTGCCGCCGAAGGTTTTGAAAAAAGTAAGAAAGAAAGGAAAGAGATAACTTTACGCGATTTCGTAATTTAAAACTATAGACCAATTGAAGTCTAAATCAGTGGTCTTAAGCGCATAATTCATAGGGGTTACCAATTCGTAGATACAGTATATAGACCTTCCATAGGATCATCAATATTTGTACCGAGGAAGGTCCCAACAATCATTCGAAATCCAGCATGAAGACTTCTCTTTAGTGGCCATTCCACGCGACTGCAAATCCGCAAGTGAATTTGAAACTGCAGAGTTTAGGTAGAATAAGTAGACATGGAACAGTCGTGTCTATTTAGGGGTTGGTTATGGAGAGGAGGTACATCCAGGGTTGGTGTCAATTATTATTTTGATGTAGTCTGGTAAGGGCCGTCCAATTAGACTCGGCTGCACAGGTGTCAGCGTTAAGTTTGTAGTAAGACGTGTGCTGGTTGTTCCATCAATGATATGAAGCAGGTAATGTCTTCTTGCTATTGGGCCTTCCTCTATGTACTGTGAGAAAGTGAGAGTGTGTTGAGTGTGGGAGAACAACTATCTGTTCTACAGGCAGATAAAAGATACTGGTTTAAAAGCCCTGGATTTGTCTGCAGAACTTCGGGTTTAATGCAGACATGTAAACAGTCGTCAGTTGTCTGCGTTGGCCTCGCTAGGATATAAATTTGTAATGTCCCGTACTCGGATGACTCATTAGGAGTAGGGGTTGGCTCTAGTGGGACGCCTAGCCCCATCCAGCCGTCGGTCTGGGTTTCTCCTAGCCCAAACCCAAGGGTGCAGATCAAGGACCGCGTTAGAGGCCATGACTGGGACGGCAGCCAGAAGCAGTAGGTGAGGCCACTACATGAGAGATGAAGGCTGGTCTGAGTCACACATCAAAGGTAACGAGTGCCTCCTGTATACCTGCTGGCCAAGCGGGTGCCGTGCAGCCAGGTGCATTGTATAGTTCGGTTCTGTTGCCGTATTATATTAGGCAGTGCCCAGCCGGCAGGGTAAATCTTTGTATGTCCCTAAGCAAGGCTGAGTTGGTTTTGTACCAAAGACGTGTGAATAAACACTTGATTTGGACTTAAACTCACGTTTCCTGCTTCTGCCTGCACCAAGGCAGCTACAAGAGCATATCACGAGGACACCTGCATATTCTGCCTCTTCCAGGATTTATCTGTTGGGTTTTATAGAACCAATTTGCTACAATGAACAAAATAAAACAAAAAAAATTGACAATATTTGGAAAAGGATTACTTGTTGCTCTAAGAGTTGAGAAAAGGCTCAACACCCATAAAGGAACTTCATGATGAGATTTCCAGTTCTGAGAAGTCGTCTCCGAGCAGCAAGAAATTGGCCGTATGTAAGTAAACATTGTTTATGTAGGGGGACCGTATAAGTAGGAGGATCTCTATTAATTTCTCACTATCCTGTTGTAGTAAAGGTTTGCAGGTACTATAAATTCAACACAAACTGCAGTAATTATGACCTATAACGTAAACCACTTTTTCGTTACTTACAGCCCCTGCGGAAGTAGTAGAGATTTATCAAACTCACAATCCCGAAGCCTCGGTCGATATTCTCAAGGATTGAGGACTCACTGAAAACCATTGGTATTGAGTACAGTACAGCTGGCACGATCTTCACATATTTGTAGCGACCCGAAGGTCTTCAGGGCAAACCAAGGAACGGTGAAGTTGTGTAGTGAATATATGTAAAAAGTACCAGCGAATATATGTTAAAAGGTAAACAGTGTCGGATTGGTCGCCACTCATAGTACCAGGGGATCTGATCTCATGCTAGTCTAAGAGGGGCCCTAAGATACACCCAAGTAAGAATGTAAGTGTTTGAAATCAACAATTGAGGGTTGGAAAATGCATTGGGTCACAGCGCTCCCAGTATGTAACTTGCAAGCCCTGAGTAGTGTATAGTGATATGCCAGCCCTCCATACAGTGGTATATAGCCAGCCAGCCATACAGAAAAAATATATGTAGCCAACTCAGCCCCCAGTAGCTTTATAGGCAGGCAAGCCCCAGTAGTATAGGACACAGCTCCAGGCCACCCCAAGAGGTATTAGCCAGCCAGTCCCAGAAGTCTAAAGCCAGCCAGCCCCAAAGAGTATATAGCTAGCCAGCCCACAGTAGTATATAGCCACCATTGTCCCATGTATTACGTATAGCTGTCAGTCCACCTGTAGGTAAACATCTAAAAACAAAAAACACTGACCTCACCTTTCTGACGTCCCCCATAGGTCCTCTTCTCTTCCGAAGCTCCATGGTGCCACTCCTCGAGTCCTTTGGATCCTCTTTGTGTTCTCCGCCCTCTTCCAATCTCTTCGGGTGTTCCGATCCTCTTTGGGTCTCACACGGGCCTGCGTACGCCCAGAATGATGTCAGCCGCTTTGCCGACTCATTGTTGTGCGCGCTGGCATCGTGAGGGGACCGAAGAGGAGGGAAACAACTCGAGCGGATCCAAAGGACCCGAAGCGCTCAATGGAGCATCGAGCATGGAGGACTAGTAGTGAGCCTAGGAAGAGGGATGTCGGAAGAGGTGAGTACAGTGTACTTGTTTTTTAAGACTACGAGTTGTGTAGCCCAGTTAGGTGTTTTCGACAGTACAAATTTTGTGCCGGAAAAACAGGGCTTACGATCATGAGAAAATGGGAACTAGCACTACTCAAATCAAATGAATAAGGGCAAAGCTGTATACCAAAAACTTCCTGAACGAAAAAACCAAGAAGAGACAAAGACTTATGCTATATGACCAACAAAATACGCAAGTTTATTAACTAGAAGTACACCACAAAACAAAAACAGGCAGCAATAAAAAACATCTAAAAGTGTGACAAGGCACACAATCCAACCATGCAGAACGACCCCGCATATGATAGTGCTGGTCATCCTGCAAACACCAGCCTCCCCCTTCCTGAAGAGAGGCCACTCCTCTCCGGAGAAAAGGTATATATTATATATAGTCGAAAACAGGCTCACCAACAAACCATAAGGATACATAAATATAGACAAAGTATGCAATAGTAAGATATATAGTATGTAAATCAAAAGCAGATAAAGGGTTCTCCGACAGCTCAAACTTTGGTGTCTATCAAAGCAGGTGTATCGGTTAGATGGAAAAACAAATGGCTAGGGTGAGTGGTAATCGAACCCGCTGCTGCTGGGTTCGTGGCAGTGTTGCTCAGCCCTGAGCTTCAAACAAGTCAGTAATGCAATAGAGAGAAGAAGAGGCGGCACTCACAGGACATGTGGAACTACTTCTTTTTATTCAGCAAACAGTGTGTACAGGGGGAAAACAACTGGAGCCTACGCGCAGGGCCGTTTTGCGCGACTAGCGCATCTTCAAGCGTAGCGCAACGTCTTGAAGATGCGTAGTGAGCGCGAAACGGCCCGTCGCCGTAACTCCCCCAGCGTTCCCCACTGTACTCACAACCACATATTGCTGAATAATAAAGAAAGTAGTTCACACAGGTGTACCGTGGAGTTTGCCGCCTACTTCTTCTCTCTATTGCATTATATATGTTCCTAAGTTAACTATAAAAGGGAATATGCTGGGTACGGTGAATGTAAGCGGAGCACGGTTAAAAAACACAGCTTACTGTAAATGATGGAAAATCATGCAGTAATGGAGGCCGGTGGGGGGAGCTGGGGCAAGGACCCCACGCGCTATCGCTAGCACACCTGAGCTCTCAGGGCGTTGCTGTTACTGTTGATTGTGGTGTCCTATATAGGGAAGCATCCGCATGTGGCGGTGATCGGGGCATTGATATCCAGCGGAGTTCAACGTGTGTCGCCTACCTAAGAGACATTCTACCCTCGGGACTGGCGCACGCATGGAATCGTAAAGAATGGAAGTATTTGCGCCTGAGCCCACACAGAATGACCAGCGCCCAATATGATGCGATGTGATTTAATTCATGGGCGAAACTCGGCTTTCTTATGTATGCCGGACCGATGATGCAAACTCTTCCGCGACGACAGCGGATGGAATTTGCGCCGTACTCGATGTGAAACGGTCTGGGTGGATTACTGGGGAATGTACAACCAGTATTGCCCCTAAAACAACAATCTCAAAGGTAAGTGGAATTAATAATACTCTCAAAAAAAGTGGATGTATACCCTCACGCAGGGATATTATGATGGTGAAACTGCAACATGATATAAATTCCATGCTGGGTGAATGCCGATCATTGTGTGAAATCTATAAATATATATAGCTAAAAGAGTGTATATACGGTTTAATTATATATCTAACAGCTTTAGGTAGAAGTATTCTAGTAGAGAATCTCTAGCTATTGTTGTCTCAATATTTCCTGGTGCAAGAAGTAAGTAGTTATCCAAAAAGGTATATAAACTCAACAAAAAAACTCAGTAAAATCTATGGGCTGATATAGTAACTTGTTAATTTTACTTAAGCAACAGAGAAGTAAAGATTTATCAAGGTCACAAAATCCCAAAGCCTCGTTCTATATTCTCAGGATTAAAAATCACTGAAAACCAAGGTATTGAGGTATAACAGAAAGGCTGCAGATCTTCCAATTGCGTCGACAAGAAAGGTCTCTGGAAAACAAGAGGATGGGAAGTTGATTAGGTGAAATATATGTGAGTGTAACAGTAAAAAAAAGGTACCCAGTGTCGGATTGGTTCTACCATTAGAGTACCCAGGGGATCTAATCTCCACGCTAGTCTCCCAGAAGGAAGAGTCCCTCTCGAAAGAACAAAAACCCACAGTAGATGTATGAATCGAATTGAGGGTGGTGAAAATGCATTGGTCAAAGGCCTCCCGAGTATATAACACGCAGCCCAGCCATGTAGATTATAGCCAGATGCCCCCGTAGTATATAGAAGCCACAGGAAGATATAGCCAGCCAGCCCGAGAAGTTAAGCAACCAGCCCCCAGTAATATATTGCCCAGCCAGCCCCACTGTGTGATATAGCAGCAGCCCACCCGATAATATAGACAGCCAGCCCCCTGTGTATATACGCCCCGCCTAGCCATTGTAGGCACAAAAAAAAAAATACCACAACAAATCGCATTGACATTTGTGTGTACTTACATTACAGAATTTCACATGACGATCCACACGCTTAGACATCTTCTGCTCCGTTGCTCCGGTGCCGCCCGGGTCATTGGATCCCCTTGTGGTCTTCTGCTCTGTTCCGCTCATTGTTAGGAATGTTCTGAACACTCTTTGGTTTTCGTGTTCGGCAGCTGCTACACAGAAAATGACGTCAGCTGCTTCCGACGACATTGTTTGTAGCCACGGCATTGCGAGGGGACCCCAAAGGGGCGGACAACCCGAAGAGGATACGAAGGACCGAGGCGGCATGGAGCATCGGAAGCAGAAGAGGACCTACAAGCGAGGTCGGAAAAGGTGAGCTACAGTGTTAAGTTTTTGAAGACTCGAGTATAAGCGAGTTCGGGGTTTTTCAGAACAAAATTTTGTCTGTAAAAATTGCTTATTGGAATCCTGGGAAAATGGGACTAGCACTATCGAAATCAAATGAATAAAAGGGTCAAGCTAACCCAAAATTACTTTGAACGAAAAAAATAACGAGAAGAGACTTAATGCTTATTGACAAAACAACAATATGCAAGTTATTACTATAGTAAGTTAGCACCAACAACAAAAAAACAGAGGCAGCAATAAAAAAATCTAAACGTAGATGAGAGCAAGCCACACAAAAATCCAACATGCAGGAGGGAGACCCAGATATGATAGTGCGGGTCAACTGCAAACACCAGCTCCTCCTACCATAAGAGAGGGCCACTTTCTGGAGAAATTTATATATATATATTATGAACAACCGTGCTCACGAAAACAAAAAGGATTACCATAAATATAGACAAAGAATCTAAGATTTATTATACTATATATCTATATATATATATATATCTATATATATATGTAAATAAGATATACAAGCAGGAGAGTCTGAGGCCAGCCCAGGGCAGGCGAGGGTGTTAGAAGCCGTAGGACCCTTGGCTGGGGTCCGCAAGATATGTAGGGAAAGAGGCAGCACTCCAAAGTACGTGGAAAAGGGGTTTGAAGCGTTTTATTCCATGTGCAACGTTTCGGCGTTGTGGCACGCCTTTTTCAAGCATAAAGTGCAATGTGCATGTCCAAACATTTAAGGACCAAGCAGGTAGCTGATTGGTCAAGGTACATAGTGACAATAAATATGATACACAATAAAAATCAATACATATTTAAAAAAGATACATTGGGTATTGATATAAGCAATAGTAAATGTAACAGTGATATCATTTTTTGTGCAAACAAGCGTGTAAACAAACATAGTATAAACAGTATAAAGTGCTAAAATACAGTCCTCCCACCGGTGTCTCGACCCCGCCCACGTCTTCTCCTCTTCATTCATGTATAATCGGTGGCTCATCTCCATCCACCTGTTTTTGAGCGCCAACCGGAAGTGAGAACGCCAACCGGAAGTGACGTCATCTACGAACCGGAAGTGACGTCATCTGAGAACCGGAAGTGATGTCAGTTAAGGGCGCGCATGTGCTCTGGACATGGAGAAGTTGCGGCGGCCATTTTAGATCAGGGCAGACCTATTCCAAAAAGCATCAAAGTGCAGTAAATGCATAGAGGTGTGTATGAATCAAAAAACAAAATTATATGGATCTTGGTGGTACCTGTAGTGAGTACATAGTGGTTAATGCTCACTCTATGGACTACCTGCCCGTCGGGGGCGGGGCTGATCAGAATGACCAGCCCGTTTCCTTTCAGGAATACGGTAGTGGTACCAAGGTCCAAAGTTGCATATATTGGGAAATTCCACCTCAATGCGAAGAAAATGTTGGTGGATGGAGCGAGTGGACCGGTGATCAGATGGAGACGTGGAAGAGAGATCGTCAGTCGGATGGGGGTGGTAGTAAAGGGACGTATCTAACGTAAAAGGAGAAAAACACATTAGATTGGACATAAGGGTATCTCCCAGTGTAGGTCTACATCTATGATTATGAGAAATAAAGACATACAGTATACAGTTGATACGAAACCATATAAGAACAGATAATAACTCAAATGACTCTGGCAAGGTTATATTCTATGTTAAGACCATGTGGTTGTAAAGTGTTGAGTCGGTGAATCCACATCAGTTCGCGTTTTCTCAATAATAGACTTCTATCCCCACCTCTTCTCAAGGGGGGAATGTGGTCAATGAGTGTGAAACGAAGTTGGGAGTCAAGGTGTCCAGCCTCACAAAAGTGTCGGCTGACGGGTAAGTCCCGTTTACCCTTTCTGATAGTATACTTATGATGTGTTATTCTCACCTTGAACTCATTGGTCGTTTCCCCGATGTACTTTAAACCACAAGGGCAGCTCAGCATGTATATGACAAACTCGCTATTGCATGTCAAATAGTGACATATTTTGTAGGTACGTCCAGAGAGGGAAAAAGTTTCCCCTTTTATCATAAGAGAGCAGTTTATGCAAGATCTGCAGGGAAAACTGCCCGTGCGGACATTGCCCAATAGCCCCCTTTGGACCGGGGTTCTTAATGGTCCAATGTCGGATTTGACAATGCGGTCACCGATGTTTCTGGCGCGTCGGTAAGATATTAGTGGGGGGTTTCTATATTCGGGGACACCGGATGGTTCTCTGGATAGTATCCCCCAGTGTTTTTTTATGATCGATGTGACCCGATCACTTTTGTCTGTGAATGTCGATATGAATGGAATTCTATTGGGACCTGGCGTTTTATTCTTGGGTAATAAAAGGTCCTCTCTATCATGGTTCCCGGCCAAAGTCATGTTCTTGTGGATGATTTTTTTGGGGTACCCCCTCTGTAGAAACTTATCAGTCATTTTCTTGGCATTGTTTATGTATTTTTCTTCCGTATTAGAAATTCTCTTAATCCTGAGAAACTGGCTCAGGGGTAAGGAATTCATCATCGGGCGTGGGTGAGCACTGTCATAGCGGAGTAAAGTGTTTTTGTCCGTTGGTTTGATGAAAAGATCAGTAGACAGTGTGTTACCCTCACGTGTGACTGATACATCTAGGAACTGGATGTTCGAGTCTGAATGTACAACAGTGAATTTGATGTCATCGTCAATAGAATTTAGGTAGGAGTGAAATGTTAAGAGGTCCTCAAGAGTGCCTGTCCATAGGAGGAAGACATCGTCTATGTATCTCCACCACCTCAGAACACGCTGGAAGTGGTGGGACACATAGACGAAGTCCTCCCCCAACGACATCATCATAATATTTGCATATGATGGGGCCATGTTTGCCCCCATGGCCACTCCCCGTAACTGGGTATAAAACTCATTCCCAAAAAGAAAATAATTATGGTGTAGTATCAAATGTAATAGCTCCAATATAAGTGAGATCGTCTTTGGGGGATATCTGGTATTGGAGAGACATCTCTCGACTGCCCGCAACCCTCTCATGTGGTCAATGGAATATCACATCCCGTGATGTCAACTGCCTGTAGTTTATGTAGGAAATCAGCGGTGTCGCGTATATATGATCTACTGTGTGTCACAAAGTCCCTCATATATATATATATATATATATATATATATATATATATATATATATAATTCCATGTGCAACGTTTCGGCGTTGTGGCACGCCTTTTTCAAGCATAAAGTGCAATGTGCATGTCCAAACATTTAAGGACCAAGCAGGTAGCTGATTGGTCAAGGTACATAGTGACAATAAATATGATACACAATAAAAATCAATACATATTTAAAAAAGATACATTGGGTATTGATATAAGCAATAGTAAATGTAACAGTGATATCATTTTTTGTGCAAACAAGCGTGTAAACAAACATAGTATAAACAGTATAAAGTGCTAAAATACAGTCCTCCCACCGGTGTCTCGACCCCGCCCACGTCTTCTCCTCTTCATTCATGTATAATCGGTGGCTCATCTCCATCCACCTGTTTTTGAGCGCCAACCGGAAGTGAGAACGCCAACCGGAAGTGACGTCATCTACGAACCGGAAGTGACGTCATCTGAGAACCGGAAGTGATGTCAGTTAAGGGCGCGCATGTGCTCTGGACATGGAGAAGTTGCGGCGGCCATTTTAGATCAGGGCAGACCTATTCCAAAAAGCATCAAAGTGCAGTAAATGCATAGAGGTGTGTATGAATCAAAAAACAAAATTATATGGATCTTGGTGGTACCTGTAGTGAGTACATAGTGGTTAATGCTCACTCTATGGACTACCTGCCCGTCGGGGGCGGGGCTGATCAGAATGACCAGCCCGTTTCCTTTCAGGAATACGGTAGTGGTACCAAGGTCCAAAGTTGCATATATTGGGAAATTCCACCTCAATGCGAAGAAAATGTTGGTGGATGGAGCGAGTGGACCGGTGATCAGATGGAGACGTGGAAGAGAGATCGTCAGTCGGATGGGGGTGGTAGTAAAGGGACGTATCTAACGTAAAAGGAGAAAAACACATTAGATTGGACATAAGGGTATCTCCCAGTGTAGGTCTACATCTATGATTATGAGAAATAAAGACATACAGTATACAGTTGATACGAAACCATATAAGAACAGATAATAACTCAAATGACTCTGGCAAGGTTATATTCTATGTTAAGACCATGTGGTTGTAAAGTGTTGAGTCGGTGAATCCACATCAGTTCGCGTTTTCTCAATAATAGACTTCTATCCCCACCTCTTCTCAAGGGGGGAATGTGGTCAATGAGTGTGAAACGAAGTTGGGAGTCAAGGTGTCCAGCCTCACAAAAGTGTCGGCTGACGGGTAAGTCCCGTTTACCCTTTCTGATAGTATACTTATGATGTGTTATTCTCACCTTGAACTCATTGGTCGTTTCCCCGATGTACTTTAAACCACAAGGGCAGCTCAGCATGTATATGACAAACTCGCTATTGCATGTCAAATAGTGACATATTTTGTAGGTACGTCCAGAGAGGGAAAAAGTTTCCCCTTTTATCATAAGAGAGCAGTTTATGCAAGATCTGCAGGGAAAACTGCCCGTGCGGACATTGCCCAATAGCCCCCTTTGGACCGGGGTTCTTAATGGTCCAATGTCGGATTTGACAATGCGGTCACCGATGTTTCTGGCGCGTCGGTAAGATATTAGTGGGGGGTTTCTATATTCGGGGACACCGGATGGTTCTCTGGATAGTATCCCCCAGTGTTTTTTTATGATCGATGTGACCCGATCACTTTTGTCTGTGAATGTCGATATGAATGGAATTCTATTGGGACCTGGCGTTTTATTCTTGGGTAATAAAAGGTCCTCTCTATCATGGTTCCCGGCCAAAGTCATGTTCTTGTGGATGATTTTTTTGGGGTACCCCCTCTGTAGAAACTTATCAGTCATTTTCTTGGCATTGTTTATGTATTTTTCTTCCGTATTAGAAATTCTCTTAATCCTGAGAAACTGGCTCAGGGGTAAGGAATTCATCATCGGGCGTGGGTGAGCACTGTCATAGCGGAGTAAAGTGTTTTTGTCCGTTGGTTTGATGAAAAGATCAGTAGACAGTGTGTTACCCTCACGTGTGACTGATACATCTAGGAACTGGATGTTCGAGTCTGAATGTACAACAGTGAATTTGATGTCATCGTCAATAGAATTTAGGTAGGAGTGAAATGTTAAGAGGTCCTCAAGAGTGCCTGTCCATAGGAGGAAGACATCGTCTATGTATCTCCACCACCTCAGAACACGCTGGAAGTGGTGGGACACATAGACGAAGTCCTCCCCCAACGACATCATCATAATATTTGCATATGATGGGGCCATGTTTGCCCCCATGGCCACTCCCCGTAACTGGGTATAAAACTCATTCCCAAAAAGAAAATAATTATGGTGTAGTATCAAATGTAATAGCTCCAATATAAGTGAGATCGTCTTTGGGGGATATCTGGTATTGGAGAGACATCTCTCGACTGCCCGCAACCCTCTCATGTGGTCAATGGAATATCACATCCCGTGATGTCAACTGCCTGTAGTTTATGTAGGAAATCAGCGGTTTGCTTCTGTCTGGCGTTGTTCTTGTCCGCGTGTTTGTCTGACGCTATCTGCGAGGCCACTGCCGATCCTTGTTCATATGGACTTCTCATTGCTGGTTCTGTGGGGTCTTTTGTTTCGAATGAAGTTGGAGTGACATATATGACTACTGGTGTCACCAAAGTCCCTTCATATATATATATATATATATATATATATATATATGTTACCTAAGGTAACTACGACAGGGAATATGCTGGGTAAGGTGAAGAAGATCATTGTTAAAAACACAAGTTTACCTATAATGATGGAAAATCATGCTTGTAGGAGGCGGTAGGGGGAGCTGGGGCAAGGACCCCACGCGTATCGTTAGCAACCTAGCATCCTCAGGGGTGCTGTTAATGTTGTGTGGTGTCCATTATATAGGGAAGCATCCCTCAAGTGGCAGCTTGATCGGGGCATCTGATCTCCGGAGGAAGTTGCACGTGTGTCGCCTAAGGGATTCCTACCTCGGGACTGTCGCACGCATGGAATCGCGAATGAATGTAAGTATTTGCACCTGCACCACACAGCACGACCAAGTGCCCACATATGATCCGATGTGATAATTCATGGGATGTTACTCGGATTTCCTATGTATGCCGGACCGATGATGCAAAGCTCTCCGGACAGCCAGCGGATGAATGCCCGTACTCGATGAAACGGTGGATACTTGGGGAATGTACACAGTTTGCCCCTAAAACAAAAATCTCAAATGTAAGTGGAATTAATAATACTAGCAAAAAAAGTGGATGTATATACGCAGGGATATTAGATGAAACTGCAACATGTATATAAATTACATCTGGGTGAATGCCGATTCAAAGTGTGCCACATCTAATAAAATATATATATAGCTAAAAGAGTGTATATACGGTATATATATATATATAACATTTTATAGGTAGGACGTATAGTAGCAGAATCTCTATTATTTTTCTCAATATTTCCTGTTGCAGTAAGTGTTATCCAGGTACTATAAACTCAACAAAAAACTCCAGTAAAATTTATGGCCCATATAGTAACTTGTTTATTTTACTTAAAGCAACAGGGAAGTAGAAGATTTATCAAGATCAGAAATCCCCAAAGCCTTGTTCTATATTCTCAAGGATTAAAAATCACTGAAAACCATTTGATATTGAGGTACAGTAAAGCTGCAAAGATCTCAATGGTCGGACAAGAAGAAGGTCTTCCTGGAAAACCAAGAAGGTGGGAAGTTGATTAGTGAATATATGTGAGTAAAAAAGGTACCCAGTGTCGGATTGGTTCTACCATAGTACCAGGGGATCTTATCTCATGCTAGTCTCCAGAGGTCCCTCCGATCACCTAACCCACTGTAGAATCTAAGGTTTCAAATCATATTTGGAGGTGGGAACTGCACTGGTCACAGCCGTCCCCGTATGATGTAAATACCGTGCCAGCCCCCTGTAGACATATAGTTATAGCCAGCCAGGCCCACAGTTAATAGCAGCCAGCCCACAAAGTGCTATAGCCAGACAAGCCCCTAGGTAAAGCCCCATCCACAGTAGTAATAGCCACAGCCAGCAGCCACATAGTATAGCGCCACAGCGTCATTGGCCCGGCAAGCAAGTGGTTTAATAGCCAGCCAGCCCCCTGTCAGTAGTGCCCTGCAATCCCCCTGTAGTTAATTAGCCCACCAGCAGCACTGTTGTAGTATAATCCTCCAGGCCTCGGTAGTTAAAAACAAAAAAAAATATCATGTACTCGACCTGTTTGGGCTCCCCCTATACTCTCTATCTTGCTTCCGATGCTCCGGTGCTGTCCCTCTCCTGCTCTTCGAAAAGTCTTCTACCGTGTCCAGGCACACAGTAAAATGACGTTAAGACCTTTCTGAGTAAGTTGTTTGATGAGCCGCAAGACATCAGTGATGGGACCACGAAAGGAGCGGAACAAACTGAAGAGGATCCGAAGGACCCGAGAGCGGGCACTGGAGCATCGGAAGTCGAAGAGGACTTCATGGGATGTCGCGAAAAAAAAAGGTGAGATAAGTACGTAGTTATTGACAGTGTTACAGTGTTACGAGTATAAGCCGAGGTGAGGAGGGTTTGTACAGCAAAAAATATTGTGCTTGTAAAAACTTGTCTTATACTCGAGTAATACATATATATATATAGATACTGGTCACCGTATAAATAGTCACCACAGTTTATGGGTTGAGGTTAGGTTAAACAAATGTATTTGCTTTTCTAGGCAGGGAATCAAGGAAAAGAATTACTGGTAGGGGTTCCATTCCACATTACTGGGTGTTTCCCTGGCTACGTGACGGTCTGATTGGTTAAGAAAGTTACTGACTTTGTTTTTGGAAACACTGAAACTAGTTGGAGACTATAATCAGAAGGAATTCATATGGTGGAATTAGATAAATCGACAACTCCTGTTATAGACTTACGGGTCTGATGATCTAATCATTGGTTTTCCTGGACTTTTTTTGTGTCAACAGTTTCAAAGTAGTATAGGGTTTGCTAAGACTTTTTACTGTAAAAAAGTCCTCACAGGAACTACATAAAATCTTCATGCATCCTGGTCTCTATAACTAGAACTGATATGCATAACCATGCAAAGGCCCAGAATTTCATGAACTTGAGACTTGTGCAAAGATCAATAAAAGTTTCAGACTCGCTCCAGTCCTGTCGAGTCTTATGTGCATGGGACGTTTTTTAATGCATTTTTTTTTTGAGTCTTTTATTGGGATTCCATGAAAAAAATACCCAGACATAAATAGACCATTAGGCGTGCCATCCCCCTGTATTATATAGCCTGCCACAACCCCCTGAGTAGTATAGCCCACACCATCCCCGTGTAAAAAAAAAAACAAAAAAACTGAACTCACCGTTCTGAGTCCCCCGCGTCCTCTTTCTGGTTCGATGCTCCGTGACCCTGGGTCCTTTAGGATCCCTTGTGTTCTATGCTCCTTTGGATTATGACGCTTCCTCTTTGGGTTTCGCGCCTCAAACGAGGCACACAGAATGACATCAGACCACTTGCCGACGTCATGTTTGTGAGCACCGACAATCGCGAGGGGGACCCACATAGGAGTGGAAACAACACTAAGAGGACATACCTAAGGGCCCTAGGCGCAGTGCGAGCAGCGGAAGTGGAAAGAGAGGACTTACAAGTGGATGTTGGTAAAGTGTGAGTACTATGTTAATTTGTTCACCCCTCTGACTATGTGGAGCAGAATGCTACTCCAAGCCCAGCAAGCCTCTGCTTGACTCCTTCTGCGTTCTTTCCCGTCCATGCACGTTTCTCCAGCTCAATGCCATCAAAGCGTATGCACATGTCATGGCAATAATCAAACTGAAGGGGCTTTGTGTGTGGAAGAACTTCAGAAGCGGCTTGTAGATTACCGCTTTACGCAGGACAGCTATGAAGAAAGGAGGATGGGGCGGCAGAAGAAGGGCTAACGGTTAAGCTTGAAGTTGATTCTTTCTCCTGAAGCCCAGAAACTACCTCCACAATCAGTAGACTCTCGCCAAAAAATATGCGGATTTAGTAAATACGGTTTATATCCTCAGTTTAGGCAATATAACAAGGATAGAGAAAGATAGTCTAGGGCTTCGGACTAGAGTGTGAGCGAGTATAGCTCAGTCCGTAGCTTGATCCGTGTCGAGATAATTAGCGTACTCGAAGAACTGTCAGGTTTGCTCGGAGCGAGTGGATTCCCCTGCTCGAGATCGAGCATGTTAATATAGAGCAAAGACCATGAAGACACAGGAGGACAATTACAATGAAACAGTGAATAACACAGTATCATTTAGGTGAGAAAACACAGTTGAAAAAACACCAGTGAAGGAAACATTGAATTTATTTTCCGAAATCCGACTAGACTGCCGCAGAAACGACACGGAAACGGGGGCAAAGAAACGTTGAAGGGGAGGTAAAGGAGGGAGACAATGATTCGGAGGGGCTAGAAGTGGGAGCTGAATGGTGAAACGGGAGGTGGAAGGACCACGGAAATGGGGTGAGCGGAGAAGAGGCTAGGAATGCAGGCATAGATGGAGACTGAAATTGGCGGACGGGCTGGAGGAGGGGGCATGAGTGGACGGGAGCGGGAGCGGCAAGAGCGAGCGGGTGGGAGAAGTGCGGAGCGGCATGGAAGGAGCAGAGCGGGGCGACATGAATCGGGATGGAGAATCAGAGCGGGTGGCCTGGAGCGCAAACGGAGTCGGGCAGAGTGATGAGAGGGTGGGGCTAAAGTGGAGGGGGAGCAAAAGGGGCGGGCTGGGCAGGACCACAGTCCGACTCTGATCACTTCACAGCCCAGCCCGTAGCACAGAAAGAAACCTCCTATCTACGCTCAATAGGTTATAGGATTTCATGAATGATAGGTTCACGTAATGGCAAAGTACAACGGCGCTATAGGGAGTCCTCCAGGTTCTTTACTGGGAAGCCACTTTCCTATTTTCCCTGTTTGAGAAATGCATATAGGAAAGTTGGTCTTACTAAGAATAACAGGGGCCAGTATTTGTAGCTGGCACAAATCTTGGTAGGTGTGTAGGCCAGCAAGGAATATACAGGACTTATCGTAGATGCTCCTTTAAGCAAATGAGGTAACAAAAATGTGACACTCTGTAATGTTGGACAAAAATGCCAGCAGAGTCTGACAGAGAGGGAGGAAATATATTACAGCCCGGAGGAAAAAAAACCGGCATTATGATTACGCCTGTCACCTCACTACACAACCACTTTCCACACCAAGCAACAGATCCCCACTGGTACTCGAACTTTTGTGTATGGTGTTTTTTGATCCCAAACCAAACACTCTGAACATGGGAGCCATGGAAAAACAAGACATAGATAACCAGGAGCCTATCAGGTAGCTGGTAGGAGTCTAGGCAACTGGGGAATGTGGTAATAGCTAGAATTGTTAGCACTGACATCTTCTCTCTAAAATCAAAACTTATTAGAAATTTCGAGCTATGATGATTCCTTTATTACTAGCATACAAGTTGATACGGAGCAATTGCACATGGTGCTCACAATCTATCAAGCTACATATGTTTTGGGGAGTGTGTGAGGAAAATGGAGGACCCAGACTAAACCCATGGCAAACACGGAGAGAACCTACAAACTCTTTGCAAGTTGGACGCGCTGGGGGACGTTGAACACAGGTCCCCAGCGCTGCGGCTGTAATGGTAACCAACTGACCCCAACATTTGCTGCCCCAATGAGCCAATATGGCTCTGGGGGTGTTTACCAGAGCCCCTTCAGCTTTACAGGCTTTACACCGTTACAGCACAAGCACAACTCCCCCCCCCCTATACCTTCCCACGTCCTCCTCTTCCTGCCCTGAATACTATGAGAGCAAAGAAATCTCAGTCACAAGTGGTGTGGGGTGGGGGAGTCATCCTGCACAGGTGACATTGGTGAGAAAAATGGAAACAACCGTGGCTGCTTTCGATAATATATATATATATATGTCAAACGATCCTTTGCTTACATCATTATTTATATCTGTGATAACATAATCCTGTTCCTCTCGGCACGAGCCTTTCTGTTACTTTCGCGAATACTCCTGCTGTTCTGAGCTACTTGATGAGTTTAGATGGCCCCGAACCGTCTAACACATCAGAATGAAGTAAAAACTGGTAATCTGTTTTTGTCACGGGTGCTCCCGCGATCGCTGTCTCGGATCGCGGGCCGCACCCGTGTTCCATGCTGCCTGCCCCCGGTCACGGGTCCGGCTCACCGTCCCTGGCCCCTGCCCTCGATGTCCTTCTCTGCTCCCGCAACTCGGCGCGCGCGTCCGTCTCCTAGGCGCGCGCGTGCCGTCACTCTTAAAGATTAAAGGGCCATCCTCGCCAATATTGGGCGCTGGCCTGCCTAATAGTTTCTTCCCCTTCCTGTGCCTTCCGGATCTTTGTGCCTCATACCTTAGAGAAAACTTCCAAGCGATATTCCTGCGTTCCGTGTGTTATTCCGGCTGTGTTCCTGTGTTTTCCCTGTGTTCCGTTTTTCCTTCGCGTATCTCCTGTGTTTTTCCCTGTGTTCCTGTTTTTCCTGCGTTCCTGTGTATTCCTGCGTTCCTGTGTGTCCTCCGCTCCCAGTCTGTTTTCCTTCCCGTTTTCCTCCTGCCGTGTTCCCTGTGTTTCCTGTGCCTGTGTTACCCGTCCCTTCTGCCTGACGCTCCTGTATCTGACCCTGGCCTTGGACCTGACTTGCATCTCTGCCACCTCCGCCTGCCCTGAACCCTGTGCCTGTACCTGTCTACGAGATGTCAATCCCGCTAATGTACCATCCGACCCTCGGCTTCCACCGTGGAGCTAGTCACACCTGGGAAGACCTAGTAGGTATCCGCACGCGCAAGCTCCCCAACCCGCTTGCGGCGGGCTCTGGTGACTACCGGTGCCCGCTAGGCTCCGGTTCCGGTGTTTGCTTTTACCATCTCCGCGGTGGTCCAGAGGATCCACGATCCTGACAGTAAATCCGGCCATGATCCCTGGCCTAGTTCACCGCTTCCTCCACTGTCCCAACATTTGCGCCATTGTGGTCCAGCATCCCGGGAGATTTCCGCTCACGTGAACTCTGGAATCAAGTCACCACCATGCTGCAACAGCTGCTAGCCACCCACCACAGCAACGGCTCTGTGCCCGTCCACAGCGAACCCCTGCCGTTCCGGTCCTGTCGCTCCTGCCGCTGAACCCCGACTTGATCTCTATGCCCAATGCCCCGCAAATTTGACGAGACCCCAAGGTTGCCGGGCTTCAATAATCATGCTAGTCTCCAGAGGTCCCTCAGAAGACAACCCAATGTAGAATCTAAGGTTTCAAATCATAATTTGAGGGTGGGAAATGCACTGGTCACAGCCTCCCAGTATATAACCTGCCAGCCCCTGTAGTATATAGTTATAGCCAGCCAGCCCACAGTAGTATATAGCCAGCCAGCCCACAGAAGTATATAGCCAACGTATATAGCCAGCCAGCCCACAGAAGTATATAGCCAACCAGCCCCCAGTAGTGTATAGCCAGCCAGCCCACAGTAGTATATAGCCAAGCCAGCCCCCAGTAGTTTATAGCCAGCCAGCCCCCTGTAGTATGTAGCCTGCAATCCCCCCTGTAGTATATAGCCACCCAGCACTGTGTAGTATTCATGCTAGTCTCCAGAGGTCCCTCAGAAGACAACCCAATGTAGAATCTAAGGTTTCAAATCATAATTTGAGGGTGGGAAATGCACTGGTCACAGCCTCCCAGTATATAACCTGCCAGCCCCTGTAGTATATAGTTATAGCCAGCCAGCCCACAGTAGTATATAGCCAGCCAGCCCACAGAAGTATATAGCCAACGTATATAGCCAGCCAGCCCACAGAAGTATATAGCCAACCAGCCCCCAGTAGTGTATAGCCAGCCAGCCCACAGTAGTATATAGCCAAGCCAGCCCCCAGTAGTTTATAGCCAGCCAGCCCCCTGTAGTATGTAGCCTGCAATCCCCCCTGTAGTATATAGCCACCCAGCACTGTGTAGTATTACCAGAGCCCCTTCAAGCTTTACAGGCTGTTACACTCCCCCCCCCCTATTCCTTCAGCACTTCCTCCTCTTCCTGCCTGATATAATCTAATGAGAGCAAAGGAAATTTCAGTACACAGTGGTGGGGGGGGGGGGGGGGAGTCATCCTGCACAATGTGACATTGGTGAGAAAAAAATGGAAACAGACCGTACTACTTTCATATATATATATTTCAAAACGTCATTGTTTTACATCATTATTTATATCTGTAGATACCATATCCGGTTACCTCTCGGCACGAGCTTCTGTTACTTTCAGCCGGAATACTCTGATGTTGGAGCTATTGATGAAAGTTTTAGATGCCCCGAAACGCGTCTAACATCATAAATTAGTAAAAACTGGTAATCATGTTGTCACGGGTGCTCCCGCGATCGCTGTCTCGGATCGCGGGCGCACCCGTGTTCCTGCTGCTGCCCCCGGTCCCGGGTCCCGCTCACCTTCCCTGGCTCCCGCGATGTCCTCCCTGGCTCCCGCAGCTCGGCGCGCGCGTCCCCGTCTCCTAGGGCGCGCGCGCGCCATCACTCTTAGATTTAAAGGGCCAGCACGCCAATAATTGGCGCTGGCCTGCTATAAGTTTCTTCCCCTTCCTGTGACCCTTGCCGGATCTTTGTGCCTCATAGCCTTAGAGAAAGCTTCCAAGCGAGTATTCCTGCGTTCCTGTGTTTTCCTGTGTTCCTGTGTTTTCCTGCGTTCCTGTGTTTTCCTGCGTTCCTGTGTATTCCTGCGTTCCTGTGTGTCTCCGCTCCCAAGTCCTGTGTTTCCCGTGTTTCTGTGCCTGTGTTCCCGTCCCCTTCTGCCTGGACCTCCTGTTGCTGACCCCGGACTTGGACCTGACGTTGCATCTCTGCCGCCTGCCCTGACCCTGTGCCTGGACCTGTCTACGAGATTGTCATCCGCTAAGGTACCTCGACCTCGGCTGCCACCGTGGGCTAGTCACACCTGGGAACGACCTAGTGGTATCCTGCCGCAGCAAGTCCAACCCGCTTTGCGGCGGGCTCTGGTGAATACCAGGTGCCGCTAGGCTCCGGTTCCGGGTGTTGGCTAGTTACATCTCCCGCGGTGGTCCAGAGGATCCACTGATCCTGACACATGTGATGACCGGATCCATAAGTATTCATAAGAATCCAGCATATTCAGCTGAACCTGGACCAAACGTGGACCAAGACCCAAATCCCAAATCCTGGGAATGTGTTAACCCTTTAAATGGGGCTGCTCATCCACCGGTAACCCCGTGATCGGTGCTTGCACTGAGCGTGAGTTTGAACCTTTACACACTGAGCACAAAGGCATCCGCCATTTTTGCAGTAGTCTTGTCACGCCTTGTAGATGCATGCGGAGCGACGATCCATGGGAAAATGGCGTCACGTAATGTATAATATCCGCGCAATGATCGGCATGGCCGTTCGTCTACCCGACAGATTCAGACAAACCGCGGAATTTAAAAAAAGATCAAGCACTTACATGCACCTGGAAGAAGCAGGAGAACTCCAGTGGACCTCAGTGCAGAAACGACAGATGCAGGAATTCGGGCGCGTGATCTTAGTGAATCCCGGCAGACCCAAATCCTCGTCGGAAACACACCGCGGGATCGCGACAGGGTTAGTAAATATGCCCCCAAGTATACATTCACCACACACATGGGCAATATCATACACCTATGCACCACACACATGGACCATGTCATATACCTCTGCACCACACACATGAACCATGTCATACAACTTGTTACCAAATCACCCAGTTGCAGTTGTGCTTTATCATTTCTTTGTAGATTCTCTACTGATGGGCGTCCAATCCACACCGCTCATCCTCCAATCAGAACTCTTCGGTTGATTCTTGAACTCAAGCATGTTATTCGGGAATTGAGCTGATGGGGCCACAGGATGACCCCATACATAAAAGAGTCTTTGACAACATGACTGATTGCCTCCATACTTGGGGTTACTAGGTGCTTTGCTGTTTTGATAGGCGGAGGTAAATGGCTCTGCTCTTCCAACAGAGGATAACATGGGCTAAGATACTCCATGGAATGTTGAGGCCATTGATGGCTCTATTGGGCGCCCTGGCTAACCTACGCACTTCGCTGGACCCATCCTTTGACCTCGTTTCCTGCTCATCTCCAGGCACACCCAGCTCCCTCATCTAGCAAAGCACCTTGGCCACATCCTTGGGTCCTAACTTCCTTCCCTTGCTTTCCGTAGAGTGACCCAACCGTTGTCTAGACACACCTTGGCTTCTTCATTTATGAATTCATCTTCACTATCCACATAGAGGCTTCTGAAGATTGGGGAGGGGGTAAAGAAGAAATGCTACAGTCAACTAAACAATGATCACAATAATTGTCAGAGCAACTTAAACTATTGTTAAGCAACATCTAATGAACACTGGTCCGCACAAGCTGTAATATATCGTATGATTCGGAAAATAGTATAAACACTCTGTGTACGGCATAACACAATGGTATGATGCCGCTTTAATAACACGATGCTATAATGCTGTACATAACTTATGCCGATCTTAACATGCTGGTAGGTCAACATCTGTGGAACATTTATGTATGATGCGAAACAGTGACAAACAACACTGTTCGCTTAACCTCTAACGCATTATGGTTAGTACTGCGACACTGTGTTATTAATCTAAACCCTGTTAGCCTCATAATCTGGGTAGTGTAATTTAATGCAGAGCAGTATGACCACTAGTATTATAATGAAGTCACACTCCACCAACAGCCTTGATGGACACAATATTTATAAAGACCCTCTTGCTACTAAGAATACAAAGCTGGAATGTTTCTCAACTCTGTGCTATATTGTAACCTGCTGAACCTTTGACCATTGAGTCATCTCCTAGACACATAGTCTAACCTCGTGACCGTAGTCTCTCATCTCTATAGCTCTGAGCCGGGGCGCTGCTTTTCTCATTCCTACTTTCTCTCCCTCGCAGCAAGGTCTTCGATCTGCGTCCTGACGTCATATCTCTATATTGCATTTCTTCGGTATTCGACCTCATCCTCTTAGTGGCCTGATTCATGTCGCTGTGGCTTCGACTTCTCAGGTCTGTGTCTTCCTTTATTCTATTTTTGCGCTTGTTTTGGACCAAGGGGGAACTATCACTAGGGCCTACTGTACATGTCCTGTGTCAGTCGCCTTTTCAAATTATCTTTGTTTGTTTACACGTCTTTCACGTGTTACAGCAAGCAAACCAACTAAAAAAACATATGTAACAGATTTAACAAACCACACACCTCCACCCTGGCCAATGTTATATGCACATGGTCCTTGCTTACACTAGCTTGTGAGAAAATCACGGTCGTCTCTGTATACACCTTCAGCGGTATCCTCTCCTCGATGACCCTACTGCACAGCTCACTTCCCTCCAAGCCTGAATAAAGATGGACAGTGAATACAAACCTCAGGTTTATCTGCATCTGTAAAGAAGACTCGGCTCTGACCTGGAAAGGCAGATATGTCAAGCTTGGTTTGTAGATGCTATCTGCAACACTCCATGATTGGCTCAATCTGTGGTACTGATATTGTAAACTACTGACAACTTGTCTAAACTGAACCTGGCTTAGGCGACTTGAATTGGACAGGGCTTGCTCACTAGAAAAAAACATGGAGCAGTGCTACACGTTGACCTGACCAGTCACGTCTGTCACAGAGCCTGGCTACTCCTTCTATCGTTCTCAACACGAAGATCCCTCTCTCAAACAACAGGGAGGAGGCTCCATGAAGGAGCCCTTATTTCTCCAACCGTCTTCTCCCGAGAAGGTACTTGAATCGTCAATTATACCGGGCCGCGTCTCCTCTCTGGTCAGTCGGCCGCCGTACGTACGTCGTTCATCTCCCTCTATTTCCCTCAATCTTGCCTAAGTGTTCCTGTTACCGGTCATAGCCATGCTTGGTAATTCGAGCCAACGGTATTCCGACGACGATTCGACCTTTCTCATATAACTTACAATTCATTCTGTCCATACGCCGCCGCAAAAAAAACTAAGAAAAAGAAAAACAAGAAACAAGGAAGAAATGAGTAGACATAATTAAAAAATACAAAAACTAAAAAAAAAAAAAAGAAAAAGTAAAAGAGACAACAGGAGAACAAAGAGAAGAGAGAAGGAAAATCAAAAAAATTCCTTCAATCTGTTTTCGTTAAGTCAACGCTTTCAAAGGGGGGGGAAAAAGAAAACAAAAAAAAGAAAAAAACGAGAAGAAATGTCTATTTCCCCGATCTTTGGGTTCCTGAAAAAAAAAAAAAAAAAAAGAGAACCCAAAAGGAGTCACCAGTTCCCGCTCTGATCTCCGCCAGCAGGGCGTTGTTCCCTCTTCTCAATTTTTTATTGTGTGTTACGATTCTAAGCCTCGGAAGGGCTAAATCTTATTATCCCCTCCCTTCATTCTTTTTTTTTTGTAATACTCTTTTATATTGGCTTTACCACTGATCATTTCCTGGATTATTATCTGTGTTTGTCTGACTACATGGTCTTCTTTACAAGGATCTATAACTTCCTAATGTTACTTGTTCTCAGAATATTTCATTTAGGCAAATGTCTGTATGTGCCCAGTGTCCACCGGGGTCTGATATCAGGGGAGATGTAGGAGCTGAGGATCCAGGCTACGGCAATGGGGCACATGTATCAAACTTTTGTCTTTGCTTCTATTATTGTTTGTGACCTTTTATGGTTCATTTGCAAATTTTTGTGCCTAAAACTGTCTCCTTACAAAGTTGGCCAATGTCTAGTTCCCTGCAGTGTTCCCTGACTTATCACCAGAATCCAGATGTGAAAGAAGCAACTTTTTCAAAAAGTCTCAAAATATTCGTAAATTTATGTGCAAATCTAAGGTTGCCCCTGACAAGGCGTAGAAATGAGCTTGGACTTCCGGAGATAAAAGTCGCAAATTCACTACAGACCAAACGCAACATGTATCAATAAGGAAAAAACCACTAAGATATATTTGTCCAGCAGGAAAGCCAAGAAAAGTCTCAAAAAACAGACGGAATAAGCCGGACTTATGATACATGTGCCCCATTGTGACTTGAACCTTATTGGACCTCAACCCCAGTGCTCACAATGGTCTGGGGAGTCCACAGTAAGTACGGCACAATTCTCAGGGGCTTTCTCAATCAGTGGTCCCCGGATGATGTTAGGTGAGGCAGCCCCTGCTGTTATGGTGTGGGGTGGATCAAGTACACACAGGGGTCGGCTAGACCGGTGTCAACTGTTTTAGAATTTGTTATTCAATGTCATCCAATAGATGGCCTTTATGTACACATCCTGATCATAAATGCATTGACAGTCACATGAGGTATATGATTCTAAATTTGGTGACCGGTCTCTCAAAAACGAGAGGTATCATCGTTCAATGCCCAGTGTAATAGTGATGGATGCGCTGACCTTCTCGTCCTCTCCTTAGGTACGCTCTCACTTGTACCTACCCATGCGTGTGGCTATAAATTCTACTCCTGCACAGGCAACAATGTACATTTACTTCCGAAACACTGTGAGTCCATCTACGCAAAAACGTTCATTGGTGAGTAACATAGCAGAATACGACCCCTTGTAACGTGTCCTTGTTTCTATTCCTCTGGTTTCCTTTTTCAGTGGTGGAAATAAATCACTTCTTGAAATCTAATGGAAAACTTCCTGGGAGCTGGGGGGGGGGGGAGACGGAAAAAGTAACGTTCTTTTAACCTTCTCTGGATTCCCTGATCCTATGTTGTGGCTCTGTGACACTGTTGGCTGGTTTGTGGATACAAATACAGGTGGTCCCTACTTAAGGACACCCGATAACAGACAACCCATAGTTACAGACGAACCTCTGGGTGAAGTCTCTGAGGTTACTATAGTCCCAGCGGCAATGATCAGCTTAAGGTGTCTGTAATTAAGGCTTTATTGATATCCTTGTCCCATTACAGCAAAATTTTGAAACTCCAATTGTCACTGGAAAAAAAGAAAAAAAATTGTCTAGACTTCATTATAAAATAAAATATAACAGTTTCGACTTACTAAATTCAACTAGAACAAGCCTCTGGACCCTATCTTGTATGTAACCCCGTGGACTGCCTGTACAGTGACATTAGGGCTGAAGTCCATAGGCCCTGGTGTAGCTGCATCTTTCGGATACATCTGCGCTGGTTTGGCTGTGACTGACATTGGATATTCTGCACCCTGTGCCCCCTGGCCTCGTACCCCTGTACCCCCCCTTACTATAACTTACTACTGCTTCTTCAGGATTTCTCCCTTTTCTTATAGACAATGTGGTCACCCAGGTGTTTCTTCCGGCGTGTATCTCGAATGTCAGCTGTGAGGCCACGGGGCCACCATGACCACCAGCCAGGGACAGCTTGGGCTCACACAAATGCTGCAAACAACCGACAACTGTAACGACTGCTGACGTCTCGTGTAAGTCGCCCGCTTTGCTTACATTTTCTATAAATGTTTTCTATGCCTGGGAAATGTATTGCCCACAATAACTTTTTGGTTACATATAACTTTACAGCTATTTTTCATGAGGAAATGTACCAGCGGAGAATAACTTTGCATAAATATAGACAACCCTCCCACCTAAAAAATGTATCCATAGCTCAGTATTGTATTTCTCTTCTCCGTGTGCACTGGTTGTCCCTCACACTGCTGTGCTCTGTGCTCTTTGCACTGAACTGCTTTAAAAGCCTTTCCCTCTGTCCCTTAGTGAGCTGTGATACTCATCAAAAGCCGTCCAAGCATCACTCAAGCAGAGGGGAGGGGCTGCAGGTTAGTTCAGTGGAGAGAGCTCATAACCCCAGTATATTTGGACAATCTGCAAATCTAGATTATAAATGCATATTTAACAGACCTGGATGCTGGCAGCACAAAGCACAGCTGTGTTAGGATACATCCCCCGGTGTACTAGAAGCAGCTACAATCCCGGAATATAAACCCATATTTTACACTCCTGCTACTATTACAACATACACAAAGGTCTGATTACACACCTCTCCAGAGACAATACCTGACACTGTCTGCAGAGAACAGAACACAGCAGTGTGGAGTCCTGATTACACATCTCTCCAGGACAATACATAACACTGGCTGCGAGAGCACAGAGCACAGCAGTGTGAGGGTAGGCCGAGAAAAATCTGCTCCCTCTCTCCACTACCTGACACTGTCCTGCAGAGAGCACAGGCACAGTGTGAGATATACCCTCAGGACTTGAAGGAGCTACAATCCTGGAATATAAATCCATATTTTACAGTCCTGCTACTATTAACAACATACAAAAAGGTCTGATTACACACCTCTCCAGAGACAATGCCTGACACTGTCTACAGAGAGCACTGAACACAGCAGTGTGAGGATACGCCCCCAGTGCAATAGAAGCAGCTACCGTCCTTGAAGAAAAATCCAAATTTCACAGTCCTGCTTCTTTTAACAACATGCAATAAGGTAGGATTACACATCTTTTTAGGGACTGTACCTAACACTGCCTGAGGAGAGCACAGAACACAAGTGGACTTGAAGCAGCTACAATCCTGGAATAGAAATCCATATTTTACAGTCCTGCTACTAATAACAGCATACACAAAGGTCTGATTACACATCTCTCCAGAGAATGTACCTGCCACTTTCTGCAGAGAGCACAGAAAACAGAAGTGTGAGGACACATCCTCAGTAGCTAACACATTTTCAATTATCCAGAGACATATATCTATACATGTATGCAAATTGCAGTGGCTTCTAGGGTTATAGGTCAAAGCCATATTATTACCCCAAGGACCCTGATTGCAGAGAGAATTGCACTATGGGTACACAGCCCCTTCCAAAAACATTCTGACTGTAAAAACCAGGTATTGGGTCCCAATTCTCTACACGAGTAGAAGACTTACAACACAGATGTGACCCCTTAGATTACAGATTAAACTTTAGCAGAATTTACCTTTGTACATTTGTGTCTTAATTTTATGTTTTTCTTTTCTTCTCCAGTTCCGCAATGGTGAAGCAATGGACTCTTGTGTCCGTCCTGTGTAGCCACTGACTACCCTGGTGTTACGTTTCCCGTTATATACAAGCACGGGAACGAACCAAATTCTCCTCGCATCAATGAATCTGCAAGGTCCGGCTCCACAACACGTTCTGTCTTTTAGAGGAGAGTCATATAGTTAGAAAAAAATTGGAAACACTGACCTATGATTCCTGGTAATCAGAGAAAGCCAAAATTTGGGAGGTGGTTCATGTTCTATTAGTAAGTCTTGAGTTTGAGTAATATAGAACCGAAGGGATCTCGAACATGATTGCCTATTTCATTTCCTGTCTTCAAGGCATATCAGGAGCTTTACTAACTACTCCCTTTACTCTATAAAAGGGGTTGGCCACTGTTTACATAAGTTGGCCATGTTTAAGTGCAACTGCCTTAATAATCATCCCTATAGTTCATCAAGCGACTCAGCGTCCTGACTTACTTTAGTGCTGCCTGAAACTCTCTGTGGTCTTTGTTTTACATGTCTCAGCTCTGATTGAACAGGGGGAGCTGTAGCAGGAAAGTTGTGAATCATCCGGTTCCCCCCCCCCCCCCTCCCTCCCAGTGGGTGAGCTATTAGGATGGCGAAGGATAAAAAGAAGTTGTGTATTTGTGCAGAAGCATCATAGAGACAGATAATATCATTTTTTTTATTTTTTAATTTTATATTTTCCATTTTAATAGCAACATATTTATCTATAGAATTTTTTTGGCATGTTTGACCCCCGGACACAAAGGACACCCGAAACCACATACCAATTATCCTTATACTAATTGACATGTAGATTCTTGTATTAGGACAACAATAGGACACGAACTATGGAATAAGGGGAGGGGTTTATGCGGAGGACGAGGACATAATGATAATGAAGCTATAGAAATAATAGCGGGCGGTACGTGGTACCCTTCGGCAGGAGTCATTGTTTCATACTACTATAGAGATCTATATAGCAAGGGACTGTCATCCTCATTTGCAGGAGTTTCTGATCCCTGACTGTATCTATCGCTCCCGACCACAGCGTATCTGACTTCGCTCACAATAACGCAGTGCATAACACAGGATTATCAAGGTTTTTACATTCACCAGCTCAAAGGGACTCGAAATGTCCAGAAAGTCTTCCTGAATCCGCTGTCGTAGGATTCTACTACTGAATTCTTCTTCTGAGAGTTACCAAGAATCCACCGAGACCGAGACAAAATGTTTAATGGAAGGAATATTGTTGTTGTGTTTTTTCAATAAAATTTTCCTGCATAAAAATAATGGGGTCATTTACTAAGGGCCCGAATCGCTATTTTTTGTCGGGTTTCCCGAATATTACTGATTTGCGCCAGTTTTCCCTGAATTGGCCCGGGTTTTTGGCGTACGCTATCGGATTGTGGCGCATCGGCGCCGGCATGTATGCAACGGGGCATGGCCCTCGGAAAACCCAACGGATTCGGAAAAAACGCTGAATTTAAAAAAAAAAACAACACGTGCTTACCTGCACCAAGCAACGGATGGTGAACTCCAGCAGACCTCGGCGGACTTCAGCGCAGCAGCGACACCTAGTAGACATCAGGCGCATTACCTTAGTGAATCCGAGTTGGACCCGAATCAGCGCCGGAGAACCCGCCGCAGGATCGCGACAGGACCGGGTAAGTAAATCTGCCCCAATATGTTAATTTGTGTAAAGTGTTTTCTACATATATATAAAGCAATATGCGTGCATTGATCTATTAGATATGGCAGCAATTCAGCACCTTACAGTTATACCTTCCACTTGCCTCTGCAGCTGGAGAGGTGGAGGTGGGAGTGTAGGGTAAGTCTGATGCCAGGGTATGAAGCTGCTAAAAATACAGAGTCAGTAAAGTGCGGCCTTCTTTCTATGGCAGAGATTGTCTTCCCACCATAACACATGGCATTCCTGGATCCTGTTACGCATATGCGGTGCTGCTTTGAGGTAGGTAAGATATTTTTGTTCATGTAATATGACTCATGCCCACATCTGTCCCGGATTCGGTGGGATAGTCCCATTTTTTGGGCACGGTTCCACCATCCTAGCGGTTCAAGATTGTCCCAAGCTGCCCCTCTCTCCCCATTTGTCCCGCCTCCTCCTGTCCCAACATTAGAGCTGCAGAAGAGAAAAGCATCAGGCCAGGATCAGCTTCCTGCTGACCCCACCCCCAACTTCATTCAGAGCCCGGGGAAGAAGAAAACGTGATGCTGCGAGGACCGAGAGAGGGAAGTAACATAGTCTTTTTTTGTTTTATACACACAGGGTATTCATGTGTGAATGACAGTGTCCTGTTTGAGGTCATTTGTGTATGAGAGGGTCCATTGTGGTATATCTGTGTATGAGACATCTATGTGTGGTGCATATGTGATGAAAAGCGCCTGTGTGTAGTGCGTATTTGTACGACATGTCCGTATTATGTGCTATGGTACATGAGTATGTCCATGTGTGTGGTGATATGTGTATGAAAACATCCATGTGTGTGATGCATATGTGTATAACAATCCATGTATGGTGCATAGGTGTAAGACAGAATCTATCTGTGTGGGGCATCGTGTATGACAGTGTCCATGTTTGTGGTCATAGGTATATGACATGGTCCATGTGTGTGGTGCATAGGTGTATGACATGTTCGTTGTGGTGCATAGTGTATGACATGTTCATGTGTGTTGGCATAGTGTATGACATGGTCCACATGTGTGGGTGCATAGGTATATGACATGGTCCCATGTGTGTGGTGCTTTGGTGTGACATTGGTTCTGTGTGTGTGGTGCAGAGTTGATTGACATGGTTCATGTGTGTGGTGCTAGGTGTAGGATATGGTTTATGTGTGTGGTGCAGAGGGTGTATGACATGGTCCATGTGTGTGGTGTCATGGTTATGACATGGTCCATGTGTGTGGTGGCATAGGGTTGATATTGTCCATTTTGTTGTGCTTTGGTGTAGGACATGGTTCATGTGTGTGGTGCATAGGTTATGACATGGCCCATGTGTTGGTGCTTTGGTGTAGGACATGGTTCATGTGTGTGGTGCGAGGTGTATGACATGGTTCATGTGTGTGGGTGCATAGGTGTGACATTTCATGTGTGTGGTGCAGAGGTGTATGATATGGTCCATGTGTGTGGTGCATAGTGTATATGACATGGTCCATGTGTGTGGTGCATAGGTATATGACATGGTCCATGTGTGTGGTGCATAGGTAGTATGACATGGTTCATTGTGTGGTGGCAGAGGTTATGACACTGGTCCTGTGTGTGTGCTAGGTGTATGACATGGTTCATGTGGTGTGGTGCAGAGGTGACCTATGCACCACACACATGGACCATGTCATACACCTCTGCACCACACACATAAACCATATCCTACACCTATGCACCACACACATGAACCATGTCATACACCTCTGCACCACACACATGAACCATGTCCTACACCAAAGCACCACACACATGGACCATGTCATATACCTATGCACCACACACATGAACCATGTCCTACACCAAAGCACAACAAAATGGACAATATCAACCCTATGCCACCACACACATGGACCATGTCATATGACCATGTACACCACACACATGGACCATGTCATACACTCTGCACCACACACATGAACCATGTCCTACACTAGCACCACACACATGAACCATGTCAACAACTCTGCACCACACACATGAACCATGTCCTACACCAAAGCACCACACACATGGACCATGTCATATACCTATGCACCACACACATGTGGACCATGTCATACACCTATGCAACACACACATGAACCATGTCATACACCTATGCACCACACACATGGACCATGTCATATACCTATGCACCACAAACATGGACACTGTCATACACCTATGCCCCACACAGATAGATTCTGTCTTACACCTATGCACCATACATGGATCCTGTTATACACATAGGCACCACACACAGATGCTTTCATACACATATGCATCACACACATGGATGTTTTCATACACATATCCACCACACACATGGACATACTCATGTACCTATGCACCATACACGGACACTGTCGTACAAATACGCACTACACACAGGCGCTTTCATACACATATGCACCACACACATAGATGGTGTCATACACAGATATACCACACATGGACCCTCTCATACACAAATGCACCTCAAACATGGACACTGTCATTCACACATGAATACCCTGTGTGTATAAAACAAAAAAGACTATGTTACTTCCCTCTCCTCGGTCCCTCGCAGCATTCACTTTTTCTTCTCCCGGGCTCTGACTGAAGCTGGGGGTGGGGTCAGCAGGAAGCTGATCCTGGCCTGATGCTTTTTCTCTTCTGCAGCTCTAATGTATGGGACCAGGAGGAGGCGGGACAAATGGGGAGAGAGGGGCAGCTTGGGACAATCTCTGAACCGCCTAGGATGGTGGAACAGTGCCCAAAAAATGGGACTATCCCACCGAATCCGGGACAGATGTGGGCTATGAGTCATATATACATGAACAAAATATCTTACCTTACCCTTCAAAGCAGCAGCATATGCAGTAACAGGATCCAGAATGCCATGTGTTATGGTGGGAAGACAAATCTCTGCCATAGAAAGAAGGCCGCACTTTACTGACTCTGTATTTTTAGCAGCTTCATACCCTGGCATCAGACTTACCCTACACTCCCACCTCCACCTCCTCCAGCTGCAAGAGGCAAGTGGAAGGTATTAACCTGTAAGGTGCTGAATTGCTGCCACATCTAATAGATCAATGCACACATAGGGGCACATTTACTTACCCGGTCCAGTCGCGATCCAGCGGCGGGTTCTCCGATGCTGATTCGGGTTCTGCCGGGATTCACTAAGGTCCGTGCGCCGATAATCACCAGGTGTCGCTGCTGCGCCGAGGTCCGCCGAAGTTCACCTGCTTTTTTCTGGTGTATGTGAGTGCTTGATCTTGCGACACAAATGGCTTTTTAAATTCAGCGGTTTTTCCAAATCCTTCGGGTTGTCCGGTGGCCACGCCCCCCGATTTCTGTCGCGCGAAAGTCGGCGCGATTGCGCCAAAAATCGATCGCGTGCGCCACAATCCCGTGAAATACAGCGCAAAGCGGAAATATTCGGGAAAAACTCAACGGATTTGCGTCTGCGGACCCTTAGTAAATGTGCCCCATATTGTTTTATTTATATGTAGAAAACACTTTACACAAATTAACACATAGGGGTAGATTTACTTACCCAGTCCTGTCGGGATCCTGCGGCGGGTTCTCCGGCGCTGATTCGGGTCCGGCTGGGATTCACTAAGGTAATGTCCACTAGGTGTCGTTGCTGTGCTTAAGTCCGTCGAGGTCTGCTGGAGATCACCATCCGTTGCTTGGTGCAGGTAAGCGCGTGTTTTTTTTTTTTTAATTCCGCGTTTTTCCGAATCCGTTGGGTTTTCCAAGGGCCATGCCCCCCGATTTCCGTCGCATGCATGCCGGCGCCGATGCGCCACAAGCCGATCGCGTGCGCCAAAAACCCGGGGCAATTCAGGGAAAGCCGGCGCAAATCAGTAATATTCGGGAAACCCGACGAAAAATAGCGATTCGGGCCCTTAGTAAATGACCCCCATTATTTTTTATGCAGGAAAATTTTATTGAAAAAAACACAACAACAATATTCCTTCCATTAAACATTTGTCTCGTTCCTCGGTGGATTCTTGGTAACTCTCAGAAGAAGAATTTCAGTAGTAGAATCCCTACGACAGCCGGATTCAGGAAGACTTTTTGGACATTTCGAGTCCCTTTTGAGCTGGTGAATGTAAAAACCTTTGATAATCCTGATGTTTGCAGTTTATTGGAGCCGAGATCAGATAACGCTTGTGTGGCGCAGCCTCGCATGGCATTGGAATCAGGGAAGACTCCTGCAAAGATGGATGTGACATTTACCTTGCTATTATATCTTCTATAGTATATAAACAATGTCCTCCTGACATTAACCCCTCCCCCCATTCTAATTAAGCCATTTTAATTGTCATGTCCTATTGTTGTTCCTAATAAGAGAAAATCCATACACAGTGCAAATAGCATAAATAAGAAAAGTAATAGTTGTCTGGGGGTCAAACATCCCCAAAAAATCTATAGATAAATATGTTGCTATAAAATGGAAAATATAAATATAAAAATATTAAAAAAATGATATTCTCTGTTCTCATGCTGCTCTCTGCACATATACACAACTTCCTTTTTCTCATTCCTCCATCCTAATAGCTCCACCCACTGTGAGGGAGGGGGGGAAACCGGATGTTTCACAACTTTCCTGCTACAGCTCCTCCTATTCAATCAGAGCTGAGACATGTAAACAAAGATCCATAGAGAGTTTTCAGGTAGCACTAAAGTAAGTAGCAGGACCGCTGAGTCGCTTGATGAACTTATAGGGATGATTATTAAGGCAGTTGCCTTAATACATGGCCAACTTATGTAAACAGTGGCCAACCCCTTTTATAGAGTAAACGGGAGTAAAGCTTCCCTGATATGCCTTGAAGACAGGCATGAAATAGGCAATCATGTTCGAGATCCCTTACGGTTCTATATTACTCACACTCAAGACTACTAAATAGAACATGGAACCACCTCCCAAAATTTTGGGCTTTCTCTGATTACCAGGAATTCATAGGTCAGTGTTTCCAATTTTTTTCTAACTATATGACTCTCCTCTAAAAGACAGAACTTGTTGTGGAGCCGGACCTTGCAGATTCATTGATGCGAGGAGACATTTGGTTTCGTTGCCCGTGCATTGTATATAACGGGAACCGTAACACCAGGAGTAGTCAGTGGCTACACAGGACGGACACAAGAGTCCATTGGCTTCACCATTTGCTGGAACTGGAGAAGAAAAACATAAAATTAAGACACAAATGTACAAAGGTAAATTCTGCTAAAGTTTAATCTGTAATCCCAGGGGGTCACATCTGTGTTGTAAGTCTTGTACTCTGTGTAGAGAATTGGGACCCCAGTCCCTTGGTTTTGCCAGTCACAATGTTTTTGGAAAGGGCCGTGTACCCATAGTGCAATTCTCTCTGCAATCAGGGTCCTAACCATCACTTGGGGTAATAATATGGCTTTGACCTATAACCCTAGAAGCCACTGCAATTTGCATACATATATACCTCTGGTATAATTGTTAGCTACTGGGGACGTGTCCTCACACTTCTGTTTTCTGTGCTCTCTACAGAAAGTGGCAGGTACATTGTCTGGAGAGGTTTGTAATCAGACCTTTGTGTATGCTGTTATTAGTAGCAGGACTGTAAAATATGCATTTATATTCCAGGATTGTAGCTCCTTCAAATCAACTGAGGGTGTATCCTAACACTGTTGTGTTCTGTGCTCTCCACAAGCAGAGTTTAGTATTGTCCCTAAAGAGATGTGTAATCCTACCTTTGTGCATGTTGTTAAAAGAAGCAGGACTGTGAAATTTGGATTTTTCTTCAAGGACGGTAGCTGCTTCTAATGCACTGGGGGTGTATCCTCACACTGCTGTGTTCTGTGCTCCCTGCAGACAGTGTCAGGTATTGTTTCTGGAGAGGTGTATAATCAGACCTTTGTATATGTTTTTAATAGTAGCAGGAGTGTAAAATATGGATTTATATTCCAGGATTGTAGCTCCTTCAAGTCCCCTGATGGTGTATCCTCACACTGCTGTGTTCTGTACTCTACGCAGACAGTGTTAGGTTGAGTCACTGAAGATGTGTAATCCTACCTACCTTGTGCATGTTGCGAAAAGCAGTAGGTTTTTATTTCAGGATTGTAACAGTTTCAAGTGCACTGGGGGTGTATCCTCACACTGCTGTGTTCTGTGCTCTCTGCAGACAGTGTCAGGTATTGTCTGTGGAGAGGTGTGTAATCAGACCTTTGTGTATGTTGTTAATAGTAGCAGTAGTGTAAAATATGGATTTATATTCCAGGATTTTAGCTGCTTCTAGTACACCAGGGGTGTATCCTAACACTGCTGTGCTCTGTGCTATCTGCATCCAGTGTTAGGTATAAACCCTACAGAGATGTGTAATCAGACCTTTGTGTATGTTGTTGGTAACAGCAGGACTGTTAAATATGCATTTATAATCCAGATTTGCAGATTGTCCAAATATACTGGGGTTATGAGCTCTCTCCACTGAACTAAACTACAGCCCCTCCCCTCTGCTCTGAGTGACTGCTTTTGATTGAGTATCACAGCTCACTAAGGGCAGAGGGAAAGGCTTTAAAGCAGTTCAGTGCAAAGAGCACAGAGCACAGCAGTGTGAGGGCAACCAGTGCACACGGAGAAACTACAATACTGAGCTATGGATACATTTTTGGGTGGTGTCTATATTTATGCAAGTTTATCTCCGTGGCTACATTTCCTCATGAAAAAATCTGTAAATGTTAATATGTAACCAATAAGTTATTGTGGTCAATACATTTCCCAGGCATAGAAAACATTTATAGAAAAATGTAAAGCAAAGCGGGCGACTTACACGAGACGTCAGCGGTCGTACAGTTGTCGGTGTTGCAGCATTTGGTGAGCACCCACAGCTGTCCCTGGCTGGTGGTCATGGTGCCCGTGGCCTCACAGCTGACATTCGAGATACACGCCCGGAGAAACACCTGGGTGACCACATTGTCTATAAGAAAAGGGGAAATCCTGAAGGAAGAGTAGTAAGTTATAGTAAGGGGGGTTACAGGGGTACGAGGCCAGGGGCACAGGGTGCAGAATATCCAAATATCAGTCACAGCCAAACCAGCGCAGATGTATCCGAAAGATGCAGCTACACCCTATGGTACTTCAGCCCTAATGTCACCTGTACAGGCAGTCCCCGGGTTACATACAAGATAGGGTCCAGAGGCTTGTTCTTAAGTTGAATTTGTATGTAAGTCGAAACTGTATATTTTATTTTATAATTGAAGTTCTAGACAATTTTTTTTCTTTTTCCCAGTGACAATTGGAGTTTCAAAATTTTTGCTGTAATGGGACCAAGGATTATCAATAAAACTTCATTACAGACACCTTACAGCTGATCATTGCAGCCTGGGACTATAGTAACATCCAGAGACTTCACCAGAGGTCCGTCTGTAACTATGGGTTGTCTGTTAATCGGGTGTCCTTAAGTAGGGGACCACCTGTATTTGTATCCACAAACCAGCCAACAGTGTCACAGAGCCACAACATAGGATCAGGGAATCCAGAGAAGGTTAAATGAACGTTACTTTTTCCGTCTCCCCCCAGCTCCCAGGAAGTTTTCCATTAGATTTCAAGAATTTATTTATTTACACTATTGAAAAAGGGAACCAGAGGAATAGAAACAAGGACATGTTACGAGAGGTCGTATTCTGCTATGTTACTCACCAATGACCGTTTTTGCGTAGATGGCTCCACAAGTGTTTCCGGAAGTACATGTAACATTGTTGCCTGTGCAGGAGGCAGAATTTATAGCCATGCACTGGGTACAAGTGAGAGCGTGACCTAAGGAGAGGATGAGAAGGTCAGCGCATCCATCACTATTACACTGGGCATTGAATGATGAAACGTCTCAACAAATTTATCCCACATATCCCGTATCCCATGTGATGTCACTGCGTTTGGGATCAGGATGTTTGCATAAATGTGATCTTGTGGATGACATTGAATATCAAATTCTAAGACCATTTACCCCTGTGTCTGTGCTTGATCCACCCCACAACATAACAGCACGGACTGCCTCACCTAACCTCATCCGAGGACCACTGATGGACTTCCCAGAACATTGTAAGCACTGGGGTTGAGGTCCAATAGGGTTCAAGCCACGATTGGGCACATGTATCATAATTCTGGATTTTCCGTCTTTTTTTTAGACTTTTTTTGGCTTTCCTGCTGGTCATATATATCTTAGTGGTTTTTCCTTTCCTTACATGTTACATGTTGCGTTTGGTCTGTAGTGAATTTGCAACTTTTTTCTCCAAAAGTCGCAATCAGTTCCAAACTCATTTCTACGCCTAGTCAGGGGCAGCCTTAGATTTGCGCAAAAATGTGTGACTACTTTTTAAAAAATGTTGCAACTCTCACATCTGGATTCTGGTGATAAGTCAGGGAACACTGCAGGGAACTAGACATTGGCCAACTTTGTAAGGAGACAGTTTTAGGCACAAAAAATTTGCAAATGAACCATAAAAAGTGTCTCAAACATTAAATAGAAAAGCAAGACAAAAGTTTGATACATGTGCCCCATTGCCGTAGCCTGGATCCCTCAGCTTCCTACATCTCCCCTGATATCAGACCCCGGTGGACACTGGGCACCATACAGACATTTGCCATAAATGAAATATTCTGCAACATACAACATTTCACATTCAGGAAGTTATAGATCTTTGTAAATAAGACCTTGTAGACAGACAAACACAGATAATAATCCAGATGCTGGTCAAAATACATCTGATCAGAAACCAATAAACAATGAGAATATTAAAAGGGTAGACAGATCTGAAGTTACGGGACATGCACAAAGGAGACACCAGAAAATATTCAGCAGATAGAAACCAGAGGGTGTATGCATAAAGTAAGCTCCAGGGAAGGGTCAGAGGGAAACATCTTCATCATCCAGTAAATATTCACATATTCAGAGAACGGTCAGAATAGCCAGGTGTCCAGAGAACGGTCAGAGGATAACCAGGTATGCGGAGAACGGTCAGAGGATAGCCAGGTGTCCAGAGAAAGGTCAGAGGTTAGCCATGTGTCTAGAGAATGGTCAAAGGCTAGCCAGGTGTCTTGAGAACGGTCAGAGGTTAGCCAGGTGTCCGAAGAATGGTCAGAGATTAGCTAGGTGTCCGGAGAACGGTCAGAGGATAGCCAGGTTTCCGGAGAACGGTCAGAGGTTCCATGTTTCCGAAGAATGTCAAAGGTTAGCCAGTGTCTGGAGAACAGTCAGAAGGTAGCCAGGTGTCCAGAGAAGGTCAGATGTTAGCCATGTGTCTAGACAACGGGTCAAAGGGTTAGCCGGTGTCCTGGAGAACGGTCAGAGGTTGGCCAGTGTCCGAGAATGGTCAGAGATTAGCTAGTGTCCGGAGAACGGTCATAGGGCATAGCCCAGGTTCGCGGATGGAACGTTTCAGAGTAACAAGGCCCGCAGGGTATCCATAGGAAGGTCTGAGGTTAGCCAGGTACCAGAAAATGATAAGATATCCAGGGTAGACCATAGAACGGACAGAGATATCCCGGTGCCCATAAGTGGTTCCCAGAGATCGCCAGGGAGCCATAGAACGGTCAAAGGATACCAGTTCTCCAGAGACGGTCAAGGATAGCCCGGTATCGATAGAGATGGATACGAGGATAGCCCGGTATCCATAAAGAACTGTCAGATTGGTAGTCGCCAGTGGTATCACCGAGAACGGATTCAGCAGTCTATCTATGGATTATCGTAGGGCGAAGTTCGATCTCGTCCCATCTCATAGCCAGGTATAGCATACACGCGTCCACAGAATGATCCATGGTATCCAGAGAGACATTCAGGATGATAGCCAGGTATCCAGCAGGGAAGATGTGTGAAAGGATAGTCGTAGGTGGATCCATCGTATCGTGCCCAATGACGGATACCCAGTTAGCCAGAGTAGAAGGTCAGAGGATAGCCAGGTATCCATGAGAACGGTCAGAGGATGCCAGGATACGCTGAGATGGGTCATATGGATAGCCATTATCCAAGAGACATTCAGAGGATAGCTATGGTAATCGCATCGAGCGTCCATAAGGATGATATCCAGTATACATACAACGTCCAGAGAATGCCATGGTATCAGAAACATTTCAGTAGGATAGCCAGGTATCCAGAGAACATTTAGAGGATAGCTAGGTATCCATAGAGCGTCCAGAGGATACCCAGGTATCCAGAGAAAGGTCAGAGGATAGCCAGGTGTCCAAATGCAAGATGGTCTAGGAGCGGCCAGGTATCCAGAGGAATGGCCAGAGGATAGCCTAGGGTATACCATAGAAGCATTCAGAGGGATACTAGGTACTCCATAGGCGTCGCATATGATCGCCCGGATATGACATAACAACGTCCAGGCGGATAGCCATGTATCCAGAATACATTCAGATGATAGCCAGATATCCAGAGAACATTTAGAGGATAGCTAGGTATCCATAGAGCGTCCAGAAGATAGCCAGGTATCCACAGAATGGTCAGAGGATAGCCAGGTAGCTATAGAACGGTCAGAGGATTGCCAGGTATCGATAGAATGGTCAGAGGATTGCCAGGTATCCAGAGAACATTCAGAGGATAGCTAGGTATCCATAGAGCGTTCAGAGGATAGCTAGGTATACATACAACGTCCAGAGAATAGCCATGTATCCAGAGAACATTCAGAGGATAGCCAGGTATCCAGAGAACATTTAGAGGATAGCTAGGTATCCATAGAGCGTCCATAGGATAGCCAGGTATACAATACACCGACCAACATGATAGCGTGTATCCAGAGAACGTGTTTAAGGAAGCTAGGTATCCAATAGGAAGCACTCCGAAATAGCCAGGTATCCAGAGTGAACGGTCAGAGGGAGGAGCCAGTAGTCCACGAGAACGGTTCAGAGATGCGCCGGTATCCATGAGCGGGTCCAGAGGATAGCGCAGTTGTGGGTCCAGAGAACGGTCAGAGGATAGCCATGTGTCCAGAGAATGGTCAGAGGATAGCCATGTGTCCAGAGAATGTCATAGGATATACCATGTTCCAGAGAAGCGGGTCATAGGATAGCCATGTGTCCAAGAAATTGTCAAAGGATACCATGTGTCCCGATAATGTCAAGACGTCGGCCCATGTGTCCAGAGAACGGTCAGAGGATAGCCAGGTGTCGAGAGAACAGTCAGTGGACATGCAGTAATGTCATCTAAGTTGCCATCATGTATGAGCCATGTGCAGTTAAGTGCACCATATTAGATTTACCATGCATGCTTTAGGCAGCTGCCATAGCAATCGGGTAGCCAAAGGTTGAATCCATTGCTACAGGCAGCTGTAGGGGACCCATGGGAGAGAAGAGAAAAGTGTATATATTTTTTTAAATTTAAGCCTAAAATTTGGTTTATGGTAAAAATGCTGATCCAAAAAACATATAATAGTAATCACTTATTTCTCCAAAAAAATCCACAAAAATCATACCACTAACCCAAAAAAGAAAAAAATATAGGGCTTCTGAAATAAATAAAAAAACTGAAAAACTGGGCCACGTGTTTTCTGACGTATTTTGCACATAAATAAATTCATCAAGGCAGTTCCTCCGACGTCCACCAGGTGGCGCTGCTGCGCTGAAGTGACAGCTCCACGACACAATTTCCTTTTTTAAATGTGGCGGTTTTTCCGAATCCGTCGGTTTTTCGTTCGGCCACGCCCCCCGATTTCCGTCGCGTGCATGCCGGTGCCGATGCGCCACAATCTTATCGCGTGCGCCAAAATCCCGGGGCAATTCAGGTACAATCGGCGTAAATCGGAAATATTCTGGTAACACGTCGGGAAAACGCGAATCGGGCCCTTAGTAAATGACCCCCATTATCTTCTTGACGCTCACTCCATGTTAATTAACATTCTTCAGAGCCGGCCCTTGTGCCTGCAGGACGTTAATTAACGTGGAGCTCTTTGTGCACTGCCAGAGCTTCCCTGCACAGATTTATCTCTCAGTTCTTGCTGCAGAAATACTGTAAGAAGTCATCAGAGCCAGTCCCGAAGATGAGAACACTTTGATTAATAAATCATGATGTTTACATAAAAAAGAAATTTTACCCAGAGCAAGTGCAATTTTTTTAAGTGCACAACAGAATTATACCAGAAAAGAACCAAAAAGAACAAATGGACTTTATCTGTAAGAACTCTTGTCTTTCAAAATGTTATCTGAAAAGCCCCATCACCTCTTTCCTCCATCGCCTCCCACTCAAAATCTTGTGAACTTGAAGTGGCACTTAGTAAGATGCACTGTCAAGATGGCACTGCTGTAGGTGGCTGTCAGTGCATTGCTTATTGCTTTTGACCTGGGGCACCAACTTGGCACTCTGACCCTGTTACCCCCTTCATCAGTAAGTGGATCATCATTAGCAGTAGCTTCACGTCTCACAACTGATTGCAACAGAGCACCGGAACCGGAACCTGGCAGCCAAGTGCACAAGTTAGGACTTCATTGGAGCATCTGAAATGCAAGTGATCACAACCAGTGTCTGAACTCAAGTCAGGAGGATACTGTACCAAGGCACGAGTGGTAGCTAGCACCAGGCAACTTGAGCACCGGCACTTGAGGCAACTTAAGCACCGGCACTTGACAAAGGTGGAGCTACAAGTAGTGGCTCTTCAGCCAAACCAACAGCGGCAGCAACAGCAGCACCCTACTGTTTCACCACATACTTTTAGTGCCGCATTGGCACTTTTACTGTAGTATCCCCTACACATGTCTGTCTAGCCCGTGTCTATCTGTTATTGTGACTGGTATATATTCATACCGTATATATTATACGGTCATGTAACCTGCATTGTGCCGTATCGCAATGTCTTGTTACTGGCAACATGTAAGAATGCGCCTCTAGTAGTGTATTTATGTATCGGTAACGTTAAGTTTATCTGTAACTGTGTAACACTTGCCAGAACACTATGTACAAAAGAATTTACCCCCAGGGGATCAATAAAGTTGTATCGTATTGTAAAAACAAACTTTCCTGCTGCCTTTGAAACTAGAGGGAGAAGGATCGGAGCTTCAGCTGCTGCAGTGAATGCGCATACACTGACACAGAAAAATATATATCTTAGTATATAGTCATTTCACATAGTGTTTGTTTAGTTGAGGATATAGATGAATAATATTTCATAGATCTGTATACATATATTTCATACACATATACTGTATACATTCAGTATAATTCATTTCTTTCATAGGCAGAAGCAATTAACACATAACTAATTATTGCTCATCAGTTGATCTCTGGTCGTGTAAAGGAAATCTACCATGGGGAATATGCTTTCTGAAAGATTTTCCAGGCTAGACAAGAAAGAAATGAGCAGCTTGGCAAATATGCAGGGGCTACTGGGGGTGTGGCATAGCCTCTGCCTCCAGAGCTGTCTGATGCTATTCCACGCCCCCAGCGGCTGCATCACAGAATTAGGGGAAAACGGAATGCCACCGCTGCTGCAGGGAGGGGGAATCTACCAGGAAGTAGATTCCCCATGGTAGAATCCACAGTACTACTACTCGACTCCTGTGTATATTGGTCCTGCACAGTATTACAACTCCTATCCTGTATATATGGGCACAGCACAGTACTACAACTCCTATCCTGTATATATGGGTACAGCACAGTACTACAACTCCTATCCTGTATATTTGGGCACAGCACAGTACTACAACTCCTATCTTGTATATATGGACACAGCACAGTACTACTACTCCTATCCTGTATATATGGGCACAGCACAGTACTACTCCTATCCTGTATATATAGGCACTGTACAGTATTATTACTCCTATCCTTTATATAAGGTTACAGCACAGTTCTACACTGCACAATACTACTTCTACTACTATCTATTATATGGAGATTCCTGTCCTATGAATTATTCCTGTCCCTTATATATGGGCACTTTGTATAACTACTACTCCTTTTGTGCATATGGACATTGTACAGTACTACTACTCCTATCCTGTTTATATGGACACTGCATAGAGATACCACTCCTATCCTGTGCAAATGGATTTCCCTCAGGGACAACAGTGATAACATTTTCATTCTTTGCACTGGGTCATTATGTATTAAATTGCCTATGAATACTTGTCTTAGGACACAAAAAGACATTTCAAAATTATAGATTTAGCTAATTTCATGGGAAACTATACGAGGTTTGATGCTATTAAAACTAATCTTACTTGTTGCCGTGAGAGCCGAGAAGAGGGTCACAAACCCAAGGAGGGACTTCATGATGACACCGCTAAGTCCTTACAATTCATCTCCAATTGTAAAGGACAGAGGCATTTACTGTAAGAGTAAGGGTTACTTGGGGGCAGGACATGGGAGGGTATTTACGACGTAAGACTTCTTGGTGTTCTAGGGGAATGTTCTTCTGTAACATTGTATTATACAATAAGCAAAAATTCTCCACATCAGTAATTACCCATGAGTCACATTTCTCTACATCCTCCTGCCTTCATATCTTTACTGGTGATCACTCGCAATGTTGTTTGCTGAAAATCCTGTTTTTGTTTCTAGACATGTGGTTCGCCTACATTCCGTAGAAGCGCCATTTAGTTGCCAAGTGAAATAAAGGACCTTTAACTGTAGTTTATGGACATAAGTTGGGGATGATACAATGGGGGTCATTTACTAAGGGCCTGATTCGCGTTTTCCCGACGTGTTACCCGAATATTTCCGATTTGCGCCGATTTCCCCTGAATTGCCCCGGGATTTTGGTGCACGCGATTGGATTTTGGCGCATCGGCCCTGGCATGCACGCATCGGGGGCCGTGGCCGAACAAAAACCCGACGGATTCGGAAAACCGCCGCATTAAAAAAAAATTGTCACTCGGCACGCGCTTACCTTTACTCAGCCCGGCTCGGTGTATTCCAGTGCGTTTCGATGCTCTTCAGCGCAGCAGCGCCACCTGGTGGACGTCAGAGGAACTGCCTTAATGAATCCCGGCCGGACCCGAATCCACCGCAGAGAATGCGCCGCTGGATCGCGAATGGACCGGGTAAGTAAATCTGCCCTATTAAGTCTATTGGGTAAATTCTGCAATTTGTTCACCATCCTGTAGTTGTACATTAGTCAAAAGAGGGTGCGGTCCGATGATAGCTAGGGGAATACCAGCATCTGCACAAGAACAGTTGAACATTAACAAAGTTTATTATATCAGATTAAAAACAGTGATAACCAAAATTCTAAATAGATGACGCGTTTCGGGCCACGGAGATCATTCCATTCTCATATCATGTTAGTGATGACTGATTTAAAAAAAATGTCATTAACTTTGTAAATTCTTTACAGTTTTTCAACAGTGACATCAGGTAAGGGTAATATAGATCACTAAGGGGTGCTGTGGGACCCTCGATGTGGTCAGGGGATCCATAAAAAGGATACGAGAGAAAGAATTTTTTTGTTAAAAATTGTTGAAAAGGCTCTAACCTTTTGGATTTCGTGCAAATCCATCGTTGCAATTGATCAGCCAACCACCAGAAATAAGCAGGTAGTGGAATAAGGCCTCTTTCACGCTAGCGTTTTTCACACGCGTTTTCTGCGTGTGCTTCGGACATGCAGAACTTGCATTGCACTCTGACCCAGTGTAATCAATGGGTTTTTTCAGACTTGCATTTTTTTTCACGCACACGCGCACAGTTCTTTTGACGCACGTTTAAATCTCGGCATGCTCTACTTTTGCAAGTCACGCGCGTGAAAAACGCACCATACAAGTCTATGGAGACGCATCAAAAAATGCATTGCACTCTGAGACACAGGCAAGTCCAATGCAAGTGCAATGCGTTTTTCACTGATCAATTACCATAGAAAAGATAGAGCTCAGTCCTAAATCCATTCCATGCGCATTATCTGCGCATGAAAAACGCATTAAAATTGCAGAGAAAATGCATTGAAAACGCGCATGAAAAACTGACACACTGAACAAACTGACTGAAAACTGATTGAACTCTGATGAAAAATGTGCGTTTTTCACTGACCAAACCCTGATCGCTCCCTTATCAGACTCTGACGTGATCTGCAACGTAAGTGTGAAAAAGGCCTAAGACACACAATGGTATAAAAAAGTTGCCAATAATGGTTGGGAAATTCCTAGGACCCAATGATTACATAACGAGCCACAATCACCTCCCCATCACCCCCCCCCCCACTCCCCCCCCCCCCCCCCCCCCCCCTTACCCCCCCCTCCCCCCCCCCCCCCATGACCTCCCCATTGTGCCTATGTGATATGTTGGGTTTGGTTCCCACCAGATGTGGTGCTTTGAGATAATTTATGGCCAAACACCTCTGCTTTGTTCTCGTGTGATCAGGACACCTCCCCACTAGTCTAATAGTTTATTTAGGAGCAAGTTTGAAAGTTTAAGCCGGGAGACAATGTTTTGTCTTAAGGGGATATTTCCTGGCAACCCTTCCAGACCTGATAAACCTGTTTCTATATATACGGTCATGCACTTGGACATGTAACATGATAACTTAGTAGCACACACTTTGTGACCTATTTGTGAATAATTGGGTCCCCTGGGTAGATTGTCTGCTGTCTTTAACTTCTACTTAATTACTGCTTTCTCCTTAATTTCTCTCATTGTAGAATGGAAATCGATTTAATGGAAATGGCCTTAGAACTCGAGTTGAGTGGAACCGAATCAGTAGAAGTTTGGTTCTGGGTTCAGCTCAAGCAATACTTATGATTAGTTCTGGCACCGATCAAGCTTATAATCTATTTGAATGGCGTTGGCACTAGAAATCCTGTTGCCGAGCTCGCTGGTACAAGCATGTCTGCAGCACAGGGTTCTTGATTTTTTCCTCAGGGTCGTCTCTACCTGATGACGATACCTGAACCTTGACCGAAACAGATTTTTAACTGGTTAAAATTGAACAGGTCTAATCATCACTACTCAAAACCCTTCACCGATTGATGGACAACCACAATTACTCCTCTAAGATCTTTGCTGATGTCTTTAATCCTTGGCAATGACTTAACACACACCTAACTGTTCCAGACCATCATGTTGTCCAAACTTCTGCTTATATACAAGTGGTCACACCAACTGATCATCATTTATCATTGATATAATATTTTCAGCATCTGAGTAACATTTAACCTCTTAATACCATGGCCAGCAGTGAGATTGTGCTTCGTTTTGTACAAATTGTTTCTGCATTTTGTTTTAAAAACATCTACCATCACCTCCTCATTGCAGTCATCTGATTTTAGTAGAAATAGGAACATCCACATTTGTAACAAATGATTGTCTCTAATCTGCTCCATCTTTTAATTTATTAGCTGCTCTCTTCTTGCCACCCGGCCAGGCTCTGTGCAGAGTTGGTGACATCAACCAAATAATACAATATTTTTGGAAACAGCCACAATACTAATCATGCGGCTGTTCACACAACATTGTATACGTGAGATTTACACAGAGGGTAAGAAACCATTACCGGGCTCCTGGCGGCAGCATGTGATGTGTCCCCGGTGAGGGAGCAGCTGCAGCCACCTGCATGTGCCTTTGTCAGTCTCCTCTACACTCATCCAGCTCCCTCCCCCATCCCTACCTTCTGTCATGTGCATTGAGCAGGCAGGGGATGAAAGGGGTTGGTGTAGAGGACAGGAAACATACATCAGGAGACATAGGCAAATAGGCTTCTGCTGCCCCCTCCCAGGTTATGTGAATTAAATATTTATAAAGTACTGAAATGATTCAGAATACTGACAAAGACATTTTTTCAATCAGCATAGCATAGGCTATTAGAACCCGTTACCAGCTGAAAAAAAAACATTGCTGGTTATAGGTTCACTTTAAGTAAAAAATCTCAAAATTCAGTCAATAGTTCCATGCTATTTTATCTACAAAGAGTAAAAAGGTAAAAAGGTAAAAAGGTAAAAAGGTAACATTTACACCAAAAAAAAATTAAAAATTAAAAATGCTTGTGTAATCGACGTAAACTGGGGAAAATAATTTCTGACAACGGCTTCTGGGTTCAATAAATGTTAATTCTGAACATTTTTATCAGGTTCAATTGACCACAACAGATTTTGGAATTTTTGACATTTTGAAAGGTTTAAAACCATAATTTTATGTTTTACATGGTAAGTGACCAACATCAGTAAAAACACATCCATCATCCTCCACTAAGCTTTCAAATTCACATCATTCCTAAGCTTAAATCTTGACAGGTCGGTATAACCAGCGCCTGGAGAAAATGTGAATATTTTTAGTTTTGTTTTCCCTTTTGTTTTCCTTCCTGAATGTAGAAATGTGAGGCAACAATCCCGGCCAATATGATGGTGGAGCTGACATTCTCCCAACGATCATCTCTCCCGCGGCATATTAAAGGATAATACCGTGATGGGTGCCAGCACTGATCATGGGTTGTCAGATTCAGGTCCATGAGCCCACGGGGCCTAACACTGGTGGGTTAAATTACTACTAGTCATTTTACACTCCAAATGAGCTAGTAGGGCCACAATATGAGGGGGGCACACAATGAGGGGTGAATGAGAGGGGGTCCACAAGATGAAGGTGGCCACAAAATAGTGATGTTTGCCACTATATTATAAGGAGATGGGAGAGGCCACAATATGAAGGGGAGATTATGGGGCCATAATGGGTCCACAATATGAGGAGGAGATGAGCGGGGCCATACTATGATAGGGATATGGTGATCCAACAATATGAGGGGAAGAAAAGAGCCACAATGTGAGAGGCCACAATATGAGGGACCACAGAATGAGGGGAAGAAGGAGGGCCACAATATGAGGCAGAGATAAAAGGCAGCACAACACGAGGGGGAGATGCGTAACCACAGTGTAAGGGGGAGATGATGGGGCCACAATATGAGGGGGAGAAGAGGTACCCAAATGTGATGGCCTCCATATACAGAGACACAATATGAGGGGGAGAATAAGGATATGAGAGACAGATGAGGGGTTACAATATGGGTAAGAGATGATGGGCCACAATATACGTGGGAAATTAGATGGGTCAACAAAATTAGGGGGACCACAGTATGAGGGGTCACAATATGAAAGACATGAGGGGCCACAATGTGATGGAGAGATGAAAGGCCACACTTTGAGTGAGAGGTGATAGGACCACAATATGAGAGGGGGCTGGTTGAAAGATGAGAGGGACCACAATATGAGTAGGAGATGAGAGGGGCACAATATAATGGGGAAAGATGAGCGGGACCAGAATATGAGGAAGGGATGAGAGGGGCCACAATATGAGGGGGGATTAGATGGGCCACAATATGAGTTGGTGGTGCGAGGACACAATATGGATGGTAGATGCGAGACCTCAATATCAGGAGGAGATGAAAAGCCTCAATATGAGGGGGATATAAGAGGGGCTACAATATGAAGAGGAAAGTTCTGGGGCCACAATATGAGGGGAGATGATAAGGCTAAAATATAAGGGGGGAGAAGAGGACCCACAATATGAGGGGCCTAAATATGTGGGGCCACAATATGATGGGGAGAACAGAGGCCACAGTTTAAAAGGGAAAAGGGGGGACAACATGAGGGGTTAAGGGCCATAGCATAAGGGTGAGATGAGGGACCACACAGAGAGTGGGATATGATGGAGCCATAATAAGAAAATGAGCTGAAAGGCTACAAAAAGGGACGTACGAGAGGGGCCACAATATGAGGAGGAGATGAGAGGCACAAGAATTTAAGGAGGAGAGGCCATAATATGAGGGAGAGATGAGAGAGGCCGCAATATTAGAAGAGGTGAGTGCAGCACAATATGAGGGGAAGGTGAGAAGGGCCACAATATGAGGGGAAGATTAGAGTGGCTGCAATATGTGGTGGGGGCGGGGGGGTGAGAGGAACAGCAATATGAGGTGAGATTAGAGGCAACTATATGATGAGTAGAGGAAGGGGGTACACTATTAAAGGGGATGAGATGAGCACATTATGAGACAGAGTGGCCACAAAATGAGAAGTGATGAGGTCTCTATAGGAGGGGGAGAAAAGAGGAAGGGCCACAATATAAGAGAGAGAAGAGGGGCCACATTATGAGAGGGAAATGAGGGACGACAATATGAGGGGGAGAAGAAGGGACACAGTGTGAGAGGGGCACATTGTGCGGGGGAACTGGTGGAGGAAAAGCTGGATTTAGATAAAAGGAACTACCTAATAATGGACCACAAGTGTTTAGAGGTAAATGCTTCTGTCCGGAAAGAAGAAACACGTTTTTATCATTTCAAAACACTTTTCGCTACTTACCAAATGCAAGTTTTTCAGTCTAAACCTATAAGCCTCCCTCTCGCTGCGTTACTCCAGATGTGTTTGAAGAGTATTTTAAAATGCAATTCAAAAGCATCATATGAACATGGCCTGAGGCTGCCGGAGGAACTTTATTAGAAGTGTCTGAAAGAAAAATGGAGTTCTGATTGGTTGCCATATGCACACACCACACAATCCCCCCCTATGTGTTTGCATTGCATTTAAAAAAAATTCAAACACAATGGGAAAATGCTACTTCTAATGAGAGATGAGCGAGTATACTCGTTCGCGCCTGATGCTCGGCCGAGTATTGGCATACTCAGAACCGCTCGTTGCTCGGACGAGTATTTCGCCTGCTCGATAACGAGCTTTCACTTAACGAAACACAGTAAAGAACAGTGAAGAACACTGTGAGAACAGTGAACACAGTGAACACAGGATCATTTAAGTGAAGAACACAGTGAAGAACACAGTGAAGAACACATTGCAGATGTTTCCGTACATCTGCTAACTTATCAGAAGACATTAGTACAGAAGGTGTTCTCACAATAGTATGTGAACAATATGTGTGAGAACACATTGCAGATGTTTAACACGGGTCGTTCTCCTTTTTGAAGTTCCACAAATATTCCATTGAATTTAAAAAAAAAAAAAACAAACGGCACATTGTTGCAGAGCCTTGGTCCCCTTGAAAAGTGCTCGAGTCTCCAATTGACTTCAATCGGGTTCGTTATTCTATACGAGCACTCGACCATCGGAAAAGTTCGTCTTGGAGTTTAAAAACGCAAAGATGTAACGGTAATATTTCCGTGAAGCATTTGTTTGGCTACCAGAATCACTTTCACTAGTGGGACCTAAAACCCCCAGCCGACACTACAGGTAGGAAAACAAATCTATCATAAACCAAATCAAAACTTGATCGCTACCAGTTGGGCATCAACATCTTTAATTCCATCATCGTGACACAGACAGCGCCAACAATGTTGCTGTAAGAGGCTCCCCACGCGTCATTCAGCTACAGTCCTGTTTTTCACTACATTGTATAAGTGATGAGGCCCTCTAGGGTTCACGAACAACATATAGCAAATAACAGAAAAAGGGTTTAAAAAATGAAAACACTTCCATTTCCGTGGGGCAAATGTTAAAAGTAAAAGTAAAAATCCTAAACATGTCAGGTGACCCCGTGTCCCAAACGACTCAACTATCAAATATAAAAACAAGTTTTCCTCCTGCCGTGAACAACATAATGGAAAAAAGCTTCCGAAAGTATAAACTGATAGATTTCTGTAGTTTTGTCTCCCATTAATTTAAATAAAAGTGATAAAAAGGTGATTGAAAATGGCATTCACTCCCTTGAAATTTAACCCCTTAGTGATCACCCATACGGATTTCTCTGTTGGTCACTAGGAGCCTTAGGCTAGGCCGACAGGTTTCTCCCATCGGCCATAGGCTGCATTCACACGCGGTATGCCCTTTGTGCGGAGAGGAGGAGGAGGTAACCCCCTGATTCCTCCATAGGAACGGCCGCACACCTGGCAAAGATAAAGCATGTTCTATCTTATCCTATGTGTACGGGCGGAGCGGTGGCCACATATGTTTCCGCCGTGCCGTATATGCGCCCACATTGTATGTCCCTGCAGACGGCAGTGTGAATGACCCCATACCTAAGAACTGCACGGCCCCCCGTGCAGGGAAGAGCAGTGCCCCGGCTGTCTTATGACAGCCGGCACCATGCTCTAACAGTCCAGATCGGAACGGTGTGTTAACCCCTTTGATCCCGCAGTCAATGTTGTGATCGATGTACCTTCAGAGGGAGGGTCTCCCTCTCTCCTCCCTCCCTTTCCTCCCTGGCACCCTACAATCGCATCATGGGTTCCGTCTTCAGTGCCGAGCAGCCTTCATTAGGCTTCATTAGTGTCCCCGGTCTGCCCAGCCTATGTATCTGCCGCTCAGTTCGCTCCTTTACTGCATTGCTCGAGAGAATTATGTAATCACTGTGTTGTGCCTGACAGGTCCTGTCTGGACAGTTCAGAAACTCAGTGTAATTGTGTTTATCAGTGATAGCTTAAAGGGGTATTCTTCCACAAAGACATTTCTTTATATACTCAGGATAACAAAATAACACTTCTTCTTAATTCACTGTTATTGACAAAATGCAGCATTTCACAGATATAATTCCAACCTGTCTCTATCAGTCCTGCTGTACACAATTTCAGTTGCCCCTAGACACGCCCCTGTAACTTTCTCATGGGTCAGGCACCATCTTGGATTTCTGTGTGAGATTGTGCAGATTTCTCTCTCCTGTGTGTCTGTAGCCCCGCCCCCTGCAAGAGCCACAGAGACTCTCACTGATCACTTCCTACCAGGAGATCATGAGCAAGAGAGGCTTCAAACTGCAGCAAGCTACAGGAGATAAGTGATATGGGAAGAGGGAGGGGGCACAATCTGTGAGATGTAGCAAAGCTCCCATTGTAACAGTGTAAAGGTCCATCAGCCCTGTATAAAAGGCATCATGCATCTCTGATCTGTCTCATTTCTCTTTCTATGTGTCAGTGGGTTAGGACAGTCATAAGCCAGATGAACGCATATACACCTGTACCCTGGTAATGTAACCACATGGTCACCCCACAGAACTAGATGGTCATGATGTGTCTGCTAAGAGACGCCCCCGCTCACACCATGGAATCTTACACTGACCAGCCTAAGAGTGATGAAGCTAAAATAGCAGTAACACTTAGTAAATTTAAAAGTAAGGGGTTAAAATGATATTTATTGTTTAACATCACTAGGGAATCGAGCTTTTCCCAAGGTCTTTTCTTAATTATTTAGTTTTTTGCTGAAAAATAACTATAAATAATGATAATGAAGCTCTCTTGCTCCTTTGCCTGGCTACAGCTCTTTTCCTCTCATATAAGTTATGCACTGCCACCAGAGGATGACGTAATTACTATGTTATCCCTGAGAGGCAATAATCACATCGCTGCACACCATCCCCCAGCTGCTGTGTATGAGTGATCCAGCTCAGGTTGATTAGTTCTGTCTGCACAAATCAGGAAGCCTGTTCAATGTGTTTATGTAGGCAATCCACTTCCCCAAGGTCCTGAATTTTATAATTGTTTTTTCAGTTAAACCACACAGCTCGAAATTAAACAGAAATGTGCTTCTTTCTCCAAGATGTGTGGGACAATATCCCTGCTGAATTCCGACATCCACAGATTACTGTGCTTACTTCTCCAAGATTGTGGAACATATCCCTGCGAATTCTTACATCCACAGATGATCGGTGCTTACTTCTCCAAGATGTGTGGAACAATATCCCTGCTGAATCCGACATCCACGGATTGTCTGTCTTACTTCTCTCTCAAGATGTGTGAACAATATCCCTGCTGAATTCCTACATCCACAGATTATCTGTGCTTACTTCTCCAAGATGTGTGAAACAATATCCCTGCTGAATTCCTACATCCACAGATGATCTGTGCTTACTTCTCCCAGAGATGTGTGAACTATCCCTGCTGAATTCCTACATCCCAGATTATCTGTGCTTACTTCTCCAAGATGTGTGAAACAATATCCCTGCTGAATTCCTACATCCACAGATTATCTGTGCTTACTACTTCTCCAAGATGTGGGAACATATCCCTGCTGAATTCCTACATCCACAGTTATCTGTGCCTTACTTCTCCAAGATGTGTGGAACATATCCCTGCTGATTCCTACATAGATAGATGATCTGTGCTTACTCTGCAAGATGTGTGGAACAATATCTCTGCTGAATTCCTACATCAACATGATCTGTGCTTACTTCTCCAAGATCCGTGGAACAATATCCCTGCTGAATTCTTACATCCACAGATGATCGGTGCTTACTTCTCCAAGATGTGTGGAACAATATCCCTGCTGAATTCCTACATCCACAGATTACTTGTGCTTACTTCTCCAAGATCTGTGGAACAATATCCCTGCTGAATTCTTACATCCACAGATGATCGTGCTTACTTCTCCAAATTGTGGGACAATTCCCTGCTGAATTCCGCCTCCAAGATTATCTGTGCTTACTTCTCCAAATGTGTGGACAATATCCCTGCTGATTCTTACATCCACAGATATCGGTGCTTACTTCTCCAAGATGTGTGAACTATCTCTGCTGAATTCCTACATCAACAGATGATCTGTGCTTACTTCCCAAGATCTGTGGAACAATATCCCTGCTGAATTCCTACATCCACAGATTACCTGTGCTTACTTCTCCAAGATGTGTGGAACAATATCCTCTGCTGAATTCCTACTAGATAGATGATCGTGCTTACTTCTGCAAGATGTGTGGAAAATATCTCTGCTGAATTCCTACATCACAGATGAATCTGTGCTTACTTCTCCAAGAGTGTGGAACAATATCCCTGCTGAATTCCTACATCCACAGATGATCGGTGCTTACTTGTCCAAGATGTGTGGAACAACATCCCGGCCAGGTTCCTTCCAAAAATGTGAGCAAGTGTTACCTAGAAAAAAGATCATGCAGTATTGAAGAACAGCATTTTTAAAAATTTTGTCTCACAAAATGTTATCTTATACGTGTTTATACGAGGCCTCCTAGTGGTTGTGCAATGCTATCATCCTGTCAAGGGATTTCTGATTGTTGTATTTTTGTCAGTAAAAATCTTATGGCATGAAAAGACGCGTCATCGTGCATGTAAACACACTTGAAGAGCGTCACATCTGTTTACATACATGAAGATGTGTCTCTTCCCGCCATAAGATTTGTATTTTAACATAATCATGAACATAGAATATATAAAGCTTAAGACACAGTTACCGGAAGTAACCAGAACTTCCGGTAACTGTGACTTATATATTCTATGTTCATGATTATGTTTGTATGAACAAGATGAAGAGCTCTGCCCAAGTGCGAAACGCGTTGTTCTTAAACTATTTTATGGTCTGGATGGATGATTTTATTTCATTTTTGTACAAAAAAATTATTTTATAAACAAAGACTTCACCTACCGAGCGCCATCTTAGCATTCTAAACCAAGAATACCCTATACGGGAGTGAGATATGACTACTGGGAACTGTTTTCCCAACACCGGGGAAGGAAACAGCACCAGGAACGCGGCAGAAGAATAAGGTCTATTGAAGAAACCACATTAGGAGTTGTGCCCTACATGCACAGCCCCTTCAGGTTAGTAGTTCTTCGAATTACTAATTGATTGTGGTCAAAAAGGGTAATACACTATAGGAGCGCCCATTGGGGCAGATTTACTTACCCGGTCCCGTTGTGATCCCGCGGTGCGTTGTCTAATGAGGATTCGGGTGTGCCGCGATTCACTAATATCGTGCGTCCGAGTTCCTGCATCCGTCGCTTCTGCGCCAAAGTTCGCCGGAGTTCACCTGCTTCTTCCTGGTGCATGTGAGTGCTTGATCTTGCGACACAATTCCGTTTTTAAATTCCGCAGTTTGCCCGAATCCGTCTGGTTGTCCGAAGGGCACGCCCCTGATTTCTGACACGTGCACGCCGGCGCCGATGCGCCACAATCCGATTGCGTGCACCAATAACCCGGGGCAACTTGGCGCAAAACGGAAATAATCGCAAAACCAGACGAAACTGCGGCGTTCAGACCCTTAGTAAATATGTGTTCCCTGTACATTGCAAATAAGACAGGATGTGAGAACAAGCATGACAAGGGAATCACAAACGTTGGCCACCAGATGTCAGTATTACTGCACAATACAGGAACAATCAAAAACGGGATAAAGTCCAGCCGGAAAAACAATGGGCTTTCCCTTTCGTTTTTTGCTTTCTACTTCCTTTTTTGTCTTGTTTCTTGTTTCTTTAATTTTATCTTGGGTCGATTCTCCTGGTGCATTTGTGCCTGTTAGTCTAACATTGCTTCCTGGTGTAGAATACAACTTTTTTTTGTTAAAAAGTCACAATTTTTTGTGCAATAAAAGTCTCACTGTCGGCTGTCCAATAAATCTCCCCCTTTCTTTATAAAATGTTTTGGTTATTTTTTCTGTAAATTGCAGCCGAAAGAAAGTTCACCAACAGCTTTTTCTTTTTGTTTAAAAATAAAAAAATCCCCCCCCCCCAAAAAAAAGGAATTTGTCAAAATTTGCACAACTTTTGATGTCTAATAAAGCATATTACATTCAAAATGTTTTTTTTTACATTTTTACATTGCTGTCTAAAATGAACTTTTACATTTATTTTTGACCTGAACTTCTTTTGAAGGTGGTGAAGTTAGACGGGTCAGTGCTGTCCAGCATTGGCAAATGTTTTGCGACTTTTTTGCAACTTTTTTGTTTTTGCGTTTTCATTTTTCACTTCCCACCTTCAAAAATCTATAATTTTTCTTATATTTCAATGTACAGAGCTGTGTTATGGCTTATTTTCTGTGTAACAAATTACACTTCAAAACGGTGGTATTTAATATTCCATGCCGTGTACTGGAAAGCAGGAAAATTTCCAAATGAGGTGAAATTGGTAAAAAAAATTCATTTGTGCCGTATTCTTGTGGGCTTAGATTCTACGGATTTCACTGTATGTTCCAGATGACATGCCTACTTTATTCATTGGGTCGGTACAATTATGGGGAAACCAAATTTGTATAGGTTTTATAATGCTTTCATACATTTGCAAAACTTAAAACCTCCTGTACAAAAATGTTTTGAGGGGATTTTGACGTCTTCTGGCGCTAATTACTTTTTTATACTTTAGTGTATGGAGCTCTGGGAGGTGTTGTTTTCTGCGTCTTTGGATGCCGTTTACAATGTTAGCATTTTTATAACTGTATGACCTTTTAATCAGTTTTTATAGAATTTTAATTTTTTTTTTTAAATGGCAAAAAAGCGCAATTTTCGACTTTGGGAGCGATTTTCCATTACGGGGTTAAACACAGTGAAAAACCATTGTTATATTTTTTGATAGATCGGGCATTTTCAGACGCGTCGATACCTAATGTGTTTATGATTTTTACTGTTTATTTATATTTATATCAGTTCTAGGGAAAGGAGGGGTGATTTGAGTTTTTAGGTTTTTTTATTATAATTTTTTAAAACTTTTTTTAAAATTTTTTTTACTATTTTTCAGACTCATTAGGGTACTTTAACTCTAGGTTTTCTGTAAGATCTTATCATATTAATAGGAGTATGTGGCTAATAGTCTTCCAGCACAACTCGAGTTTAGCCAAAGGAAACTGATTCATCAGGGGCATAGCCCCCCTGTTATTAGCCCCACCCTGTTATTAGCCCAACCCTGTTATTAGCCCCACCCTGTTATTAGCCCCACCCTGTTATTAGCCCCACCCTGTTATTAGCCCTACCCTGTTATTAGCCCCACCCTGTTATTAGCCCTACCCTGTTATTAGCCCTTCCCTGTTTTTAGCCCCACCCTGTTATTAGCCCTACCCTGCTATTAGCCCTACCCTGTTATTAGCCCCACCCTGTTATTAGCCCTACTCTGTTATTAGCCCCCCTGTTATTAGCCCCACCCTGTTACTATCCTACTTTTATGGTTAGTATAGAAGCAATTACCAGACCACAGTTTCATACATAGTATTAATCCTTGTATAACTAATACCACAAACAGTATACAAGGCCTATGGGAGTGACCTTCAATCAGAAAACACTATTTCATCATAAAAACTAAAAATACACTAATAATATAAATATATAATTTATTACAATCTATTTTACTTTTTTTCTATTTATTTTTTACCCCTACGTCTGTACAAGTTTTGCATTTGAAACAATAGAAAACAACTTTTTTGTGCCTCCTTTTTGTTGATATAATTGTGGCTACTAACAATTTCGGCCCCAATCCACCTGTTCCTTTTGTGTAAAATTCCAGGTTTCAGGAAGATAATCCGGCCCCTTATACCACATCATATTTTATTTTTTTTTTTTTTTTTTTTTTTTTTTTCTGACCCTGTAAGAATTCTGGGTGTGTTTAGTGTCAAAGGGAATTTCAACAGCTGAAAGACGCCATTTTTTCTTTTTTGTTAAATAATTCTTTGTTTTCCTTTATATTTTCTTCCTTCCTTGCATCTTTTTGTATCCTCTAAGTCTACATCACGTTCCTGCTCTACTTCTCTTACAGCTTGTTTTATCATCTGTGGGTCATATTCAAATTCTTAAAATCTTTTTTCCAACATGGTGACCTGTGTTTTAAAATCTTTTGTGCAGTTTCTTTTCACCTTTTTAAATTGGCCTTTTGATATATTTTGTAATCAAGAGCGATAGAGATAACTGCCCATATCAATATAACTTTGACAATCAGTATATAGGCAGTCCCCGGGTTACGTACAAGATAGGTTCCTAGGTTCATAAGTTGAATTTGTATGTAAGTTGAGACTGTATATTTTATAATTGTAGTTTCAGAAAAAAAAATGTTGTAGTTTCAAAATTTTTTGTTGTAATTGGTCCAAGGATTATCAATAAAGCTTCATTACAGACACCTTACAGCTGATCATTGCATTCTGGGACTATAGTAACATCCAGAGAGGTCACCAGAGGTCACAGGGGCAGAGGGGTCCGTCTGTAACGAGGGGTCATCAGTAAGTCGGGTGTTTTTAAGTAGGGGACCACCTGTATTTAAAAAAAGGTTTTAATATACAATTTTTGATTATCCTATATTATTTCTAGATCTAGAAATTTAATCCTTTCTAAACTATGTGTAAAACGAAACTGTAAAATTTTTTTGATTGTTGTTCATGTGTATTTAATTTTTTTCCAATTATTCAAATCCTCCTGCCCCACTATTAAAATATCATCTATAAATCTTCGATAAATGAAGGGTTTTTTTGTAAAAAAAGGGTTTCCTTCCTCCCTGGCGGCAAGAATAATAATAATAATAATAATTCCTTTATTTATATAGCGCACACAGATTACACAGCGCTGGACAGTTGGCATAACTGGGTGCAAACGTGGCCCCCATAGCAGTTTGGGCCACCTGGAGGAAGAAAGACCGTTATACCAGAAGTAGTTCCAATCCAATTTACTTAAAGCAATATGAGGGAGCTCAGGGGGGCGGGGCATTTATTATGGCCTTTCAAATGGAAAACGGAAAAAGTGTTGGCGCCACAATACTGGTGTTTTCCTTCACTCTCGACTTATTCTATTTTTGGGCACAAAATTTTGGTGCCGCTTCAGAATCCACCAGTTCTCTGTCGCTTCTATTTTTCCGACACATTTTTCGACACAAGTTGTGGCAGAAAAAAAGCCCAGTTTAAAGGAAGTCTAGGGCGTCCTAAACCTTTCCGTCCGGGCACCAATTCATTAATCCCTTGCGCCACCAACTTACATCCTACTGAAAATATATAGCACGGCTATAGCGCCACCCTGCACCAAAAATAATAAATGCCCCTCCCAGTGTCCTGAACAAGAAAGCTTTCTAGTGCTTGTAATCCTTGAAGCAGGTGTATAGAGATGGAACATCACACGTGTACAGGTAAGTATCTTCTTCCACTGTAATGGAACTGCAGTTCCATTACTGCACCCGTAGCCATCAGGTGATCTCTAGTATTTGTACTACTATGAGCCTCAACTTGAAAGGACTCATAAATAAAACAAATAAAAAAAAATTGGGCCCATTACTACAGTATGGCAAAATGTGTTACCGGATCTCCAATCCTTTTTTTGAGCTTTACTAATTCTTTGGAATGGGCTACCTCGTATAATCAGATTAATAACCAACATCAATGTTTCAAATGTGCCATAAAACCACAACTTTTACGCGGCTCGGCCACCTATTTATCCTTCTCCTGCTACTTACTTTCAACGTTATTTCTCGAAACTTTAACTCTTCTTATATAGAACAAACTGAAGTTTTTCTTTATTATTTTGTCAGGTGAAATATGTAAATTACCGTATTTATTTTGTATTTTAGCTTCTTCTGTTCTGCTGATACAATGAACAGGCGGCTCAGTCCTCAGTCTGCATGGACCTACCTGTAGAGTTAATGATGAGGCATCTGTTCTACAAACAACATGGACCATGGAGCTGCACCCGGAGACCGGACAGTAACATTTGTCACATTTACACATTGGGGCTCATTTACTAAGGGTCGCGCTGTGCACGTTTATCGGACTGTGCACGTTCTTCATGGCTAAAACGGCTTGCACAGGTATTTATGAAGTGTCTGCACTGGGATTGCGGCGCACATGACCATTTTCTGACGCAACTGCGCTGCTTCCATGTGACACAAATCAGGGGGCGTGCCGTCGGACAGTCTGACTGATTCGGACCAAGCGCTGTATTTAACCTTCAAATTGTTGCACGCCCTATGTTAAAGGTGCACCACAAAAAAGATGATGAACTCTGTCGGACCTGAGAGGGAAAGCGACACATTCATCATTTCAGGCGCACGATCTTGGTGAATTGCCGCACGCAGCGTTATACATGGACAATGCAGTTTTAGTGAACTCGAGTGACCTGGTAAGTAAATGTGACCCATTGGGGCAGATTTACTTACCAGGTCCAATCACGACCCCGCGGCGTGTTGTCTGACAAGGATTCGGGTCTTCCGGGATTCACTAAGGTCGTGCGCCAGGTATCCAGCAGGTGTTGATGCTGCGCCGAGGTCAACCGGAGTTCACCTTCTTCTTCCCGGTGCATGTGAGTGCTTGATCTTGCGACACAAATAGGGGCAGATTTACTTACCCGGTCCATTTGCGATCCAGCGACGCGTTCTCTGCGGAGGATTCGGCTTCTGCCGGGATTCACTAAGGTAGTACCTCCGACGTCCACCAGGTGTCGCTGCTGCGCTGAAGTTCATCGGAATGCACTGAACTTCGCCAAGCCTGGCCAGGTGCAGGTAAGCAACACGGTTTTTCCGAATCCGTCGCGATTTCTTCACGTGCATGCCAGCGCCGATGCGACACAATCCGATCGTGTGCGCCAAAATCCCGGGGCAATTCAGGGAAAATCGCCGCAAATCGGAAATTTTCGGATAAACCATCGGAAAGATGCAATTCGGGTCCTTAGTAAATGACCCCCAATGTTTTTTAAATTCAGCAGCTTTTCCGAATCTGTCGGGTTTTCTGATGGTCACGCCTCTAATTTCTGTCGTGTGAAAGCCGGCGCCAATGCGCCACAATCCGATCACGTGCACCAAAAACCCGGGGCGATTCGGCAGGAAACCCGGCGAAAATGCGTTAAGACCCTTAGTAAATGAGCCCCATTGTGTATTATGTGTAACTCGCTGAAAAGGGAGGGAATAAAGTGTGCACCAACCAAGCCAGCATGCCCCGACAGAAGTGCTTGCGCCAGTGTTGTTTCACGGCTGAACACCACGCCAACACAATTCTGCATATAAAGGAGGGTTCTGGTGCAGAGTCGGACTTTGCCACTTTTATTACTGTGACTCGAGAGAATTGTGCCACACGCTCTATGTTAAAGGTTCACCAAAAAAAGTTGGTGTACTCTTCCCAGGCAGTGCCGGGGCCGCCAGATTAATGAAGAACATGCAGATTTGATAAATCTGACCCACTCTGCACACACCGCAGGCAAACTGCACCCAGTGATAAATGTGAGACAATGGGGCACATTTACATATCCGGCCGCTGGAGTGCAAGTGCGGGGCAAGACTGGGAGACCTGGGGCCCACCAGTTTTTGTTTCTTTCATGAACCAATGCGGTGGCCTCATCCACAAAATCAACATTGAACTGAGCTGTAATTTGGTTGTCAACTCTGATCTCCTCCTCCTCTGGGGTTGACATTGTGCATTGGACTTCAGGAGATTCTGGTTAGTGATGTCTCTGGATACAGAACAATCAATTACAGTGATGGGGGCTTCCTGAGGAGAGAGAGCTTGACTTCAGTGTTAAAGGAAACCTACCATTTGATTTCATGCATTATGAACTAAGCATACCTTGAGAATGCTGTAGCTACACTGATGCAGACACATATCTTGTTAAATCCCTGAGCTGAGTGGTTTTGCTGAAAAAACAATTATACAATTATGATAATGAGGCTCTGTCACTCCTGTGGCTGACTCGGCGCTTCTTCTCTTACCCTAATTATGCACTGCTTCAGAGAATGATGTGATCACTGTGTTGTCCCTGACAGGCAGAAGTAATCAATTGCTGCACCATCCCTCATCTACTGTGTATGAGTCATTCAACTCAGGTTGATTAGTCCTTTCTTGACAGTTCAGGAAGCTCTGTGTAATGTGCTTAGGCATGGCAGGCAGTGTGCACCCAGCTTTCCCAAGGTTCTAAACTTTGTAATTGTTTTTTTTAGCAAAACCACTTGGATCGGGGATTGAACAAGATATGTTTCTGCATCAGTGTAGCTACAGCATTCTCAAGGTATGTTTGCTTCATAATGCAAGAAAACAAATGGTAGCTTTCCTTTAACCCCTGTTAGGGATTTTTATGCAGGGCCCCAACAGCCCTCTTGACTTTTGTAAGGTGAGTCCTAATTAACCCTTGATTGAACATAGAGACCAAGACATGTCAATCTCTTAGTCAAGATCTTCTACTCTTTAATAATCAAAATGCATAATATATATCAGACAGAAGAGTCATCAAAGGGGTGTTGTATGAATGGAGATAAGGACTTAGATTCTATTGGCCATTATGTTTTTGTACCAGCACATTCTGGGAAAAATGACCAGGCCTTGTTTACAGCCATGCTTATCTACACAATGGCTCCTAGAAGCTTCTTCATAACCAAAATAAATAACAAGAATACAGAGGCCCGAAGGACAGTAAGAAATGCCAAGGATATTGTAAAAAGGCAAACAACAGTTTAAATGAGAAAAATAGCTGAATTAAAACATTTAACTCTATAGGTTCTAAAAGGGAAGCATACCCCCCCCCAAGGTGGCCGCTGTATCTAAGATGGCGGACAGTAGTCAAGATGGCGTCCGAAACCAGTGCGACCTCCTTAACAATTCCCCCCTTTGAGCTTTGCTGGCCTGTAACTCCATCCTGAGCGACCTGCTCAAGCTCCAGGTACCCACAGGTAGGCTAAGCCCGTACCTGCTGGACTTGTTAACTCTTCACCAGATCCCCTGGAGGCTGGTCACTCAGGGGTTACAGGCCCGCACACTCAAATCACATCACTGAGTCCCCATAGTCCATAGGTTTGTAAACAGGCAGCATCATCCTCCGCTCCGGGCACTTCTCCTGTCGTGGTTCTTACCGCTTGGACGGCCATCTGGGACATGGTGGACTTGATGAGGGGGACCACACAGCACGCAATAAGTGACAAGAGCAAAATCACAATCCCCAATATCACCCCCACTTAAACGAAACCCTTCCAATCCCCCAACCACAAAATGAAGGACAAAGTGTCCACCCCAGAGTTTCTCTTGAGTTCCCTGGACAGTCCATCAATCTTTTCACGAGCATGGGTAATGGATCCATAGGGGGCGATGTCATCTGGGATGTATATGCAACAAGCCACTCCCACCATCTTACAGACTCCTCCCTTCTCAGCAAGGGTCATGTCCAAAGCCATGGGGTTCTGGGAAGCATCTCGGATACAATCACAAATCTCTGTTGATTACAATAAAAAACAGTTAACCCAACCAACATATTTGCTCATAGCTATCTGGGGAATAATGGACTCTAGACCTGCCCATATCTGATTGTGGGCCTTGTACTCATCTGGGACCCCCCTTGGTGCTCCCACTGTATCCATATAAACGTTGTCATCTAGGTGCTTCTCTCTCAGACCTTCAGAATCCTTTGGGATTCTCTACCTTTTCTTATGTGTCTGATCAAACTTATCCCTGGGGATCACGAGGAAGGAATGCTCAGGTTTTATCACCGTACACTCACCTTCCCAGCCTCTAGGCCTGACCTGACTCTCCTATCCCCACAAATCCAGTACATCAGACACTGCTAATACAGGGTTACCTGTGCTGTCAATGTTAAAGAAGGTCATTGTCTTGTTGCACCAACCGTAGGTAAAGTCTCCTACCCTGGGGGCATCCTGGTCACCCCTATAGATACAGTGATAGTCATGGTTGGGGTGTCCCTGAGCATACAGTCAGTCAGAAGAGACCAGCTAGCAAGAAGTAAGTTTACAATAGAAAGCGTGGAAGCATGCTGACTTCCCTCTAGCTTCACAGACGTGGCACTGGTCAGCAGGACTTGGAAAGGACCATTTTAGCGAGGCTCCAGACTGTCTCTCTGGTGTGTCTTCACCACCCGTAGTCTCCAGGCTTCAGGTTATGCATCCTGAGGTCTCTGTCTGGATCTGAAAAAGTAATCAGAAACACTTTGCGGACCTTTTCCAAGGCCTGGCTCAACTGTATGGCATATTCCACCTGGTTTCCTGCCATCAGCTATAGGGTCTGTGGGAAGTAGGGGCTTAGTCTGGGTGCACAGCCAAAAAAAAAAGTACTTCAAAGGGGGGCAATCCCATCTTTCTGGTGGGTGTGGTCCTAACTGAATAGTGGGCAGCAGGAAAGCACTCGCACCATGGTTTCTCTGTTACTTCCATGGCCTCCCACATCTCTAACTGCCATATAAAGTATCTCAAACGCACCACCAACTTGGGAAGGGCAAGGGGTGTGCAGGGCCTGTTCTATACCCAGGAGGGACAAGGTTTCAGGTCTTTACCTGTCCAGTGAAGTGGGTTCTGCGACCGGACTCTATGGTCTCTGGAAGTCCAAACCTGCAGAAAAATCTCACTCACCAACTTCTTGGCTGCAGCTCTGGCAGTAGCCTTGGTCATGGGAGAAGCTTCTTGCCACCCTGGAAAGAGATCAATGCACACAGGCACGTATTCCTACGTACCATTTTTTGGTAGCTAGATAAAATCCATCTGCAGTCTCTGGAAGGGATACAGCAGCTTGGGTGTCACCTCCCGTGGGGTCTTTACCACCTTACCCGGGTTGTGGCGGGCACAGACTATACAGGCTTTCACTAGTCTAGTGAAAGGGGTAGTAATACCCGAGGCAAACCACTGGTGGTTTATGAGCACTAGCATGGCCATTTTGGATATGTGTGTGTGTCCGTGGGCTACTTGACTTACTGTCGGGTGCAGGGCTCCTGGCAGGCACACTCTCTCTCCCAGCATCCAGGTCCCATTGGCATCTGGGCTCCAGCTTTCCTCCACTCTTCCTTCACTTCTGATGACACTCGGGCCACCAGGGACTGGAACACCTGTGGATCAAACTTTTAGCTCAGAACTCACAGCTGAGACTTCAGGACAGTCTCTGGGTTCCATCTGTGCAGCTGCCTTCACCATCCCGTCAGCCACATACTTGCCCTTGGCTTGTGGAGTTACCAAAACAGTGAACACAGGATCATTTAAGTGAAGAACACAGTGAAGAACACAGTGAAGAACACATTGCAGATGTTTCCGTACATCTGCTAACTTATCAGAAGACATTAGTACAGAAAGGTGTTCTTCACAATAGTATGTGAAGAACAATATGTGTGAAGAACACATTGCAGATGTTTAACACGGGTCGTTCTCCTTTTTGAAGTTCCACAAATATTCCATTGAATTTAAAAAAAAAAACAAACAGGCACATTTTGTTGCAGAGCCTTGGTCCCCTTGAAAAGTGCTCGAGTCTCCCATTGACTTCAATCGGGTTCGTTATTCTATACGAGCACTCGACCATCGGGAAAAGTTCGTCTTGAGCGTTTAAAAACGCAAAGATGTAACGGTAATATTTCCGTGAAGCATTTGTTTGGCTACCAGAATCACTTTCACTAGTGGGACCTAAAACCCCCAGTCCGACACTACAGGTAGGAAAAAACAAATCTATCATAAAACCAAATCAAACTTGACCGCTACCAGTTGGGCATCAACATCTTTAAATTCCATCATCGTGACATCAGACAGCGCCAATCAGTTGCTGTAAGAGGCTCCCATCGCTGTCATTCAGCTACAGTCTGTTTTTCACTACATTGTATAAGTGATGAGGCCCTCTAGGGTTCACGAACAACAATATAGCAAATAACAGTAAAAAAGGGTTTAAAAAATGAAAATCACTTCCATTTCCGTGGGGCAAATGTTAAAAGTAAAAGTAAAAATCCTAAACATGTCAGGTGACCCCGTGTCCCAAAACGACTCAACTATCAAATTATAAAAACAAGTTTTCCCTGCCGTGAACAACATAATGGAAAAAAGCTTCCGAAAGTATAAACTGATAGATTTCTGTAGTTTTGTCTCCCATTAAAATTTAAATAAAAAGTGATAAAAAGGTGATTGAAAATGGCATTCACTCCCTTGAAAATTTAACCCCTTAGTGATCACCCATACGGATTTCTCTGTTGGTCACTAGGAGGCCTTAGGCTAGGCCGACAGGTTTCTCCATCGGCCATAGGCTGCATTCACACGCGGTATGCCCGTTGTGCGGAGAGGAGGAGGAGGTAACCCCTGATTCCTCCATAGGAACGGCCGCACACCTGGCAAAAGATAAAGCATGTTCTATCTTATCCTAGTGTACGGTGCGGAGCGGTGCCACATATGTGTTGCACCGTACCGCCGCCGTGCCGTATATGCGGCCACATGTATGTCCCTGCAGACGGCAGTGTGAATGAACCCATACCTAAGAACTGCACGGCCCCCGTGCAGGGAAGAGCAGTGCCCCGGCTGTCTTATGACAGCCGGCACCATGCTCTAACAGTCCAGATCGGAACGGGTGTTAACCCCTTTGATCCCGCAGTCAATGTTGTGATCGATGTACCTTCAGAGGGAGGGGTCTCCCTCTCTCCTCCCTCCCTTTCCTCCTGGCACCCTACAATCGCATCATGGGGTGCCGTCTTCAGTGCCGAGCAGCCTTCATTAGGCTTCATTAGGTCCCCGGGTCTGCCCTCAGCCTATGTATCTGCCGCTCAGTCGCTCCTTTACTGCATTGCTCGAGAGAATTATGTAATCACTGTGTTGTGCCTGACAGGTCCTGTCTGGACAGTTCAGAAAACTCAGTGTAATGTGTTTATCAGTGATAGGCTTAAAGGGGTATTCTTCCACAAAGACAAGTTTCTTATATGTACTCAGGATAACAAAATAACACATTCTCTAATTCACTGTTATTGACAAAAATGCAGCATTTCACAGATATAATTCCAACCTGTCTCTATCAGTCCTGCTGTACACAATTTCAGTTGCCCCTAGACACGACCCTGTAACTTCTGACTCAGGGTCAGGCACCATCTTGGATTTCTGTGTGAGATTGTGCAGATTTCTCTCTCCTGTGTGTCTGTAGCCCCGCCCCCTGCAAGGAGCACAGAGACTCTCACTGATCACTTCCTACCAGGAGATCATGAGCAGAGAGAGAGGCTTCAAACTGCAAGCTACAAGGAGATAAGTGATATGGAGGAAGAGGGAGGCGGGCACAGATCTGTGAGATGTAGCAAAGCTCCCAGTGTAACAGTGTAAAGGTCCATCAGCCTCTGTATAAAAGGCATCATGCATCTCTGATCTGTCTCATTTCTCTTTCTATGTGTCAGTGGGTTAGGACAATGTCAGAAGCCAGATGAAACTGCATATACACCTGTACCCTGGTAATGTAACCACATTGTCACCCCACAGAACTAGATGGGTCATAATGTGTCTGCTAAGAGACGCCCCGCTCACACCATGGAATCTTACACTGACCAGCCTAGAGAGTGATAGAAGCTAAAATAGCAGTAACACTTAGTAAAATTTAAAAGTAAGGGGTTAAAATGATATTTATTGTGTTAACATCACTAGGGAATCGAGCTTTTCCAAGGTCTTTTCTTAATTATTTAGTTTTTTGCTGAAAAATAACTATAAAATGATGATAATGAAGCTCTCTTGCTCCTTTGCCTGGCTACAGCTCTTTTCCTCTCATATAAGTTATGCACTGCACCAGAGGATGACGTAATTACTATGTTATCCCTGAGAGGCAAAATTAATCAATCGCTGCACCATCCCCCAGCTGCTGTGTATGAGTGATCCAGCTCAGGTTGATTAGTTCTGTCTGCACAAATCAGGAAGCTCCGTGTTCAATGTGTTTATGTAGGCATCCACATTCCCCAAGGTCCTGAATTTTATAATTGTTTTTTCAGTTAAACCACACAGCTCAGAAATTAAACAAGAAATGTGCTTACTTCTCCAAGATGTGTGGGACAATATCCCTGCTGAATTCCGACATCCAAGGATTATCTGTGCTTACTTCTCCAAGATGTGTGGAACAATATCCCTGCTGAATTCTTACATCCACAGATGATCGGTGCTTACTTCTCCAAGATGTGTGGAACAATATCTCTGCTGAATTCCTACATCAACAGATGATCTGTGCTTACTTCTCCAAGATCTGTGGAACAATATCCCTGCTGAATTCCTACATCCACAGATTACCTGTGCTTACTTCTCCAAGATGTGTGGAACAATATCCCTGCTGAATTCCTACATAGATAGATGATCGGTGCTTACTTCTGCAAGATGTGTGGAAAAATATCTCTGCTGAATTCCTACATCAACAGATGATCTGTGCTTACTTCTCCAAGATCTGTGGAACAATATCCCTGCTGAATTCCTACATCCACAGATTACCTGTGCTTACTTCTCCAAGATGTGTGGAACAATATCCCTGCTGAATTCTCGACATCCCAAAGCTTATCTGTGCTTATTATCCAAGATGTGTGGAACAATATCCCTGCTGAATTCCTACATAGATAGATGATTCGTGCTTACTTCTGCAAGATGTGTGGAACATATCTCTGCTGAATTCCTACATCAACAGATGATCTGTGCTTACTTCTCCAAGATCCGTGGAACAATACTCCTGCTGATTCTTACATCCACAGATGATCGGGTGCTTACTTCTCCAAGATGTGGGAACAATATCCCTGCTGAATTCCCTACATCCAGATTACTTGTGCTTACTTCTCCCAATTCTGTGGAACTTCCCTGCTGAATTCTTACACTCCACAGATGATCGGTGCTTACTTCTCCCAACGATGTGTGGGACAATTCCCGCTGAATCCGACATCCAAGGTTATCTGTGCTTACTTCTCCCATGATGTGGAACAATATCCCCTGCTGAATTCTTACATCCACAGATGATCGTGCTTACTTCTCAGTTGTGAACAATATCTCTGCTGAATTCCTACTCAACAGATGACTGTGCTTTTCCCTCCAAGATCTGTGAACAATATCCCTGCGCTGAATTCCTACTCACAGATTACCTGTGCTTACTTCTCCAACTCCTCCAAGACGTCGTGGAACAATAATCCCCTGCTGCTGAATTCCTACATAGATAGATGATCTGTGCTTACTTCTGCAAGATGTGTGGAACAATATCTCTGCTGAATTCCTACATCAACAGATGATCTGTGCTTACTTCTCCAAGATCCGTGGAACAATATCCCTGCTGAATTCTTACATCCACAGATGATCGGTGCTTACTTCTCCAAGATGTGTGGAACAATATCCCTGCTGAATTCCCTCCATCGGCCATAGGCTGCATTCACACGCGGTATGCCCGTTGTGCGAGGTAACCCCTGATTCCTCCATAGGAACGGCCGCACACCTGGCAAAAGATAAAGCATGTTCTATCTTATCCTGGTGTACAGTACGGAGCAGTGCCACATATGTGTGGCCGCTGTGCCACCATTGCCTACTATGGGAACGTATATGCGGCCGCATGTACGTCCCCGCAGACGGCAATGTGAATGAACCCATACATAAGAACTGCACGACCCCCGTGCAGGGAAGAGCAGTGCCCTGGCTGTCTTATGACAGCCGGCACCCTGCTCTAACAGTCCAGATCGAAACAGGTGTTAACCCCTTTGATCCCGCAGTCAATGTTGTGATCGATGTACCTTCAGAGGGAGGGGTCTCCCTCTCTCTCCTCCCTCCCTTTCCTCCTGGTACCCCACAATCGCATCATGGGGTGCCGTCTTCAGTGCCGAGCAGCCTTCATTGGGCTTCATCAGGTCCCCGGGTCTGCCGTCAGCCTATGTATCTGCCGCTCAGTCACTCCTTTACTGTATTGCTCGAGAGAATTATGTAATCACTGTGTTGTGCCTGTTGTGCTGTGTATGAGTGATCCAGCTCAGGTTGATTAGTTCTGTCTGCACAAATCAGGAAGCTCCGTGTTCAATGTGTTTATGTAGGCATCCACATTCCCCAAGGCCCTGAATTTTATAATTGTTTTTTCAGTTAAACCACTCAGCTCAGAAATTAAACAAGAAATGTGCTTACAAGATGTGTGGGACAATATCCCTGCTGAATTCCGACATCCACAGATGATCTGTACTTACTTCTCCAAGATGTGTGGAACAATATCCCTGCTGAATTCCTACATCCACAGATGATCTGTGCTTACTTCTCCAAGATGTGTGGAACAACATCCCGGCCAGGTTCCTTCCAAAAATGCTGAATTCCTACAACATCAAAACAGATGATCTGTGCTTACTTCTCCAAGATGTGTTGGAACAATATCCTGCTTGAAATTCCTACATCCCGCAGATGATCGGTGCTTATACTCTGTCCAAGATTGGTGGAACAACATCCCCGCCCGGCCAGGTTCCTTCCAAAATGTGAGCAAGTGTTCCTATAAAAAAAGATCATGCAGTATTGAAGAACAGCATTTTTAAAAATTTTGTCTCACAAAATGTTATCTTATACGTGTTTATCGAGGCCTCCTGTGTTGTGCAATGCTATATCATCCTGTCAAGGGATTTCTTGTTTTATTTTTGTCAGTAAAATCTTATGGCATGAAAAGACGAGTCATCGTGCATGTAAACACACTTGAGAGCGTCATAATCTGTTTACATACATGAAGACGGTGTCTCTTCCCGCCATAAGATTTGTATGTTACCATACACGAACATAGAATATATTAAAGCTTAAGACACAGTTAGCGAAGTACCAGAACTTCCGGTAACTGTGACTTATATATTCTATGTTCGTGATTAGTTTGATAAAAAGATGAAGAGCTCTGCCCAAGTGCGAAACGCGTTGTTCTTAAACATTTTATTGGTCCGGATGGATGATTTTATTTCATTTTTGTACAAAAAAATTATCTTATAACAAAGACTTGCCTACCCGAGCTGGCATCTTAAGCATTCTAAAAAACCAAGAATACCCTTACACGGAGATAATAACTACTGGGAACTGTTTTTTCCAACACTGGGAAGGAAACAGCACCACAAACGCGGCAGGAGACAAAGGTCTATTGAAGAAAGCACATTAGAGTTGTCCGTACATGCCCAGCCCCCTTCAGGTTAGTAGTTCTTTGAATTACTAATTGATGTGGTCAAAAAGGGTATACACTATAGGAGCGCCCATTGGGGCAGTATTTACTTTTACCGGTCCATCGTGATCCAGTGGTGCGTTGTCTGATGAGGATTCGGGTGTGCCGCGATTCACTAAGATTGTGCGTCCGGGTTCCTGCAATGGGTCGCTTCAGCGCCAAAGTTTGCCGGAGTTCACCTGCTTCTTCCTGGTGCATGTGAGTGCTTGATCTTGCGACACAATTCCGTTTATAAATTCCGCGGTTTGCCCGAATCCGTCTGGTTGTCCGACGGGCATGCCCCCGATTTCTGACACATGCAAGCCGGCGCCGGTGCGCCACAATCCGATCGCGTGCACCAATAACCCGGGGCAACTTGGCACAAAACGGAAATAATCGCGAAACCAGACGAAAGTGCGGCTTTCGGACCCTTAGTAATATTGCCCCTTTGTGTTCCCTACATTTGCAATAAGACAGTTGTGGAACAAGTTATGAGAAGGGAATCACAACGTTTGGCCACTAGATGTCAGTATTACTGTCACAATACAGGAACAATCAAAAACGGGATGAGTCCAGCCGAAAAAACAATGGGGCTTTTCCTTTCGTTTTTTGCTTTCTAGTTTTCTAGTTCCTATTTTGTCTTGTTTCTTAGTTTAATTTTGTCTTGGGTCGATTCTCCTGGTGCATTTCTTAATCTTACATCGCATCCTGGTGTGAAGGATGCAACTTTTTTTGCTAAAAGTCACGATTTTATGTGCAAAAAAGTCTCACTGTCGGCTGCGCAATAAATCTCCCCCTTTATATAATGTTTTGGTTATATCATACAAAACATCTAACTTTAGACTAAACATCTGGATTTGTAGGATAAATAAAACAAATCCCTTGAAAAACTGCGCACCACGAGTTATGGTGCATATGTGGATAAGTCACAAAAAAGGTGCCCAAATAAGTCTCTGCGCAGTAACGTGCGATGTTTTGTTCTAACATTTAGAAGAAAGGTAGTGATTAGTGATGAGCGAGTATACTCGTCCGAGCTTGATGCTCGGTCGAGTATTAGTAATATTCGGACCGGCTCGTTGCTCGACGGTATTTCCCTGCTCGATAACGAGCATTAATTAAAAAAAGAAGGAAGAACAGNTAAAAAAAATACAATTAAAACATTTAATTTAATCATTTAATTGAAGAAAACAGTGAAAGAACACAGTGCAGAATAGATTGCAGATGTTCGGGAACATCTGCGATCTGTTCCGGAGACACGCGTGCAGAACGGTGTTCTCCGCAATAGTATTCGAAGAACAATATGTGTAGAGAACAACTTGCAGATGTTGGATCTGTTCTGCACTGTGTTCTTTCACGGTGCTCGTTCAGTTTGTAATTTTACTGAAAAATGATTTCAATGGGGCTCGTTACTCGAAACGAGCACTCGAGCATCGGCAAATGTTCGGCTCGAGTAACGAGCACCCGAGCATTTTAGTGCTCGTTCATCTCTAGTAGTGATTAATCTCCCCATTGTCTATCTTTAAAGGACTTTTCTACAGAGAATAGGACCCAATTAAAACCAACAAGAAAGTCATATCAGCAACAGGAATAAAAGTATAACAAAGTCCGTCTCTTACCCTAAGCTTGTGGCGACTCATGGGAACCTTGGGGCACACAAGGGTTCCAACAATTTAATTCAGATTTCATATAATTTATGAGGTTTTTGCCCATCATATTTGGAATTATTGCTTATTTTCTGGGTTTCCTCGACATACGTATTGTAACTTTGGATATTGGATGAGATTGTAAAAATTGTGATGTTTTAAATAGAGAATATTCTCTGCTATAAAAGGCATTGGGGCTCATTTACTAATAGTCCCGTCGGACCGTGCACCTTTTTTGGAGCTAAAACGCCTTGCACAGGTGTTTAAGAAGTGTCTGTGCTGGGATTGTGGTGCACACGATCATTTTGTGGTGCAGCTGCATCATTTTCCATGCGACACTAATTAGGGGCCGCGCCATCAGATGATCTGACTGATTTTGCCTGAGAGCAGGATTTCACTTTTAAATTGCGTGGCAAGCCCAGGCACTTACCTGCACCAGTAAGAAGAAGGTGAACTCTGTCAGACCTGAGCAGGGAAGTGACACATGCAGGATATCGGGGGCACGATCTTAGTGAAAATTGCACTTTCTGTGAACATCATTCTAGTTGCACGTTCTGTGTTCCGTAAGGTTGTACTAATTGAATTGTACATTTTCGTATTGGGGATAGGGTCAAAGTAAAATAAAAATTACTGCAGTGTTTTCCAGACACTTAATAAAACCAAACAGTTTTTTTCCCAAGTTTCATTCCATTTGATTTTTGCACAAAGAAAGGCTACGAGGAGCCGTTTCTCCAAAAATGAGCCAAAAAATCCTAATAAACAGGTTTAAAGGAATTAATGGAATCATGCTGCTGATGTCAGGGGCAGAAGGACTTGTATCGCCATCCACGCTGAGACGTGATCATCCACTATCGGGTATGTCCCCAAGTACCATCTCTCTCCGACTGTCTTATTTGTCAGCCTGATCCCTCCCTCGACTAATGAGAGTCTCAATAAAAAAACTTTGGCTCTGTTTCATATTAAGAACTAAAGTCGTTTCCAGGAATCTTTTCATCCTTGTACGAAACAGATTTTATGTGTGTAACGATTGGTAATTGTTCCACTCGTGGACCGGTGCTGTTTTCTCACACATGGCTCCTATTGAAGGTGATGAGAACCCACCACTGAAGTTATAGCTAATTCCTTTAGGCATTACGGGGCACATTTACTTACAAAGTCCCTAGAGTTCACAGAAAGTGCCTTGTCCGTGTATAATGCTGTGTGCGGCGATTCAGTAAAAACGTGCGCCAGAAATCATGAATGTCTTGCTTCCCCGCTCAGGTCCGAGAGAGTTCACTGTCTTTTTTGTAATGCACCTTTAACATAGGGCGTGCGACACAATTTGAAATATAAATACACGCTTGGTCCGAATCAGTTGAACTGTTCGACGGCACGCCCCCTAATTTGTGTGTGACGTATGGAAGCAGACGCATCTGTGGCCACAAACGGTTCCCGCGTGTGGCCAAACAATCCGAGCGCAATAAACAATTTCACATTAAATTCTGTGCAAGCCGTTTAGCCATGAAGACGCTTTTGCACAGCCTACAGAGAGTGGCGGCCGAGCGATGGCACCATCCCGAGGAAACACCTTCATAATAATCCTCTGGCCAAAAATCCCTTTACATTTTAAGAGCACATAGTTCCGACCTTCTAACTGGTAAGAAAGGGAAGGAGCGATCACAAAAAACGATTGAATTCCTCTGGGTGGATAAATGGGGCGGGGACGACGTCATTCCCTGATGTAGAAAAGAAAGACATTCTTTAGTGTGATAGACACAGCGAGGAAGTCATAAGCACATTCCTTCCTTCCTCTAATTCAATTTGCCAAAAAACAAACAAAAAACACTTTGAGCTGTAAAGTGGCCAGCTGCAAAAGTGCTGTTGTGCGCTCCAGAACACAAGGTCCTCTGGAAACACGATAAACCGGGGCTCTGAAGGGAAAAAAAAAGGGGTCCAGGGAGTTCCTACCTCTGTCGCGTGTCCTCCATCAGAACCCGTCGCGTGAAGCTCCATGCTGCCGGGGGGGGTGGGGAAAACAGGCGCTGAACCCTCCACTCGTGCAATACTGTTTATTATACAAAACTAATTATGTGACTTTAGATTATCTCACAATGGGGACAATTTTATAAAAAAACTGGGGGTCTTTGAAAAATTTAAAACAAGACAAATATTCTTAGATCCACATTATAAAAGAGACGACCGACCCCTATGTGGTACTGAAAACACAGTCCTCTAGTCCCAACAAGAACAACACAGATTTGGATTCGTTTAAGGGAAACTGTGCATTCAATCAGGGGCAAATAGCCCAACACAAACCCCCGGTTATTTTTTTATTAGCCCGGATTTAAGTCTCCCATGCCCCCACCGACGAGCTGCGCGCCGAAGATGTTGAGTAGGAGGAGAAAAGAGGTTACTGGGGCGTGGAGTAGCCGCCTCGTGTAACCTCAGATGCGGCTACTCCACGTCCCAGTAGCCGCATGACAAAATTTGCATATAAGTTTAATAAAAGTTACCCAAAAAGTGCGGGGACGTGAGGATTAGCCCTTAAAAGTCATAACTTGCTGAGGAAATAAGTTTTACCCCCATAATTACAGGACTTCATCACCATAAAAACAGTCGGGGGCATTTATAATCAACTTTCATACGGAAAGCTTGCAGTGTTTTTTTTTCCCCCTTGTTGCCCCTGTTGCGCTTTATTTATGAAGAGGCGGGGCCACAATATTGGTGGTTTTCCGACACTCGCAAAAATTGTGAATCCGATACTTTTCCGGGGCTTCTATTATGCTGACATGTTTCCTGGCACAATTTTTGACGCGTCTAAAAGCTGGTCTAGGGAGTCCTACTTCACCTTCATGAATAGGTTCTAAACCTTTTTGTTTGTGCGCCAAATCATTAATCTCTTGCGGCACAAATTTACATCACACTGAGAATTATAGCACCTTTTCTGCGCCACCACTAATAAATGTCCTCCAGGGAATCTGTCAATCAGTGAATCTTTACTATAAGAGTGATAAATCTGTAGAATAGCCGAGCTCAGGAGCTGCTCACAGCAGGAACAGGAGAAAGCATCACACAGGGGCTAGATGTCTTCTAACAGCGAAATAACAGTGGAATGTCTGTGTGATCACAGGGATTCCATTCCCCCTTTTTGCTTTCTTTGGTTGACTGTGAAGAACATCTTTTTTGAAGACTACCAACCTACCGCCGCTGCGTCCTAGTGTAATATCTGTACTAGATCCCCAAATTATAATTTATCTTTTATATTATTGGCTTCTTTGTATAGGGATGGATTTAGTCATAATGCAATGATATAATTATGTATAGCACCAAAGATGTCTCCTTCTACCCTCCCGTGTGGATGTGAGCCCTCACCAGCAGGGTCCTCCTACCAACTTTTCTCGGTCAATGTAGATTTCTACCTTTTGTACTTGCATTTTTTCTCCTCATAATAAAATGTATGTGAACCCCTTATTTAATATACAGCAGCATCTAATTAGTGATGCTCTTAATTTATAAGGATCATAATAATTAGTCGACCTGAACACCGGACCAGGAGTTCGGTTCAGGTTTGGCATTCAGGCTCAACCCCTACTGGTAACAACTGTGATCAACTTCTTGGGTCCCTTGTGTCCCTTCTGCCTGATTTCAATCCGCAGTTTTAGGACCTTTGGAGGTCATATTGAGAGCAGGAACAGATGGAGCAGAATTTCATGGGTGTAGATGGGCCTGTAGAAGGCTTGGGCTCGGGGTTACCACCGAAACCACGAATATTATCCACTACTGGTTGACCACATCAATTAATAATTTGTGAGGATAATTCATAACAAAATTATTATTTAGTGACAGTTAGTAATACTAATTTTGCTATGAATTATCCTCAAAATGACTAAATTGGGCTAGAGCAATGCCAACCCTGCCCTTGCCTAGAGGTCTTATAAGGCATCTGGGCCCAGGTGTGACTGCTGCTCCCGGTCACATTATGCTCCTCGGTGCAGAGGCGAGTCATATATGAGCAGTAATGTACTTGTGCCATTTTCTGGCAGAGGGGTCTATAAGTAGGAAACCTACTAATCACCAGGCTATGACCTATCACGTGGATAGACCACAACTAGATATGATAACACAATTTCTTTAGTCCAAAAAGTGTCGGATTGAGGTTACTTGAGCCCACCAGTTAAACCTATTTTGATTGACCAACCCTTTATCAAACTCCATGAAGTAGACCCTAGAAGTCATGTATATAGGGACAGGTTATAGTGTAGGCGCGCAGGGCGTGTGCCCCTGGGCCCCGACCACTTTACCCTTAAATGGGCCCCCAATAAATGTGTTTGGGTACAAGTTTGGCTACCCAACTCTCTGGGGGTTGTATACAATATACAACGACCAGTGTACAATATACAGCCCCCAGTGATTAATATACAGCCCCCCAGTAATATACAGCCCCCAGTGATTAATATGCAGTCCCCCAGTAATATACTGCTCCCAGTTATTAATTAAACACTGCAGGGAGCGCACAGGTTGTCATCATTCTGGCCAGGACGCTGACATCCCGAAAGAAGAGGAGGAGGAGGTTGCAGCACTTCGGGGGAACAGGAGAAGGTTAGTACAGCTTTATTATTTTACTGGGGGCTACTATATTATACACTAGGGGCAGGTTATGCATTATGGGGGGGCTGTATATTTCTTAGTTATGGGGGTGATGATAAATTGTACACTGTGGGCTATATATTAGTAACTAGGGGGCTATACAACCCCCAGTGTACTCTATAATAATTACTGGGGGGGCTGTATATTTATTAATTGTATGTATATTAGATGCTGGGGGGCTGTATAGTAGTTGCTGGGTTGCTATATATTAATTACCACAAATTGTGCAGCTAGATCATGGTCCCCCTTACGTTTTTGGGCATAAGCCTAAGGGGAGAACCTCCCTATTACATGGATAATTGACTAAGGGGGGACCTTACCTATTACATGGATGCTAAATGTGTACCCTGTCCGGGCTACATTCTATGGAGGCCTCCACCAGATTTTGTGCCCAGGGGCCCCCACCAATCTTACTCTAGTCCTGCATCTATAGGACAACAATTGGCATAGACAGCACCATTATACATCACATCAAAAATGTAATTCTGATAGAGACAACAAGTGTAGGGATCAAGATAAACCCAGCTGTGATTGGTGGTTCTCTGGACCTCGAAGGTAATGGTAGTAACGCTCAGGAGTAAGGTAGTAACAAAGAGAATAGTCCAGCATCAGGTTCTCATGATCTGTACTTCTACTACTTTACTCTTAGAAGCCCTCTAAATGGGACTTCTGGGGTCCCACCGGGGACTCTGCTCCTCCGGTGGGCCAGTCTGATACTGTCAACAAGACTCTCGTCATTGCCTTCTTATCCATTGACGGTGGTGACGCCCAGTTCTTAAGAAAAACTCATAATAAAGGTGTAATCTTTGTTTCTAATCTCGAAGCTCATCTGATGCTTTTCCATTAAATTATTTTGAATACAAAAGAAACAAAGGATGTTCCGCTCTGCATTGTTCTTCTTCCATGGAATGAGCTGCTTTATACAGTAATTACATGTAATGCTCCGAGGCCGAGCCTAAAGCTTATGGGCTTCTATACAAAAGTAACTTACTGCTACCTGTTCTACCTGAGGCCACCAATACAGTTGACAGAAGGAAGGCAAATTCAAACTATCATTGTAGCTTCTTTCCAGGGTATCTCTGTACAGGAAGAATGGTGGGTCCAGCAGGAGGCCCTCCAAAGATAATGCAGTTCTGTCAACCCCTTCTTACTTTCCCCGCAGTTCCAAACAGCCAATAAAGTGTCACTTTGAAATAGTGCTGAGAGCAGCATCTCATAAGTTGAAGTGTTCAGTGTTTGGTGAACTCTGTCCTTGGACAATGGCCTGAGTGCCCTCAGAAAGGGCTCCGAGTGCCACCTCTGGCACCCGTGCCATAGGTTCGCCACCACTGTGCTAGAGGATAGTGACTTGTCACTAGGAAACCGACCACTGAGACATTTTCATGAGGACTTGAACCCGAAAGTCCACTGAAGCTTCTCAAGTACATGGAGTATGAGAGCACATGCATGACCTACATCCATTCACTATGTCCACCATCAACTGTGACCTGATGATGGTGGATTTTTAGTGCAGTAGAGTTCCGGTAAGTAAGGTTTTACAAGGCGTTGACCTTGGTGAACTGGATTAAAGCATCCAGTCCTTTGATAGAAAAGTCCAGTTCATTGATAGATTTGTAGCCATTGTTAAACCACAACATTCTTCCAAAGCTGTTACCCCACAATTCTAGATGTTCCTCTGATGGTTCTCTCCTCTCCTTCTATGCAGTCCTGTACTGACAACATGACCCACCTGGGCACCGGATACACTACTAATCACATCTGATGGGCGCTGTAGTAACTTGTAGTATTTTCCTTGTAGCTGACGGCAGATTGGTCCTGTCCATCATCAGTTGAGGATTATGGTAGGTCATCAGGGCAGTAGGGTTTCTGTAAGTAGATTTTTGGAATCTGTTGAATTCTTTTGGGTCAGAACCAATTCATTATGTATCCAGTCCATAAATAGATCTGCAACCATGTGCTGTACTGGTCCAGATACCATTGGATAGGAGCCCCCGGGGGAGTCTCCTGCATGTAGTTTGCATAGATGAGCCATTTATATTATAATGTATCTGTCCAAATATAGAACATGCAACATTTGGACTGTAATATCCTGTAAGGGGATTCATTTCCTGGCATTAATCCCAGGCACACGCGGACAATATTGGATGAATTAGCATTCCCGGGAAGTCTCCCCATTGTGCGACACACGGGGCTCCAGATCTGGGTGCAGAACCACATTAATATCCCGGTCCCAGAGGGTGAAATGACTGACAGCAGCACCAGGTAGCGGCTGCGCCGGCCAGAAGAAGAGCGGCCGGGAAATGGGATTGTTCGCAGGCAGAGCAGGAGGAAGACTATTTAATTAAAGCTGACAAAGCTCCTCCGCCATAGTAAATTCTGGCAACGTGAAATTAAAGTGTGTTTTGCTCATAATTGAATTATTTACTACAAGCCGCCCGCATTGTACTTGGCAGCCGATGGAGGGAAATGCGTTCGGCGGACGCCGGTTCACTAAAAGTTCATGATATCTGACGACTTAGTGGGGGGGGGGGGGGGGGAAATGGACATGTTACGTAATAAAATATTTAGCAAAAAAATATCCCCTTTAAAAGGGAAAATATTTTGCTACATTGTAACTAGTTCGCTTTTTATATGTGGATTTGGAACAGTCTAGAACCGGACCGTGCTCTAGAACCCTGCCCTATGACTGGCGCTACATATGAAGTGTGAGAGGAAGAGATGTGACTTCCTGGGGGAAGGGTTTGGACTTTTTGTGATAAAAGGGCGCAGTTTAAAGTTGTGATTTAGAACTCAGTTGTCAGCCAAGAGGAGATGGCAAGTCAGACTGCACAGTGTCATGGTGCCAGGTCAGTAACGGAATGGTCCATAAAGAAACAGTTTGGGGCCCTGCAGATCAGGTGGTGGGGGCGTCACACAGTGGTCAGGTGGAGCCCACGCAAGTTAAAATAAATAGTTGACCGTTTAAATCTATAGTAGACCCCCCCCCACCCCCCACTCCTCTATTCTCTGCCATTCAGAGCAGAACTCTACATTAGGAGAACCTCGGACAGAACCATGCACAAGGCACCAGAAATGGAAGACACCACTGCATTTTCATATTAGATGTGGTGCAATCACATAGGATGCAGAATATTATATGTTCTATTCACATCTTCTAGCACTCAGTCACTTCACATATTCCACCACATGATCAGATTGCATGATCTAGAACAGAAACAGATCGTATCTTCCATGTATCGGTAATATATTCTGTACTAGCACACTATAACAGCACATGTTCTAGAACAGAAACAGATCGTATCTTCCATGTATCGGTAATATATTCTGTACTAGCACACTATAACAGCACATGTTCTAGAACAGAAACAGATTGTATCTTCCATGTATCGGTAATATATTCTGTACTAGCACACTATAACAGCAAAAGCTCTAGAACAGAAACAGATTGTATCTTCCATGTATCGGTAATATATTCTGTACTAGCACACTATAACAGCACAAGCTCTAGAACAGAAACAGATTGTATCTTCCATGTATCGGTAATATATTCTGTACTAGCACACTATAACAGCACATGTTCTAGAACACACTGGGGCAGATTTACTTACCTGGCCCATACGCGATCCAGCGGCGCGTTCTCTGCGGTGGATTCGGGTCCGTCCGGGATTCACTAAGGTAGTTCCTCCGACGTCCACCAGGTGTCGCTGCTGCGCTGAAGAGCATCGGAATGCACTGGAGTTCACCGAGCCATCGTGGGTGAAGGTAAGCGTGAGTCCAGCGACACTTTTTTTTTTTTAAATGCGGCGGTTTTTCCGAATCCATCGGGTTTTCATTCGGCCACGCCCCCCGATTTCCGTTGCGTGCATGCCAGCGCCGATGCGCCACAATCCGATCGCGTGCACCAGGGAAAATCGGTGCAAATCGGAAATATTCAGGTAACACGTCGGGAAAACGCGAATCGGGCCCTTAGTAAATGACTCCCACTGACAACATAATGGGGCAGATTTACTAGCCCGGTCCATTCGCGATCCAGCGGCGCGTTCTCTGCGCTGGATTCGGGTCCGGCCGGGATTTAATAAGGTAGTTCCTCCGCCGTCCACCAGGTGGCGCTGCTGCGCTGAAAAGCATTTGAACGCGCCGGAATTCACCGAGGCCGGCTGAGTGAAGGTAAGCGCGTCCCGAGCGCCACATTTTCCGTTTTTAAATGCGACGGCTTTTCCGAATACATCGGGTTTTCGTTCGGCCACGCCCCCCGATTTTCATCGCGTGCATGCCGGCGCCGATGCGCCACAATCTGATCGCGTGCGCCAAAATCCCGGGGCAATACAGGGGAAATCGGCGCAAATTGGAAATATTCGGTTAACACGTCGGGAAAACGCGAATCGGGCCCTTAGTAAATGACCCCCAATGTATTCATCTTTACCCCTCTGCAATATCTTATGTTCCTTACCTTCACAGCAAATCCCATGATCAAAAACACAAACAATTCTTATGTTCTATGTATATTTAATATATCATGTTCTATTACATTATAGGTTTATGTTATCTAGAACACAAACAGGTTCCAAATTATAGTAATATGTGATATATAATTGCCGACCACACATAATCTAGTCATGTCCCATTTCCTTGTAATATATCAAGCTCTACCCCATTACAGGATCAAATGATCTACAATACAGATTATATGTAACTTCTATTCTAGCCCTGAAATATCACATGTTCCATCAATTTATCAGATGCTCTGCTCGAGAACACAAACGGATCATCAGTAATATAATGTTAGACGCATTAAAGAACACAGACAGATAAGACAATCTAGAACACGGACAGAGATAATGGGGCAGATTTACTTACCCGGTCCATTCGCGATCCAGCGGCGCGTTCTCTGCGGTGGATTCGGGTCCAGCCGGGATTCATTACGGCAGTTCCTCCGACGTCCACCAGGTGGCGCTGCTGCGCTGAAGTTCCCCGGAATGCACTGAAGTTCACCGGCCTATTCCTAGTGAAGGTAAGCGCGAGCCCCGCAACACTTTTTTTTTTTTAAATGCGGCGGTTTTTCAGAATCCGTCGGGTTTTCGTTCGGCCATGCCCCCTGATTTCCGTCGCGTGCATGCCGGCGCCGATGTGCCACAATCCGATTGCGTGCGCCAAAATCCCGGGGCAATACAGGGAAAATCGGCGCAAATCGGAAATATTCGGGTAACGCGTCAGGAAAACACGAATCGGGCCCTTAGTAAATGACCCCCAATATGATCTAGTTTCCTATCAAATATGTGAATAATGTTCTAGACATTTGTAATGTCCACCACAGTAGGAGACAAAATGTTCTAGAAGAAGCAATGAGAAGTATACATGAGAATCCGTTCCTTGGGATCTGTATTCACAGATGGCGTCGCGTTTCTTCTTGTGAAGTTTCTAATAACTGATAGAGTCTCACATTCCAGATGAAAATAGAAATGTGAAATAACATCATCTGTCAGGTTCACAATTTCTGGCAAATCTCAGCTTTGTTTTCACTCAACAGCTTGTCGTGTTTAACTAAAGGCGCAGCGTCGCGACATATGGAACGTGTCCAGTGCCGCCGCCGTCGTGTTACAGTCTATGAAGAAGTTACAAAGTTCTGACATTTACCGCACTTTACTTTGGTTCTGGAACATTGTGATATCTCAGACAAATAACATTTACTACATTAAAAAGTTTTCTAGTAGAGCAAGGACCTCCCACTGGACTCCTTAAATGCGGTGGTTTTTCCGAATCCGTCAGGTTTTCGTTCAGCCACGCCCCCCGATTTCCATCGCGTGCATGCAAGCGCCGATGTGCCACAATCCTATCGCGTGCGCCAAAATCCCGGGGCAATACAGGCAAAATTGGCGCAAATCGGAAATATTCGGGTAACACGTTGGGAAAACGCGAATCGGGCCCTTGGTAAATGACCCCAAATGTATGTGAACCCTTTATTTAATGTACAGCACAATCTAAATAGTGATGATCATAATAATTAGTGGACCTGAACACCGGACTCCAGCCAGCAGTTCGGTTCAGGTTTGGCATTCAGGCTCAACCCCTACTGGTAACAACTGTGATCAGCTTCTTGGGTCCCCTGTGTCCCTTCTGCCTGCTTTCAATCCGCAGTTTTAGGACCTTTGGAGGACCTTCAAAGGTCCTGAAATGGTTCCTGTGTACATATTGAGAGCAGGAACAGATGGAGCAGAATTTCATGGGGGTAGATGGGCCTGTAGAAGGCTTGGGCTCAGGGCTACCACCCAAACCACGTACATTATCCACTACTGGTCGACCACATCAATTAATAAATTATGAGGATAATTTACAACAAAATAATTATTTAGTGACAGATAATAATAATAATAATTATTACTATTAACTCAAAATGACTAAATGTACGCAACCGACTACATCACAGCTGCACCATGTAGAATGGAACAGAAAAGCTGTGCCCGAAAGCAACAGGTTAAAACCAGGGCTCTGCATCTGCGGGTCCTTCAGTCATAACTTGGTTTGGGGCTTGAGAAATGCCAAACCTGCCTTTGCCTAGAGGTCTTATAAGGCTTCTGGGCCCAGGGGTGACTGCTGCTCCCGGTCATATTATGCCCCTTGGTGCAGAGGCGAGTCATGTATGAGCAGTAGTGTACTTGTGCCACTTGCCAATCTAAGGACTGGCGGGGGTCTAAAAGTAGGAGACCTACCGACCACCAAGCTATGACCTATCATGTGGATAGACCAGAACTAGATATGGTAACGCAATTTCTTCAGTCCAAAAAGTGTCAGATTAAGGTTACTTGAGCCCAAGTAACACCTATTTTGGTTGGCCAACCCTTTATCCAACAACATGAAGTAGACCCTAGAAGTCATCTATATATGGACAGATTATAGAATGGGTGCTCAGGGCGTGTGCACCAGGGCCCCCACCACTTTGCCCTTAAATGACCCCCACTAAATGTTTTTGGGTACAAGTTCGGCTTCCCTACCCACTGGGGGTTGTATATAGTAAACAACCCCCAGTGTACAATATACAGCCCCCCAGTGATTTATGTACAGCCCCCCAGTAATATACAGCTCCCAGTAATTAATTAAACACTGCACGGAGCGCCCAGGTTGTCATCATCCTGGCGCTGGTGGTGCGGTGATGTAACATCATGCACCACCTGTGCCAGGACGCCAACATCCCGAAAGAAGTGCAGGAGGCGTTTGCAGCACTTCGGGGGAACAGGATAAGGTTAGTACAGATGTATTATTTTACTTGGTGCTACTATATTATACACTAGGGGCAGGTTATGCATTATGGGGGGGCTCTGTATATTTCTTAGTTATGGGGGCGATGATAAATTGTACACTGTAGGCTATATATTAGATACTAGGGGGCTATAGAACCCCCAGTGTACGGTAAATATTAGTTACTGGGGGGGCTGTATATTTATTAATTATATGTATATTAGTCGCTGGGGGGTTGTATATTAATTACCACAAATTGTGCAGCTAGATCATGGTCCCCCTTACGTTTTTGGGCAGAAGCCTAAGGGGAGAACCTCCCTATTACATGGATAACTGACTAAGGGGGGACCTGACCTATTACATAGATGCTAAATGTGTACCTTGTCCGGGCTACATTCTACAGAGGCCTCCACCAGATTTTATGCCCAGGGGCCCCCACCAATCTTAATCTGGTCCTGCATCTATAGGACAACAATTGGCATAGACGTCACTGCTATACATCACATCAAAAATGTAATTCTGATAGAGGCAACAAGTGTAGGGAGCAAGATAAACCCAGCTGTGATTGGTGGTTCTCTGGACCTCGAAGGTAATGGCAGTAATGCTCAGGAGTAAAGTAGTAGCAAAGCCATACTATTCTTATTACTACTACTTTACTCCTAGAAGCCCTCTAAATGGGACTTCTCGGGTCCCACCGGGGACTCCGCTACTCCGGTGGGCCAGCCTGATACTGTCAACAAGAGCCTCGTCATTGGCTTCTTTCCCATTGACGGTGGTGACGCCCAGTTCATAAGAAAAACTCATAATAAAGGTGTAATCTTTGTTTCTAATCTTGAAGCTCATCTGATGCTTTTCCATTAATTATTTTGAATACAAAAGAAACAAAGGATGTTCCGCTCTGCATTGTTCTTCTTCCATGGAATGAGCTGCTTTATCCAGTAATTACGTGTAATGCTCCGAGGCCGAGCCTAAAGCTTATGGGCTTCTATACAAAATCTGTAGTCAATCCCCCACCCAACGTGTGCTATTTACGAGTCCTTATGTGTATTGAAGGAGATTATTTGTTCTATCTGGCACCAGGACCTGATGACGACTACCACATCTGCACCCCATATAGATACTACCTGGGAGATGCTTTGTCATAGACTTTAGAAAAGATCCAAAGAATGTTTACTGTAAGATCAGTGATATAATATGTTGTGAGGGGCCAGGATATCTGCAGTGTAATAATATTACATGTTATGGATGATACATGGTACAGGGTCAGGAGGAGCTGGGTTGTCTGCAGTGTAATAATATCACATGTTATTGATGATACAATGGTTCAGGTCAGGAAGGGGGCGGGATGTCTGCTCTGCAATGTAATAATATCCACATTGTTATGGTAATTATACACATGGTACAGGGTCAGGAGGGGGCCCGGGATGTCTGCGTTGTAATAATATCCATGTTTATGAGATGATAACTTGGTACAGGGTCAGCCGCGGTCGGGATATCTGCCAGTGCCTAATTACTTACTGTTATGATGATACATGTTAACAGGGTTTCAGGGAGGGGGCGGAGTGTCTGCATGTAATAAATCAAATGTTTAGGATGATACATGGTAAGGTCAGGGGGGCCCGGGATGTCTGCGTGTAATAATATCACATGTTAGGATGAATACTATGGTACAGGTCATGCGGAGTCGGGATATATCATGTCATTGTAATAATTATACATGTTATGATTGGATGATACGCATGTACAGTGTCAGGAAGGGGGGCGGGAAATGTCTGCAGTGTAATATATCACATGTTTTTATTGGATTATACATGGTACGGGTCAGGAGGGGCCGGGATGCTGCAGTGTAATAAAATAATCACATGTATGGATGATACATGGTTACAGGGTCCAGAAGGTGTCAGGAGGATGTCCTGCCAGTGTAAATACTATCAACTGTTATACGATGATACATGGTACATTGGTTCAGGAAGGGGTCAGGATGTTCTGCAGTGTAATAATTATTACATGATTATGAATGATACTTTGGTTACAGGTCAGGAGGGAGCGGGATATCTGCAGTGTAATAATATTACATGTTATGGATGATACATGGTACAGGTCAGGAGGTGGGCGTGATGCTGCAGTGTAATAATAATCACATGTTATGGATGATACATGGTACAGGGTCAGGAGGGCGGGATGTCTGCAGTGTAATATATCACATTTATGGATGATACTTGGTACAGGGGTGCAGGCGAGTCGGGATATCTGCAGTGTAATAAGTCTTACATTTTTATGGATGATACATGTGTAACAGGGTGTCAGGAGGGGGCGGGATGTCTGCCAGTGTAATAATTTATCACATCGTTTATGGATGGATACATGGTACAAGGGTCAGGAGGGGCCGGGACTGTCGCAGTGTAATAATATCACATGTTATGGATGATACTTGGTACACAAGGGTCAGGCCGGAGTCGATATCTGCATTGTAATAATATTCATGTTTATGAGCTGATACATTGGTACACGAAGGGTCAGAGAGGGGGGGCGGGATGGTCTGCAGTGTAATAATAGTCCAATGTTTTAGGATGGATACATGGTCAATCGGTTCAGAGGGCCCGAGGCGAATGTCCTGCAGTGTAAGAAATCGCACATGTATGGATGATACATGGTAACAACAGGGTCAGGAAGGGTCAGATGTCTGCAGTGTAATAATCCACATGTTATGGACATGAACATGGTCAGGGTTCAGTGGGAGGGTTCAGAATGTCTGCAGTGTAATAAATATCACATTTATGGATGATACTTGGTACAGGGTCAGGAGGGCGGGTAAAGAGTCTGCAGTGGTAATAATATCTACATGTTATGGATGATACATGGGTAGCCAAGGTCAGGAGGGGCTCGGGATGTCTGCAAGTGTATACAATATCACATGTTATGGATGTACGGTACCATGGTTACAGGGCGGATCGGGCTTCTGCGTGTAATAATTTATCATGTTTTATTGGATGAACTTGGACAGGGTGGAAGGGGGTCGGGATGATCTGGCAAGTGTAAATAATAGTCACATGTTATGAGATGATACATGGTTACAGGGTTCAGAGAGGGGCGGGATGAGTCTGCAGTGTAATATATCACATGTTTGGATGATACTGGAACAGGGTCATAGCGAGGCCGGTATCTGCAGTGTAAATATTCACATGTTATGATGATCATGGTCAGCATGTCCACCAGGGTCCAGGGGTCCGGGATTGTCTGCATTGTAACTAACTATCATACATGTTTTATGGATGATACATGGTACAGCGGTCACGGGAGGGGGGCCGGGAATTCTGCAGGTAATAATACACATGTTATGGAATGATACATGTTACACAGGGGTGTCAGGAGGGGCACGGGAATGTCTGGCAGTGTATAATATCACAATGTTATGACATACATACATGGTACACACAAAGAGTGGTCAGGATAGGAGGGTATGGATTGTCCTGCAGTGTAATAATAGATACATGTTTGGATTATACTAACATGGTACACAGAGGTCAGAGGGGGCGGATGTCTGCAGGTGGTAAATAATTATATCACAATGTATGATGGATGATACTTGGACAATCGGGTCAGCAGGGGGCGGGATGTCTCGTGTATAATATCACATGTATGGATGATTCCATGGTAACAAGGGTCAGGAGGGGCGCCCGGGTAAATGTCCCTGCAGTGTAATAATATCAACATGTTATGGATGATACTTGTACAGGGTGAGGCGGAGTTCGGGATATCTGAGATGGTAATAAAATAAGATACCATTTAGGGATGATTACAATGGTACAGGTCAGGAGGTGGGCGGGAATGTCTGCAGTGGTAATTAAATTCACATTGTTTGGATGATACATTGGTACAGTCAGGAGGGGCCGGATGTCTGCAGTGTAATAATATCAACCTGTTATGGATGATACTTGGGTAGTACAGGGTTCCGCGGAGTCGGGAATAATCTCCCTGCAGTGTAATAAATATTACAAATGTTATGGAAAATGATACATGGGTACAGGGTCAGGAGGGGGCGGGAAAATGTCTGCAGTGTAATAATATCACATGTTATGGATGATAACATGGTACAAGGTCCATGAGGGGCGGGAATGTCTTGCAGTGTGAATAATATCACATGTTTATGATGATACATGGTACAGGGTCAGGAGGGGTCAGGATTGTCTGCCATTGTAATAATATCACATGTTTATGGATGATACATGGTACAGGGTCAGAGGGGTCAGGAGTCCTGCAAGTTGTATAATTCACAATGTTTAAATGGATTATACTGGTACCGGTACAGATGGGGCGCCCGGATGTCCTGCAGTGTAATATATCACAATGTTATGGATGATACATGGTACAAAGGGTCAGGAGGGGACCGGGAATTGTCCCACTCTGTAATAATATCACATGTTATGGGATGAATACATAGTTACAAGGGTCAGAGGGCCGGGAGTTCTGCAGTGTAATAATCATCACATGTTATGGAGATACTTGGTACAAAGGGTCAGGAGGGGACCGGGATGTCCCACTCCCTGTAAAAAATAATATCACATGTTTTTTAGGATGATACATGGTACAAGGGTTCCAGGAGGCCGGGACATGTCCCTGCCAGTGATAATACACATGGTTTGGATGATACTTGGTTACAGGTTCAGGAGGGACCCGGGATGTCCACTCTGTATATAATATCACATGTTTATGGATGATACATGGTATCAGGGTCATGAGGCAGGGAATGTCTGCAGTGGTAATAATATCACATGTTTATGATGATACATGGTAACAAGGGTCAGGAGGGCCGGAAACCATGCCTGCAGTTAATAATAATCCACATGGGTTATGGATGATACTGGGTGCCATGGGTTCAGGAAAGGGGCTGGGATGTCTGCAGTGAATAATATCACATTTTAATGGAATTGATACATGGTGCAAGGGTCAGGAGGGGCTGGGAAAGTCTGCCCAGTGTAATAATCTCACTGTTATGGGATGATACATGGTTTACAAGGGTCAGGAGGGGTCGTGGATGTCTGCCAGTGTAATTAATATCAACATGTTTTATGGTTGATACATGGTACAAGGGTCAGGAGGGGCCGGGATGCCCTTCGTGTAATAATATCACATGTATGATGATACTGGGTGCAAGGGTCAGGAGGGGCCTGGGAAATGTCCCTGCAGTGTAATAATATCACATGTTATGGATGATACATGGGTACAGGGTCAGGAGGGGCCTGGGAATGTCTGCCAAGTGTAATAATATTCCATTTTTATGGAATTGATACTTGGTAGCAAGGGCAGGAGGGATGGGATGTCCCTGCACTGAATAAATCACATTTATGCAGAACATGGTACAGGTCAGGAGGGGGGCCGGAATGTCTGCCGTGTAATAATTCACATGTTTTATGGATGATACATTGTGCAGGGGTCCAGGAGGGGATGGGATGTTCCTTGCAGTGTAATATATCACACATGTTCATTGAATGATACATGGGTGCAGGGTCAGGGAGGGGCTGGGATTGTCCTGTCTTCTGCAGTGTAATAATATCCACATGTTATGGTTGGAAACTACTTTTTTTTTTTTGTTTCTTTTTGAAAACAATAAAACACCAAATACACAAAAAAATACATTTTTTAGAATTTGGGAGTCAGGAAGGAATTTCTTTTTCCCATGTGGCAAATTGGTTTGGTCTTGGTGTTTTTTTCCTTGCCTTTCTCCTCTCCAATAGGAATTTATACAACAGGAATGGAAAACAGGACCGGCTAATCCCGGGAACTCCCAGACTATGGGGGAAGATTCAAGAGGGATCCCAAGCTGACGGTTGGCTGGTTGGATGTCTCTTAACCAGAACATTGTTTACTATAATCCCTTTACTTCACAACTTTACCCCCACTTTTAACTCCATTTTGAAACTCAAATGAGCTGAGCTGCAATACCAGAACCCAACCTGATTTCAAAAGGTGGCGGCTGGTTTCCAAGAAAAAAAATTAGCAGCGCCACCTTTATTTTTCGCATCTACAGGTCTTGTTGTGGTAATTGCCCAACTAAGGTCCTAGAAATGAAGAACAATTAATTTTCATCCGTCACATGGAAACTACAATTTCCTGTTCTCATAGCTTTACTACAATCTTTAAGACCTAAATACATGTGCCCCCTGTCACTGAAGCAATAATGAGCTCTATGACGGCCCTTGTGTTTTAACATGACATGAGATTGGTTAATTTAAGGGCCTTAGGAATGTAAACAAAACAGGGTTCCCTATATGAGGGAAGTGCGCTCTTAAAGGTGATGTCTGATTTAAATGCAACCTAATGCATCGATGACCTCTACATACCAGTGGAGACTTTGTTTAATAAAAACTATATTAACGTTCACATCCATTGACATCCACATCTAAAACATCCCGTGTCCGAGTCTTTTTTTCCTTTTTCCATAAATATATAAAAGAACTTTGTGCTCATTATAAACAGAAACATCCCTTTAAAAAGGATACAAACCAGCTCCCTCATATAAGACTAATAATATGGGATGATATCCGGGATCGTACTAGTTTTAGGTCACTTAATAATAATACATAACCTGCTGCTGCATGCCTGGCACCTCCTCAGAATCCCTCCCGAAATGGCGAGTGTCCTGGCCGGATCATGTGTGGATGCCAGGGATAAAAATACACGGATACAAAAGGTCGTGATAATTCAGTCAATGTGTCGGTTATGTAACAGGTCCCCAGTTATGTATCAATGTAGCAGAGCTGAACGTGTTATACATTAAAGGGATGTTGTCATAAAAGACTCTTATACCCTTTATACAAGATTGGGGGCAGGTGTCTGATATTGGGGGGGGGGGGGGGGGGGGGCATAACTTGGCACCGGTTTTAACGGGAAGAATTGTTGGGACTACAAGACCCATACTGAATTAAAGGGGTTGTCCGGATGTTGATAATCATAGCCCTGCTTCCTTCCAAAACAAGCGCCACACCTGACCATGTTCCTGTGCCGTATTTGGCAGCTCAGCCTTTATAGAGATTTAAAGGAGCTAAGTTTGAAATAACCGTGGTAACCAACCATGTATAACCACCGTGTACAGCCACCATGTACCCCGTGTACCAACATGTTACCAACCGTGTGTTACCAACCGTGTACCAACCATATACCAACGTGTACCAACCGTGTTAACCACCATGTAAGCCAACCGTGTACCAACCGGTACCAACCATGTACCAACCCTGACCAACCATGTTAGTTACACCAACCCTTATACCACCGTGTTACCACCCGTTTAACCAAACCTGTACCACCTGTTACCACCGTGGTACCAACCCCATTTACCAACCCTGTAACCAAACCATGTACGCAACGCATGTACCAACCGTGTACCAACCGTGTACCAACCATGTACCAACTCCTGACCCTGTACGCACCATGTAACAAACCATGTAACCAACCGTGTACCAACCCATGTACCAACTGTGTACCAACCCGATGTACCAAAACCATGTACCAACCGTGTTGTACAAATCACCGTGTACCAACCATATACCAACCGTGGGGTACCAACCGTGTACCACCCTGTACCAACCGTTGTCCAACCGTGTTACCAACCAGTTTTAACCACCCTGTACCAACCCATGTAACAACCATGGTTACCAACCCGTGTTTATACCAACCATGTGCCAACTGTGGTACCAACCATGTAACCAAACCATGTTACGCAACCATGGTACCAACCGTGTGTACCAACCGTGGTACCAACCCATATACAACCGTGTTACAACCGTGTACCACCCGTGTACAACCATGTACCAACCTGTTAACCAACCATGTAACACCCAATGTCCAACCGTGTACCAACCATATACACGTGTACCACCTGTAACAACCATGGTACCAACCCTGTTTACCACCGTGTACCAACCATGTACCAACCAATGTACCAGTACCAAAACCGTGTACCCAACAATGTACCACCCATGTAAACCAACCATGTACCAACCGTTGTTACCAACCCCATGTACCAACCCTGTTACCAACCGTGTACCAACCGTGTTACCAACCACTGTACAACCCGTGGTAACCAACCATGTACAACCCTGTACTTTTACCACATGTAACCACCCGTGTACCAACCGTGTTTACCCAACCATGTACCAACCATGTTACCAACCGTGTTACCAACCATTGTACCAACCAATGTACCAAACCATGTTTACCAACCCGTGTACCAAACCCATGTACAACCCTGTTTAGTACCAACCATGTTATCAACCGTTGTACCACCATGTACCAACCGTGTACCAACCAATCGTACCCGTGTACAACCTGTACCCACCCGGTCCCAACCCATGTCCCAACCATGTACCAACCGTGTTACCACCGTTGTACCAAACCATGTACCAAAAACCCTGACCAACCATGTACCAACACGTGGTACCAACCGTGTTACCAACCCTGTAAACCAACCATGTAACACCCTGTTCCAACCATGTTACCAACCATGTACACAACCGTGTACCAACCACCATGTTTACCAACCCTGTACCAACCATGTAACCCAAAAACCATGTACCAACCGTGTACCAACCGTGTCCACCAACCATGTACCACCGTTGTACCAACCATGTACCAACTTCCCAACCTCCAACAAATCTATTCATCATGATAAAACCATGGACACCTACTCATAGATCCATCTCCTCTCCCCCTCCCCCCTCCCTCTGCCCCTCCCTCCGCGCTTCCCCCTCCTCCCCTCTTGCCTGATAATCTCACTGCAAATCTCACTGCAGCAGAGGAAGTTTTTTAGCACACAGTGGGGAAAGGGAAGTGCCTCCCTGCCCACCAGTGTAACAGTTCTGTGAAGCTTACGCTGGAGGAGCTCCTGTTAACAACCCCCTGGAGCCTTTTTCTACTCATTTAAAAGCCGTGGTCATAATATGCCCAGGCGTTTGGCTTCGGTTTTCCGAGCCGAAACAACATTTACTAATACAGATCTTCCTTGTGAAACTACAGGAAGATATCACGTCTCTATGAGTGCCAGTGACAAACATCTGAAACCTCCGAGATTTATGTTTTTGGGTCCCAATACTAAACTTACTACGTAGATTTTAGAAGGTTCACAGTGGCTGGATTATAGTCACTATGTCCTAGATCGCTATGAGTAGTCCCTGGTTTGACATAACTCTGATTTATGAATGGTAGATGTTCCTTAATTGCACTGGGCATGGCCTCAGACTTTTGCTTCCATTTTGTCATCTATATCCCCTTGAAAAAAATCCCACAATGGGGCACTAATGCACAGTATAGGGCAACTTTTCACGTTCACTAAACTCCCACATCTCACTGAGCGTTCCCATGGTTGGACCTCCAAAAATTGACACTAATCATGTGCCCTGATTATATGTAATAAGTATCTTTAGTAGAAACACCCTAAACTTAAAAGTATATTCTAGAGCCAGTTGCAGCTTAAAGGGGGTGCTAACCAGCTTGTGAACCGAAAGTAAATTCAGAGTGGGTAGGATTCTTCATAAGCTGCACATCACTATAGCTTTTTTTTTTCCAATAATCTTTTATTTTTGAGAAAAATGTAATCTTCACCTTTATTATGCAAATATATCCTCTAAGGTGCTCCTGGGGTGGCGTGGTAATTATGTTTTGTAAATTCTGTTTTCTTTTCCCTATTATTCCTCCTCCCCTTATTGTATTGAAAGTTGCGTAATCACTCTACATCACGGGGGCAGCCTGTAGTTTAGTCCATATGACCGCGTCATAAACATGATAGCGTGAGAGATAATGTGCACCAGAAGGGTCATGGAACCCCACCCTGATTGCACCTCTTTTTTGCAAACAGTCACTTTTTATTAATCTACACGGAAGACAAGATAGTGTGTCTCCGTCTGGAAGAAGCTGTAATAGATATGCTCTACTACAATTGCTGTGTTCATTTTTCATTTGTTCGGAGGGCTTCATGTGATGCTGATATTCCCCCTTTAAATCTACCTATAGCCAATGTGGTGTAATGGTAAAAATTAAAGGGGTTTTAAAGTTTTTTTTTTTTTTTTTTTCTTTTGTTTCTTTCCCAACAACCATTTCAAAGTTGGGACACTGGCTTGTTTTTGCTACATATCTCCCGTAATGGCGACTCCTGGGGGTTTCTCGGACCGTCCATTACAGATGGGTAAATAATTGGCATCTGGGTGGTCCGGCGGACAATCGCAGGCTAATATGATGGCCAGGATGCTGGATTGGCTGCCACACGGCACTCATTAACAAAGAGCGGAGCCCGGGAGACTTGACAGCACCGAGTAATCATCACCAGATTGAAACATATAACAATCTTTAAGCCTTTTTAATATGGTATTAGTTTAACAAATTAAGGAATAATTGAATAAACATTAAAAACCTATAGATATAAGGTTTTAGTGCGCTGGGGGCGGGGCTATACATCTCTCCAGTTGTGCCTGTTTTGCTTTTCTTTCCCCTTGTTTTTACACACGTTATATATTCGAAAAGCTTTAATCATTGTGTCAAGGGCGCAGTTGTTTGTTAGTGATGGGCGACTGAAAAAAGGAGAACTGGTGGACCAGCCTCTGAGTGCAACCAAAGGACCCAACTTTTGGCATAATGCTAAAATTGAATTTCCTCTAAAATGGGCCCACACTAACTGAGAGAACAAGAAAAGTCATAAGTGAACGAAACTCTTTTAAAGTGCTCTACACAATTGTTGTGATGTACCTTGAGGATTGGATTTAGACCCACTTTTAAATCTGCTTATGCTTATTAGCTGCTGATGTCGCTGAAAAATATACTGTTTTTTGCATGTGTGACTATTGGAGACATTGTACACAAGCGGCCTGTTTGCATCTTTCCCAAGATTTTACTTAGCATTCTCCCCCCCTGCAAAATTTGTCAGCAGTCGACTAGCATGACAAAACGTCGACGCCCATCCGAGGCTACCAGAACCGCATACTTTGCTACTAAAACCGTACTTATTTCTCCTGCTGTCTAAAGGCAGCCACCCTGAGGACGTGGAATTGACACAAAAGAATGTTCTGTAGCAGAACGGGAAAGAACATTGTTACTGGGCTCTACACAATGCTAGGATGGGAACTTGGGGGTGGAATTTTTTTTCAGGTTAGGTGGAGCCCCTTTACATTTACAATATGCTAATTAGCTTGACATATCAGCTGAGGTAGGGTTTTCTAATCACTGGGCAACATTTTACCGTCGTCTTTGTCTCAAGTGTGTATATTTTGTTTCTCCCCCCAAAAAACAGCATGCCATCACAGCATGGACCGGCACTACAGTGCACTGAGGTGCCGAATCTAAACAATTCTGAAATTACTTGTAGGGGAATTTTTAGAGGTGGTGACACCCTTTAAATCTACTTACTATTCACTAATGTTTGTTGTTAGTTTTTTTTTTGAACACGGCAACATTAAAAAGGGGTGTTCTAAGATTATTAAAAAATACAATTTTACGAAAAACAGAATAAAATAGGACTTCCGTTTGTTTTACGAGCTAGAACATTTCCCCGAAATTGCATCTCCTGGGGTGCTCCAAGGATAGTGAAATACGAATATGAGACCAGGCTGCCGAGTCAGAGACTCAACGCCAAGGATAAAACCAGGGGAGTATCCTCTTTTTAGTATGTTTCATTTTTAAAAAATTGGGCACAAATGGTAAAGAATAATAACACCTGGAAAACCCCTTTAAGGTCATCATCTTATTGATAACTATCCCAAGTAGAGTCAAATCCGACAGATATCCCCTTGGTGTGACAAACCGAGGCTTCCGACACCTGGTAGATCCCTAGGACTAATTCTACACTAAATCCCTCCAAAAATGTTTCTGGGGTAGCTCCCAAAATCTCAAAAAATGTGAAAATTGAATTGACAAAAATAAAATGACAGAACTCAAATTTGTTCAACGAAATATTTTGAAACCCCGAGGGTGCGTCTCACAACCTTCAGTCCATCTCTTTTTTCAGATGTCAATTTTTTCGAAGTCCAGCAACCAGAGGTGTGAAGTGAAAATTGTAGAAAAAGTTGTATTGTGCTTCTGAATATGTCCTCACCAGTACTTTTTTGTGGCTTCAAATAACGCATCTTACAAAAACGTGAACGTGTGAACCCGCCCCCCCCCCACCCCCCCAGTATTAGAGGTAAGATCTTAGACTTATTTAAAATTTTAGGAAGGTCAAGTTTTCTAGAAGCAGGAAAACCTGGAAACTTAAGGAACGTCTCCTTACCTGCCGCTAGTAGAGCAGAACAGACGAGGAGGAAGAACATCTCGGAGATTCAGAACCTTCTGTAGATGAAGCAGGTGCCGGGCGCCAAGAGTTATAACCCAAGGAACGAAGGATCTGGAGATGGTTGAGAAGATCTTCAGGGCAAAGTTTCCATGTGTCAACCTGTTCTTGCTTCACTTTGTATCTCCCACAACAAACCTTCTCCGTTCTCCACAATGGACCTTCTTTTTCCCCCTTGGCGACGGTCGTAGGTGCCCTTCACCGACAAGATCTGACTGGAAAGATCTCTTGGAATAATTCCAAATAGGGTTGAGGTTTTGAAGCTTCTGTACAGATGATGAGTGTGCAGAAGCAGTAGATGTCCTAGGGCACCTCTAACCAGCAGGTACTTCAAGTCTCACAAGTTATTACAAACCCATGGAACGTCCCTTTAAATCCCAAGACACAAGCGAGTAGGAGACGTAGGGTGAACCAGATGACATTCGGGTTTAGTCAGCAAGTGCTCAGTGAGTAAGAGCGAAGGAAGACGACTTCAAAGGCAGCAGAGAGGACGGTGCTGCTACTGCTGCTGCGTAGGAGATGTAAGGAGCGCACACACCCCTGTCTGACAGGAGAGGGGGACACCAGCCAAAAAGTCACGTCTGGGCAGGCGTATGGGTGCTGTATCATTAACACTGACTAATCAGTCCTGGAGTCTAACTATAGAGGAAATAACAGGGGGAAATGTCCTGTTTATGTGTATTTATATAATTTATACTATTATTGTATATGATTTCACATCCTATTATAGTAAACTGAATTATTTTTCATTGTGATTTGTAAATTGCCGCAGAATTTGATGGCACTATATAAATAAAGATTATTATTATTATTATTATTATTATTATTATTATTATTATTATTATTTTACTGTTATTATTACTATTACTATTATTATTATCATTATTACAATTATTATTTTATTATATTATTATAATTGTATTATTATTATTATTTTATTATTATTATAATTATTATTATTACATGATATTGTGCTATACTGTTTTATACTTTCTTGTATTGTAGTAAGTTACATTGTGTTTTGGGCAGCACGGTGGCTCAGTGGTTAGCACTACAGCCTTGCAGCGCTGAGGTCCTGGGTTCAAGTCCCATCCAGGTCAACAGCTGCAAAGAGTTTGTATGTTCTCTCCATGTTTGCTTGGGGGTCCTCCAGTTTCCTCCCACACTCCAGAACATACTGGTAGGTTGATTAGATTGTGAGCCCCATTGGGGACAGGGGCTGATTTGGCAAACTCTGTGCAGCGCTGCGTAATCTGTGTGCACTATATAAAGGAATTATTATTATTGTCAAAACAGATTGGGACAGATTTACTTACCCGGTCCAGTCGCGATCCAGCGGCACGTCCTCCGACGCTGATTCAGGTTCTGCTGGTATTCACTAAGGTCGTGCGCCTGATGTCCACTAGGTGTCGCTGCTGCGCTCCGCCGGAGTTCACCTTTTCCGTCTCGGTGTATGTGAGTGCTATTCTTGCGACACAATTTTTTTAATAAATTCCGCGGTTTTTCCGAATCAGTCCCCGCCCCCCGATTTCTGTCGCGTGAAAGCCGGAAACTGCGCGATTTGGACCCTTAGTAAATGAGCCTCATTGTCCTGCAACAGAAATACTCTAATTTACCGACTATCAATAGATAATAGTGAAAATACAGTAAAGATGAGTTCAAAGGGAACCTGTCATCTGAAATAGACTTAATTAACCACTACCAGTATGCTGTGAAATACTGATGTGTGTATGTTGTGATTTACACCTTCCAGATCACGTTTCTTTCATGGCCCAGTGTGGGGACATCGTCCAGAAAATCAACTTTAAAGTGAGTTGTAAATTGGGTGTATAAAGTCAAGGAGGCGGAGATTGCAGCATTGAAGTCAAGCTCTCCTCATCTCAGAATGAAGGAGATCTGGTTGGTGATGTGTCTGGATGCAGGACCATCAATTACAGTGAAGAGGCCATTTTGAAGCGAGGAGAGCTTGACTTCCGTTTTAAACTCTCCGCCTCCTTGACTTTATACAAACAAATTACATGTCACTTCAAAGTACATTTTCGGGACGATGGCACCGCGTTGGACCATGAAATAGACATGATCTAGGAGGTGTTCAGCTGCATGATGACATACTGCTAGTGGTTTATTAGGTCAATTTCTGCTGACAGGTCACATCATATCACTACGTTATTAATATCCCCTGGTGGCTTGTAATTGAAAAAGCTAATGGTAGCCCAGAGACAGGGCCGATTCTAGCATATTTGCTGCCTGAGGCGAATATTAAAATGCTGCCCCCCCCCCCCGCTCCCTGTTAAGTAAATCCTTAAACTTTACTAACAATTAACAACCCTACAGACAGCTCCCTGACACTGTGTGACTGACTACAGGTTCTGAGAGGCATTAGTGGCATCTAGTACCTTATAGATGACAATCTCTTCCATCAGGAGGACTTTATTCCGGGTTCTCCAATCCATGACGTATCACTGCTGAGGTCACAGCCGGATATCTTCAGCTCCGTGCAGCATCTCCACCCGGCGTCCCTAAAAATACCACAGTCACTTACAGTATAAAGTCTTCTGGATAACAACACTGTGCTCCTAAATAATATATACCCCTCACAACACAACTGACCGCACACTACCCCACATATAACACATCCCTCATTATATAGGGATAAAATCTTAATCCCGGGGCAATTCAGGTACAATCGGCGCAAATCGGAAATATTCGGGTAACACGTCGGGAAAACGCGAATCGGGCCCTTAGTAAATGACCCCCTTAGGCGCACAAAAGTGATAAATGTGGCCCATTGTGTGTTGGGCAGCATGGTGACTCTTGCAGCGCTGAGGTCCTGGGTTCAAGTCTTTCATGGCTCATTGTGGGGACATCGTCCAGAAAATCAACTTTAAAGTGAGTTGTAAATTGGGTGTATAAAGTCAAGGAGGCGGAGAGCGCAGCATTGAAGTCAAGCTCACCTCACCTCAGAATAAAGGGGATCTGGTTGGTGATGTGTCTGGATGCAGGACCATCAATTACAGTGAAGACGGCATCCTGAAGTGAGGAGAGCTTGACTTCAATTTTAAACTCTCCGCCTCCTTGACTTTATACAAACAAATTACATGTCACTTCAAAGTACATTTTCGGGACGATGGAGGAGGTGTTCAGCTGCAAGATGACATACTGGTAGTGGTTTATTAGGTCAATTTCTTAAATCACATCATATCACTACATTATTAATAGCCAATGGTAGCCCAGAGACCACCACATACAGAGCGACCCCCTAACTACTGTATACATTTCTACTGGCTACTAATGGTTACATGGAAGAGAGAATCTACATAGATTCTAACTGCCTGACTATTATTAGTTGTATACCTAGCTACCAGAAGGCACCTTGATCAGGGTCGCCTCCAGGTTTTAGTGGGTCACTGGGTGACAGAGCCTTAGTGGGCCCCTTCGTAGCCACACTGCCCCCCTACCCAGCGTAACCAAACTGCCCCCCACCTCCTTCCCCTGTGGACACACTGCCCCCCTCCTGTAGACACACTGCCCCCCTGCCCCTGTGGACACAGTGAATCAAAAGCTCCAGCCCCTCAAATCCCCTGCCTGCTTGCCTCAGCGTATCCAAAGTGATACAGTCCATCCCTCGAGCCGCAGCTACACAGAAATAAAACTCATGCCCAGCTTTCCCACAGGAAAAGATCCTGAAGGGCAGCTGTCAATCAAAGGCAACCCTGGGTATGGTTTTAGAGCACAGAAGTTTAATACCTCCTGATCGTAACGACCCAAAGAATAAAAGGGGTAGGTGTCAGCTGCAGCCCATAGTGAAAGCTGTAAAAGTCCACATAAAAATGGTGCAAATCATTTTTTTTCCCCAATTTCACTGCATTTGGATTTTTCCATAAAAGAAAACACATGTGGGGTTTATCTGAAGCTACATTTAATTTTTAGTGTTGAGTGGTTTTCCCCTGTGAAACCGCTGATAACCCGTCACTACATGACAAGCCCAATGTTGCCCAATGTGCACGAGACAAAACATACAAAACCACATGTGATTCCGCCTCCAGCGACATTCAGACAAGTCCACAAAAGAAGACAAATTGAATGTTTTTATAAAAAACTCAAACTTATGTTGCGCAACATCTGTCCTGTCCTGTTACACCCTGTCCATGCTGTATAGTATTTACAGCAGGGGTGCAAATAGGAGACGTCTGCATGGGCCCCTTATACATATTTATACATACACATTTATATACTTATATACACACATATAAAGCTCTACACTCATACATACACATATATTTATGCACTTTAAGATATAAACACGTGTATATTCCTACACACCCATTTCTGCACCGCATATATTACTTATAACACTAATACATGCAGCATATTGGGGCACATTTACTTACCCATCTGAGTCGCGATCCCTGATCCGGAATGTCCGCCGGAATGCACATCTGCCGCGTTCCACGTAGCTCCTGCCCCCGATATCCTGCATGTGTCGCTTCCCCGCTCAGGTCCGCTGGAAATCACCATCTTCTTCCTGGTGCATGTAAGTGTTTGGCTTGCGACACAAATTTGAATGTTAAATCCCGCGCTTAGTCCAAATCCGTCGGATTGTCTGTTGGCCACGCCCCCGATTTGTGTCACCTGAAAGCCGGCGCAATTGCAACACAATCTGATCGCGTGCGACACAATCCCCGGCGCAGTCCCCGAAAAGTCGGGAAATCCGACGAAAATGCAGCCACTGGACCCTTAGTAAATAAGCCCCATTGTATACACACAATATACACACTCTTTTATACACATACTGTATATACATATCATATACACACATACAGTATATAGACATCAAATTTGCACACTTATTGCATGGTACATACACGTATACACACAAATAATATATAAATCATATACTTAGACCCACTCTGTTATTAGCCCCACCCTGTTATTAGCCCCACCCTGTTACTATCCTACTTTTATGGCGAGTACATAAGCAATTACTAGACCACAGTTTCATACATACTACTAATCCTTGTATAATTAATATGATATGAGTGACCTTCAATCAGAAAACACTTTTTCATTCGATCGTAAAATCTAAAAATACACTAATAATATAAATCTATAATTTATTACAATTTATTTTACTTTTTTTCTACATCTGTGCAAGGCTTTCATTTCAAACAAAAGGAAAAAAACTTTTTGTTCCTCCTTCTTTTTGTTGATATAATTGTGGCTACTAACAATTTCGTCCCCAATCCCCCTATTCCTTTTGTGTAGAATTCCAGGTTTCAGGAAGATAATCCGTCCCCTTATACCGCATCATATTTTAGGAAGTGCCCGTGTTTATATATTAAATTACTGACCCTGTAAGAATTCTGGGTGTGTTTAGTGTCAAAGGGAATTTGAACAGCTGAAAGACCCATGTATTTCTATTTTATGTTTTAATATTTTTATTAGTTTTCCTTTATATTTTCTTCCTTACTCGCTACTTTTTGTATCCTCTAAGTCTTCATCACGTTCCTGCTCTACTTCTCTTACAGCTTGTTTTATAATCTGTGGGTCATATTCACATTCTTAAAATCTATTTTCCAACATGGTGACCTGTGTTTTAAAATCTTCAACTTTTGTGCAGTTTTTTTTCACCTTTTTAAATTGGCCTTTTGATATATTTTGTAACCAAGATCTTTGTTAACTTTGACAATCAGTATACAGGCAGTCCCCGGGTTACGTACAAGATGGGTTCCTAGGTTCATAAGTTGAATTTTTATGTAAGTCGAGACTGTATATTTTATAATTGTAGTTTCAGAAAAATTTTTTGGTAGTTTCAAAATTTTTTGCTGTAATTGGTCCAAGGATTATCAATAAAGCTTCATTACAGACACCTTACAGCTGATCATTGCATTCTGGGACTATAGTAACATCCAGAGAGGTCACCAGAGGTCACATTGGGCAGAGGGGTCCGTCTGTAACTAGGGGTCATCAGTAAGTCGGGTGTCTTTAAGTAGGGGACCACCTGTATTTAAAAAAAGGTTTTAATATACAATTTTTGATTATCCTATATTATTTCTAGATCTAGAAATTTAATCCTTTCTAAACTATGTGTAAAAGGAAACTGTAACATTTCTTTGATTGTTGTTCATGTGTATTTATTTTTTTTTCTAATTATTCAAACTATTAAAATATCTTCTATAAATCTTTGATAAATTAAGGGGTTTCATAAAAAAGGGTTTTCTTCCTCCCTGGCGGCAATAATAATAATAATAATAATAATTCCTTTATTTATATAGGGCACACAGATTACGCGGCGATGCACAGTTGGCATAACTGGGAGCAAACGTGGCCCCCATAGCAGTTTGGGCCATCTGGAGGAAGAAAGACCATTATACTAGAAGTAGTTCTAAATTATGTAAGGCAATATGAGGGAGCTCAGGAGGGCGGGGCATTTATTATGAACTTTCAAACGGAAAACGGAAAAGTGTTGGCGCCACAATATTGGTGTTTTCCTTCACTCTCGACTTATTCTATTTTTGGTGCCGCTTCAGAATCCACCAGTTCTCTGTCGCTTCTATTTTTCCGACACATTTTTCGACACAAGTTGTGGCAGAAAAAAAGCCCAGCTTAAAGGAAGTCTAGGGCGTCCTAAACCTTTCCGTCCGAGCACCAATTCATTAATCCCTTGCGCCACCAACTTACATCCTACTGAAAATATATAGCACGGCTATAGCGCCGCCCTGCACCAAAAATAATAAATGCCCCTCCCAGTGTCCTGAACAAGAAAGCTTTCTAGTGCTTGTAATCCTTGAACTGAGATATGAAGGTGTATAGAGACGAAACATCACACGTGCACAGGTCAGTATCTTCTTCCACTGTAATTCCATTGGAGTTCCGTGGAGTTCCATTACTGCACCTGTAGCCATCAGGTGATCTCTAGTATTTGTACTACTATGAGCCTCAACTTGAAAGGACTCATAAATAAAACAAATAAAAAAAAATTGGGCCCATTACTACAGTATGGCAAAATGTGTTACCGGATCTCCAATCCTTTTTTTGAGCTTTACTAATTCTTTGGAATGGGCTACCTCGTATAATCAGATTAATAACCAACATCAATGTTTCAAATGTGCCATAAAACCACAACTTTTACGCGGCTCGGCCACCTATTTATCCTTCTCCTGCTACTTACTTTCAACGTTATTTCTCGAAACTTTAACTCTTCTTATATAGAACAAACTGAAGTTTTTCTTTATTATTTTGTCAGGTGAAATATGTAAATTACCGTATTTATTTTGCATTTTAGCTTCTTCTGTTCTGCTGATACAATGAACAGGGGGTTCAGTCCTCAGTCTGCATGGACCTACCTGTAGAGTTAATGATGAGGCATCTGTTCTACAGACATCATGGAGCTGCACCCGGAGACCGGACATTAACATTTGTCACATTTACACATTGGGGCTCATTTACTAAGGGTCGCACTGTGCACGTTTATTTGACTGTGCGCGTTCTTCATGACTAATACGGCTTGCACAGGTATTTATGAAGTGTCTGCGCTGGGACTGCGGCGCACATGACCAACTTCTGGGGCAACTGCTTCCATGCAACACAAATCAGGGGGCGGGGCGTCGGACAGTCTGAATGATTCGGACCCCGCGGTGCGTTGTCCTATGAGGATTCGGGTCTTCCGGGATTCACTAAGGTCGTGCGCAAGATATCCAGCTGGTGTTGCTGCTGCGCCGAGGTCCGCCGGAGTTCACCTTCTTCTTCCCGGTGCATGTGAGTGTTTGATCTTGCGACACAAATAGCTTTTTAAATTCAGCGTTTTTTCCGAGTCTGTCGGGTTTTTCGACGGCCACGACCCGATGTCGCGCGAAAGTCAGTGCCGATGCGCCACAATCCGATTGAGTGCACCAAAAACCCGGGGCAATTTGGCAGGAAACCCGACGAAAGTGCGTTCGGACCCTTAGTAAATGAGCCCCAATGTGTATTATGTGTAACTCGCTAAAAAGGGAGGGAATAAAGTGCGCACCAACCAAGCCAGCATGCCCCGACAGATGGTGATATGAAGCTGATGACGTGGTCCCTGCTCTCTCTGCTAAGCCGACACTTCTCTGAAAAGGATTCCCTCCCGATGTCTGCTCTGGGGAACCCTAGGAGATGCAGTGACCATATATGGACAGATACTGATCTGAAGCTGATGACGTGGTCCCTGCTCTCTCCGCTAACCCGACACTTCTCTGAAAAGGATTTCCTCCCGATGTCTGTAGAAGCCATTCTGTACTGTGAGTTCAGACTTTCAAAGTATTTACTATGCGGACACAGCGCCGGGACACAGCGGGACCTGGGGGGAAAATCCGTGACAATCTCACAGCTGCCCGTGACGCGGGGCAGAGGTACGAAAAACGGGAAAGTCCCGTCAAAATCGGGACGGTTGGGAGCTATGTTACTAGGCCTATGAGGACATGGGGGGCTGCAGAGGACAATACAGGGGTCTATGAGCACATGGGGCAGCTGTGGGGTAAAATAATTTGTGGCTGGGGGCATTACTCAGGGCTATGAGGACATAGAGGGAAACTGTGGGGGACATTTCTTGTGGCTGAGGCTATGAGGACATGGGCGAGCTCTGGAGGATATTACAAGCCTCTATGAACACATAAGGGGGGGCTGCGGAGGACATTACAGTTGTTCAGAACAGATGGGGGGGGCTTGGGGTAGATTATTTAAGGCTGAGGGCATTACTGGGGGCTATGAGGATACAGGGAGAAGCTGTGGGGGACATTACTTGTGGCTGGGGGGAACTTTTTAGAGGGGGCTGTGCAGGACATTACAGGGGGCTATGAGGACATTACAGGAGGCTTCTGGAAGCATTACAGGGGGCTGCGGGAAGCATTACAGGGGTCTGGGGGGTAAGGGAGCACGAGGAACATTACAAGGGGCACGGGAGACCTTACAGGAGTCTGCAGAGGACCTTACAGGGTCTTATTATCATGTGGTACATGGGGCATATTAACCCCTTGCCACTGATGGGCCTTTTCCATTTTACTTTCTGTTTATTGCTCCCTACTTTCAAATCAATAACTATTTTTATTTGAGGGCTTCATTTCTGTGTAACAAATTGTAATTTCTAGTGGAGATTTTTTATATTCCATCCCTTGTACTGGGAAGTGGAAATTCAATTTGGTAAAATTGACAAGAACCCGCATTTGCCCCATTTTCTGACTCTGTTTTTACATCTTTTACTGTACGATCCAAATGGCATCTCTAATATATTCATTGGTTTGGTACGATCACAGGGAAACCACATTTATATAGGTTTTATTAGGTGCTAATAATTTTGCCAAAAATTTAAAACCTTTGTACCAAAAAAAAAAATTATTACTCTGACTCCACTAACTTTTTCATTCTTAGGAGTATGGAGTTGGCCAAGGTGTCATTTTTTCCGGGATGAGCTGACGTTTTCATTTCTACCATTTTGGAGACTGTGCAACCTTTAGATCCATTTTTATTATGTTTTTTATGTGTTTCGAAAAAAAGTGTAGATCCGAACATTTGTGTGCATTCTTCCGTTACGGGGTTCACCGTCAGGAATGACCGTTTTTAGATCTTTATAGATTGGACATTTTGGGATGTGGTGATCCCTAACATGTTGTTTTTTTTACTTTTTTCACTATTATTTTATTATTTATTGTTTTATATGTGTTAGGGGCTTTTGGGACATTTTTCTGAATTTCAGTTTTATACATTTTTTATTTTTTGTGATTTTTTGTTTTTACAATCATGTGATCACTAGTTCTTACTAATGCACTGCAATAACCATGTTTTGTAGTGCATTAGAAGTGTCAGCAGATGCATAGGCTGACAGGCAGGTACTCGGTCCAGCCAGGGGCAGGCAGATGCCGATGGCAGACCTGAGGACCTTCATTAGGTTCCATTCTGATCCGGACTTTTAGAGCAGGGTCCCAGCTGTCATAAAACAGCCGGGGCACTGCTCTTCCCAGCACGGGGGCCCATGCAGACCATAGGTTAGGCTGACAGAGAAACCCGGCGGCCTAGCCTAAGGCCACTTAGTGACCAATGAAGAAATCCGTATGGGTGGTCACTAATGAGTTAAACTCTCCGCCTCCTTGACTTTATACAATCAATTTACATCTCACTTCAAAGTAAATTTTCTGGACAATGCCACCACACTGGATCATGAAATGATTTGGAAGGTGTGTCAGCTGCATATCAACATACTGGTAGTGGTTTGTAAGGTCAATTTTTATGCTGACAGGTTCCCTTTAAACATGTGTTTTCAGATATTTTAGCTAAGAAATATTTCCCTGGCTACATTCATCCAAGAATTCCTGAGAAGTGTTAGAAGAAGACTTTCAGCAGTAGAAGACACACAACGGCCGGAGTCAGGAGGACCTCATGGACGCTTATTCCATCACTGGTGCAGATGTAATTGGAACTGATTGTTGTGCCTTGAATAGTTTGAGACTGCCGGCCCAAGTCACAGTAAGATTTTGTGGCACATCCCCGAAGAGCTGAAGACAATGACATGGATCCTGAAAAGATTAAAAAAAGGATTTTCTACACAGTATTATACCTTATACTAGACATTGGGGTGGGGGGTATTTATCAGGAGGGGGGGCCCCGACAGGCCGGGGGTGGGCACAGCTTGCAGGAAGTGGGGGAGCAATCTAGGTCCTATATTCTAGGAGAACAATGGGGCTATTTGCAGTGAAGTAAGAAAGATTTTGTTACCTGTCATTTGTGCGGTCTGGAGAAGACACATGTTCTCATCCCCGGTGCATTGTATGGTATCTGATGTGTAACACCAGGTAGAGTCAGCAGACATGCAGGATCTACAGGTCACTCCATTAGGGGTGGAGTCTTGTCTAGGATCTAGGACCAAACCGGAGAAGAAGAGGAATAAAAGAGAATGAATTCTCATGACAGGTACTGGGCCCCATTGATTAACCCCTTACCATCCAGACCCTTTTTGGGTTTTCCATTTTCATTTTTCACTTCCTACCTTTCAAAAACGTTTTCTATTTTTCCATGTAAAGAGCTGCGTGAGGGGTTGTGTTCTGTGTAATACAGTATTTAATATTCCATGCCGTGTACTGGGAAGTTGGGAAAAAATCCAAATGCAGTAAGATTGGTGACAAAACGTGTTTGCACCATTTTCTTGTGGGTTTGGATTTTTCAGCTTTCAATGTGCACCCTCAGGGATACCAAATTTACCACATATACTCGAGTATAACGGCTTATACTCGAGTCTATAAAAAAAAAAGTGTACTCACCTTCCGACGCCCCCTCCCAGGAAGTCCTCTTCTGTCCAGCGATGTGGTGCCGCCGTGTGGCACTGCATGGAGCCGGAATATCATTGGACAGAAGAGGACCTCCCAGGGGGGCGTCGGAAGGTGAGTACACCTTTTTTTTCTTATAGGCTGGGCAGGGGCTATATCCTGGGGGCTGCAGGCTGTGTACTAGGGACAGAGGGTTGCTGGCTGTATACTGGGGAGCAGGGGCTGCATGCTGTATACTGGGGGGCATGCACTGGTTGGCTGTATATGGGGGAAGGCTGGGACCAATGCATTTCCTACCCTCGGCTTATGCTCAATTGTTTATGAGTTTTACTGTTTGAATTTCTACTTTTTGATTTTTGATTTTTTTTTTGTTAACTATTTGTCACACTCCCTGGGGGCTTTTAACCCTAGGTTGTCTGATTGATCTAATTATAAACAAACAGGGGCAGGGAAGCTGTTGTGCATTCAGCTACTGACCGGCCACCGCGTTCAGCTACGGCTACTTCATGCCCCAGTAGGCTCTTTAGTAAATTTGCATATTAGGGCAATTTAAAAATATAAAAGATTTGCGGGGGCTAAAGGATTAGCCCTAAAAAGGGCTATTCTACTATAGATGGAATAATAGGTAGATCCGAAGTGGTAAGTTTCCTTTAATATTGTGCACCACTGAGCAATGGTCCCACACTTTACTGCGCACACTAGTAATTATGCTGGAGCAGGGACTGAGCTACGACCGGGAGCCATTAAATATTTTTTTTTTTTAACTAAACTACAGGATATAGCAAAAAAACTGAAATAGATGACTTACATGAAGGAATAGAAGGAGTACAGTGGTCAGTAGAACAGCAGGACGTGGCGCTCCGGGCTTTCCCATACTGCATGGATAAGCTGCCCTTGTAGTTACATGCAGATGAATGTGCGCAGGTCCTGACTACAGATGGATTCGTTGTCCAAGCTAAAAATAATTAAAAGAGACTTTTTTATGATCAAAAATTGTTATTGGGAGCGTTCCCTGATGAAAAGCTGGTCACAAAGTGTTTGCCACCTATAAAACCAGTCGATCTTTCAATTATATACACATACAAAAAATGGCGGCATCGTTGGATATTAGCCACAACACACCGTATATACGTCCTCCATACGGTCGTGTGAATGTAGCCTAAGACAATTTTTAGCAACAAAAGTTTGGGCTGTCCGCAAAAATTTTGGGCAGAGCAGAGGACTGGGAATCCCGGGGCAAATTTTGGGCTGTTGAAATTTTATTAACTCTTTCTCATGGTGGATCAAAAAACATAATAATTTGGCATATTTTCCGGTGTTTAAGAAGACCTTTTACCCCCTGAAAATCTTGTCAATCTAGGCGGTCTTCTTATACGCTGGGTGAGGAGTTGATGAGGTGAGGTGGCGCCTCCTGGAGATGTGAGGCTGGGAACTGCAAGCTGCTCATGTATCTTCAGTGCTGTAGCTCCGGGCCGAAAGAAGGTCATGTGACCAGAGCTCAGCAACTCAGCACAGGCTCCGGTCACATAACCTATAGCTTGGACTTGCCCTATGTGCTAGGCACTAGGCCTAAGGCACATGAAGTTCCTGGAATTAGGACAGTGGCTGTGGGAGACAGACCATTAGTTCTGGTTCTGTCTGCAGACTTTATGCTCTGAGTAGAGATGAGCGAGTATACTCGTCCAAGCTTGATGCTCGTTCGAGTATAAGCATACTCGGAACGGCTCATTGCTCGGATGAATATTTCCCCTGCTCGAGATCGAGCATTTACTTATAAAAGACAGCAAAGAACAGTGAAGAATACAATGAAAACAGGATCATTTGAGTGAAGAACACATTGAAAGAACACAGTGAAGAACACATTGCAGATGTTCGCATACATCTGCTAACTTACCGAAGACATGCGTGCAGAACGGTGTTCTTCTTAATAGTATATGAAGAACAATATGTGTGAAGAACACATTGCAGATGTATGGAAACATCTGCAATGTGTTCTTCGCACATATTGTTCTTCACATACTATTGTGAAGAACACCGTTCAGCACGCGTGTCTTCGGATAAGTTAGCAGATGTACGGAAACACCTGCAATGTGTTCTTCACTGTGTTCTTTCAATGTGTTCTTTAAGTGAAAACATCTGCAAACATCTGCAATGTGTTCTTCAGTGTTCTTCTTTCAATGTGTTCTTTCAGTGAAAAATGCTCGAGTCTCCCATTGACTTCAATGGGGCTCGTTATTCGAGACGAGCACTCAAGCATCGGCAAAAGTTTGTCTCGAATAACGAGCATTCGAGTATTTTAGTGCTCGCTCATCTCTAGCTCTGACTAAAGACAGAGAGCTAAGACCCTGTGCTTCCGCCCAGCAGGGGTCTTATATTATATGATCAGGTGGAAGCACCTCTCCAATCAGCTCCCAGCTTGTATTACAAGAATTTAATTGGACAGTCACATATCACAATGTTAACATCCTAGAGAGATCATGATTCCCCCTCACAGCTCCTGACCTGGAGAGACAGCTATTCGCAACTACCAGCCTGTCCATGCATTGTCAAGGGTGTTGCAGGTCATTATTTGTAAGCAAATCGGCATAAAGAGACAGCTCTTTCGCGTGAATGAGTCAGCTCCTTTCAGTGAACCTATTGCTCACTAACCCCGCCCCTTAATGCCACACCCTGCCCCCTTTAAATGTGGTGTGGGGGACTGTGTCTCCCTATTCCAGAGGAGATTACTGCTGTCAACTGGCTCTTATCCAACTCCGTTTCCACTGGCAAAGTAGTAGCTACACGGAGGGAGCTGGGCAGGAGAAGATTTACTCTAGAATCCTGGGATGAATCCTGCGTTGCTTATTTACTTCCTAGAGGAAACTAATTTACTTAACCCTTGAACACCGAGGCTTTTTTTCATTTTCGAGTTTTCATTTATCACTCCTCGCCTTCAAAAATCCATAACTTTTTTTATTTTTGCATGTAAAGAGCTGTGATAGGGCTTGTTTTCTGTGCAATACATAATGACGGTATTCCATGCCTTGTACTGGAAAGTAGGAAAAAAATATCCAAGTTGAGTGAAATCGGATTGAAAGTGAAAAAAATGCATTTGCACCATATTCTTGTGGGCTTCGGCTGTGAGCCCCAAATGACATTTCCCCTTCATTCTTTGGTCAGTACAACCATGCGGATAGCAAATTTATGTAAGTTTTATAATGTTTTGATACATTTAGAAAAATTAATACCTAATGTACGAAAATAAAATCTTGATTTCACCATCTTCCGGTACTAATAACTTGTTCATACTTTGGTGTACAGAGATGTTTGTGGTGTCATTTTTTGAAACTTTTGATGATGTTTCCAATGTTACCATTAAGAGGACTGTTTTTGCCTTTTGATCACTTTTTATAGATTTTTTTTTGCTAAATAGCACAAAAGTGGCATTTTCGTCTTTGTCTTTCGTCTATTTTACGTTATGGAGTTAAACTCCGGGAATTTCCATTGTTATATTTTGATAGATCAGACATTTTACGATGCAGCAAAACCTAACATGTTTATGATTTTTACTGTTTATTTATATATGTTCTATGGAAAGGGGGGGGGGGGATTTTAATGATTTTTTTTTCCTTTTTTAATTTTTTTTTTACTATTTTTCAGACCCCCTAGGGTACTTTAAATCTAGGTTCTCTGATTGATCCTACCATATACTGCCATACTACAGGGGATTTTACACATCATCAATTACAATGTGCAAATCATATGACCTGAGTCTGTCGTAGCAACAGATTGCAGCTCCCCGATGACGTCACATGGAGCGACGATCCAAGCCAAAGCTTCTAACAGCTTTTTAATGGCACTGGAATTTTGCTGGCAGTGATCGATAGGTTAATACCCGTGATGAGTGCTAGCCCCGTTCACGGGTGTTACCAATGGGTATTTGCTGCAATATGCATCAAACACTCACTGGCTATGGAGAGGGCTCAGCCTGTTAGCCATCTCCAAAAACCTGCAGCCGACACGTCATGTAGTAATACATCAAGTGTTGTTAATGGGTTAAAAAGGATGTGAATAGGCAACGTGCTTGGGTTGAAGTTCCCCACGACAACCCAAGCAATTCAATCATGGTCCTCGATCACTGATACCACCAATATTGTCTGATTTGAACTCATCAATTACAATGTGCCATCTGCACATTGTTAAGGAAGATGTGTAATATACTTCTATACTGTAGTGTAGCAGCATATGGTAGGATCAGCCAGACAACCTAGGGTTAAAGTACTCTAGGTGTTCTGTAAAATTGTAAAAAAAAAAAAAAGAAAAGAAAAAATGTAATTAAAAGCAGCACCTCGCACCGCCCCCCTCATAAAAATTCTCGACTGCTTACAGCGCGGTTTGGCGTTCCTATTGGACATCGCCTCAGTGTCTGCTAGCGTTATCGGAGGTTTCCAATAACACTGCGGCATATGATTACTTTTTTAGTTTTCCTTGTGCCGTTTTTACAGGTCCTCTTTAAGAGGTTAAATGAAATATTTTTCTGTATTTTTTTATGGTTTTTTTCGATAGACAAGACAAGAATCCTTTTCTGTGCCAAAATTATGTCAATGTGAACTAAACTGCAGTAGACATAACCCCCCCCACACTCCCTCCCGTCCGCATAATTGCAAAGTAAAATATACATCAGCCTGAATTCTGTTTGTCACAGTACATACAATTGTTGGTCAAAGGCTAAAGGAAGCGCTCGTTTAGCCCGAAATGGTCCGTCGCCTTCTGCCTCTTGCACACTGTCTGTCGTGCTGAAACTTTGAATAAAGAAGGAACATATCGGTGAGTGGCGCCTTGCGTTATTCTTATTGAAGTCTGGATATCACTGATTGGTGAGCGCACCTCCGTATAATTGTGATTGTGACCTGTTTCCTGTTCGGCTACAGGATGTAGTATGGTGAAGAGGTGGGGCTAGTGACTCATTGGGGGGGATTTACTAATTGTGGCGCAAGGACGAGTGTCAGCATCGGAGATCAGTCTCCGGAAAGCACAGCCCGATGTATTAAAGTGGTGCACGGAATGGAACTAATCAGTCGTGCGCCAGAAAAATGGCGACAGTAATAAAATGTGTGCCCAAATCTTACATGCACTGCGCCTTAATTTTGCTCTCTGACCAATTTTTTCCTGGTCCATTGTGCGCCTAAATTTGAGCCCAAAAATGCCGGCAAAATACGCATAAATGTGACGAATAATCTGGAAAAGTTAGGCCACGCCCACTTGCGCAAAAAAAACCCCAACAATTCTGCGCCCAAAAAAAACGTAAAATGTCCCCCATTATGTATAAATTGCCACATACAATTATATAAAACATCAACTGTGTCTTTTATGAGGTCTCTTCACTTTCATTCCAGTAGGGAGCAGCTCCAAAAAGTTGCACAATGACCCAAAAAATTGAGAGCACGGGTGCACATCCATCATACACAGAATTAGATACAGAATACAATTGTTACATTTCATTTTACAGAAAATATTTACTATAATAAAGTTTCCTTACACATTATCAAACAATAACCTTTATCCTGTAACTCACCATTCCAAGATTCCCCATGCACGGATGCACACACATATCCTGGAGGACAAGTCACGCTGCTGCCGGAGCAGGAGGAAGACGTTAGAGACATACACTCCGTACACGAGAGAGCGGCACCTAAGGAGATGTCACCCATCAGTCACATCAGCACCTATCATACTGTTACTTATCATAATGGAACATATATACATACAGGACCTATCATATATACATACAGGACCTACCATGGAGAGGAGACGTAACGACCTCGTGGCGGGGATGTCCCTGGCAGCAGTTCAATAGGGCAATCATATGGACGATGCGGTAGCGAGGTCTCCGCTTGCTTTTCAGGGAAGACATCAGCATAGTTCAGGTAAGCAGCAGGAAGACCCTTCAGAGACTTGAGAGACAAGGAGGAAGGTATAGTAGAGACTGGACGGAGAGCGGGACTGGCATCCAGGACCCCAGCGAAGAACCTCCCCAGTCTGCCAGTTAAGAACAGGTGCATGTCTCTGCAGCCACGGAAGTCCCAATAGGACAGAGGAAGTGGAGCAGGGGAAGTACGTAGAAAGACAGTCTCTCCAAATGCAGGGCACCAACTTGCAGACACAGTGGTTCAGTGCGATACTGAACTGGATCAGAGAGAATCTGACAAATGACCGAAGAGATGACCAGGGGCTTGTCGAGGCGGATCACTGGAATGTGATGCTGCGAGACCAGTGCAGCATCCACAAAATTTCCTGCGGACCCGGAGTCCAAGAAGGCACACACTTGGAACTGGCTGCTCGTACCAACACAGAGGAGCACAGGAATGGTCAAACGTGGAGAAGCTTCGCACACACCTAGGGACGCTTCTCCCAAGAACCCTAGAAAAAATTAATCAAGTCTTCATCAATATGCTAAGAACTGCATCCACCGCAAAACAAGCTGAATGGCCTACACTTTTGAATGAGCTAGTGGAGATCTATAATAACACTATACATTGCTCAACGGGTTATACCCCATTCTACCTAATGTTTCGACGACAAGGCCAACTACCCAAAGATAGTGCATTGGGAATGCAAGTCCCCGATACCATCAATCCTCTGCCAAAAGACAATTGGGTAACAGAGCATCAAAAGAGAATTGCGGAAGCGCGAGAAATTGTAACCCAGCGGATGGAAGAAGTTAGGAGAAGACAAGAGGAAGACTTCAACCTTCATGCAAATGCTACTCCCCTACAAATAGGCGATAAAGTATGGCTTAAGAAAGAACATCGTTCCAACAAATTAGAACCCTTGTGGGAGCCTGATCCCTACATTCTCACTGCCGAGCCATACCCAGATGTGTGCAAGATATACAAAGAAGGAAGAGCTCCACAAGTAGTACACCGCAATCGATTAAAACCTTGCCCTGCAGAAGCTTCCCTTATGCGATCAGCACCTGCACCAACTACACTGCCTCAGCAATTTGTCGCTCCCATTCCAGTCGCACCTGCTCCAGCAACAACCAGGACTCTACTCCCTATTGACGAACCATTGTCAGGAATCCCCATCTTCATGACTGGTTACTATCAGTATGTTCCAACACCTACAATCGCTCCAGCATTACCAGCTATGCCTGTTCCACAGCCAGTCTTACCTGCTCCTGTCCTTGATCCCGTTCCCAATCCTGAATTGTCTGCTTCAACAGATGGATGTACGCAGATCCGAAAGGTCTACAAAAGGCGTACCACCTGCTCGTTACAAGGACTAACTTTGTCCCTACTTAAAGACTCTAACCCTACAAGAGCCTAGAAAACTTTTACCCCTTATTATGGACTGTCATCATCCTGTTTGCCCATTTAACATGGACTTTGGGCACCTTTCCCTGTGTTTTTGCAACGTTTAAGGACTGTACCTGGCCTAGCCATGAACATTTCACTTCCTTTTCTTTAAGCCACCATACCATGCAACAGCATTATTATGGACTGCTTCCCATCCTTTATGGACTGTTTGTTGCTGCTCTATTGCCCGCAGCTCTGCTGCTAAGGCTGCTATGAACTGTACCCCTTGTATCAGCCGCATCTTCAGGTTTTGGACATTGTGTGAGATGCCCCTGTGATTGCCTGTGTCAAGGACTTTTGAACTGTCAGCCATTGCAGTATTATTTACATAGTCTTATACAAGCAATGTTTACCTTGTATATGTTTACTGTTTTGTTTACATTTCTGCATAGTCTTATATTGTATTTGGTGCTTTAATATTACTGAATGCCTTAACACTTGATACAGTATAGCGGGTACACCCGTGCTTGCAACTGTAAATCCTGGTAAATTGGCTTGTCTCATTGCCATCTGCAGTTACACTCCTACCCCACGCCTAGGCCGGCTTCTCTTAAAGAACGGGGGTAATATGCAGTGACCCAGAGGGGCCACTTTGGTATGTTTTAGGGTTTTCCTGTACCTTTGATGGCAGATGTTATAGTTGCACTGTATAGGTAATGTATTGCACTGTTGTTTTACAGATTTGCACAAAAACACCTATTTTCAGGTTGATATTGTTTTATACTTCCTATACTGACTTGATATTGTGATTGAAATGTGATTGCTACAGTTATGTAAGAGCTGATAGGTCACTGTAGGGATCTTCTCTCCTCCTCTCTCACTCTTGGATTCACTCAGAATCTTCTGGAACCCTCCAGAAGTTCCTGTGTGAAGACCTTACAAAGTGTGTTTACACAGGGCTCCCTGCTATTTGGCTGGGGAGACCCTGTGCAAGGTCAACACCCCTGCAGGAGGTGTGTTTTTAGTTAGTTTTCCCTGGACCTATACAAGTAGTGTGTGCTGGGCCTTAGCCAGGCCAGAGGCCTGCTCTTGCTCTCTCCATCCATAACCTACCTTGAGCCGCTGCCCTGGTGGCTAGAGTCGAAGACTCAGGTTTGCTATTTTGATTCAAAGCATACTACATAAGTCAAGGGCTTCTCTGCCTAGTATTGTCGCCTTTAATGGGTTCCCCAGCGCAATACGCTTAAGAAGACGGATCCGTTAATCGTGTTGGACCGCCTCATTACCCACGGTAAGCCAAGCTGTGGAAGTCCCCTGGATTGCAGTAAAGTCATTGAGCTAGGAGCCTCCATTTTCCTAATCTGAGACTGTTTCCTTACCCTTGCCTACCCATCCCAAGAGAGAGAGAGAGATTGAAGGAGATTACTGGAGAATCTATCAGCTATACTCCGCTAAGTAACTGTTATATAACAAATGACTGTGATAGTTTTCTGGCACCACATTCAGTAAAAAGTACCTGGTTCACCTGAACTTTGTGATAGAAGTTATTTACCCTGCACACTGCACAAAGGTGGTCCGGAAGAACTGAAGGGGTCCGTGTGGTACTTGGGAACTCTAGGGCTGCATACCGCCACGTGACACCACAACACCCAGCAAGCCCATTGCTCCCAGGTTACTGCATGAGTACGTCAATGTGTGTGGTAGATATGTGTATGACAGCATCCATGTGCGTGGTGCATATGTGTATGAAAGCATCTGTGTGTGGTGCCTATGTGTATAACAGGATCCGTGTATGGTGCATAGATGTATGACAGCATCTATCTGTGTGGTGCATAGGTGTATGACAGTGTCCATGTGTGTGGTGCATAAGTGTATGTCATAGTTCATGTGTGTGGTGAATGTATACATTATCTTCAATCACTACATTATGGTGAAATGTGTTCCCTTGGCTGTGGAAATATCAGTCTTGTAAATATGGACCTTGCGTGGACTGTATTTTTCAGTGGTCACTCAGAGGGAAGTATCTGTTCAGCATTTTACTTGACTATTTGTAAGCTAAAAATAAAAGTGGAATCTAAGCTCGAAATCTGCAATTTCTTCAGACATGTAAGGAAAACTGTAATAGAAGTCAATGAGAGCCACAAGTGAAGCGAACCAAGATGGCTGACACCATACAGACAAAGCTTTGGGCCCATTCTGTATTATTGAAGTGTTGGCTGTTGAATGGTGATAAGTAAAACTGAACTGCAATTTTTCAGCTCCACACAACAACCTAGTCAGAAATTCAGGTTTGGTTCCAGCTTACTCGTAAAACCAGCGATCGTTGCGGGCATTGAACTCGGGTGTTATACGTTACGTGGCGTGTTATACATTGCGTGGCGCCATCTTCCCAAGGATCGTCGCTCCGCATGCATCTACAAGGCGTGACAAGACTACTGCAAAAATGGCGGATGCCTTTGTACTCAGTGTGTAAAGGTTCAAACTCACGCTCAGTGCAAGCACCGATCACGGGTGTTACCGGTGGATGAGCAGACCCATTTAAAGGGTTAACACATTCCCAGGATTTGGGTCTTGGTCCACGTTTGGTCCAGGTTCAGCTGAATATGCTGGATTCTTATGAATACTTATGGATCCGCTCATCACATGATTACCAGTTTCTACTCATTTATGACGTTAGACGCGTTTTGGGGCATCTAACAGTTTCATCAATAGCTCCGACATCAGAGTATTCCGGCTGAAAGTAACAGAAGCTCGTGCCGAGAGGTAACCGGATATGGTATCTACAGATATATATAATGATGTACAAAAATGACGTTTTGACATATATATATATGAAAGTAGTACGGTCTGTTTCCATTTTTTTCTCACCAATGTCACATTGTGCAGGATGACTCCCCCCCCCACACCACTGTGTACTGAAATTTCCTTTGCTATCATTAAATTATATCAGGCAGGAGGAGGAGGAAGTGCTGAAGGAATAAGGGGGGGGGGGGGGAGTGTAACAGCCTGTAAAGCTTGAAGGGGCTCTGGTAACACCCCCAGAGCCATATTGCATCATTGGGGCAGCATGTTGGGTCAGTGGTTACCATTACAGCCTTGCAGCGCTGGGGACCTGTGTTCAAGTCCCAGGATCAACTTCTGCAAAGAGTTTGTATGTTCTCTCCGTGTTTGCGTGGGTTTCGTCTGGGTCCTCCATTTTCCTCCCACACTCCAAAACATACTGGTAGCTTGATTAGATCGTGAGCCCCATTGAGAAAAGGGACCATTTTGGCAAACTCTGTGCATTGCTGCGTAATCTATGTACGCTATGTAAATAAAGGAATTATCATTAGCGCAATTTTAAAAGTTGATTTTAGAGAGAAGGATGTCACGGATAACAATTCTAAGATTACCACAGTCCTAGTGCCTAGATCACTGAGTAGGTGTCCCTGGTTTATCTATGCTTGTTTTTCATGGTCCCATGTTCAGGTGTTGTGTTTGGGATGCAAACACCATATAAGAAAGGTTGAGACTCGGACTTTGGGTGTAAATCGGGTGTAGTGAGGTGACATGGCGTAACTCATCATTGTCTGTATTTTTTTCCGGGCTGTAATAATATTCCCCTTCTGTACAGCTGTGCATTTGCCAACATTAAAGAGTGTCTAACATCTTTTTACCTATTTGGCTAATGGATCCATCCTGTAAAGTCTGGATATTCTGTGCTGTGCCTGTAACACTCCAGAGCTTTGTGCCATGTACAAATACTGGCCCCTGCAGTCCTAAGAAGACCAACTTCTATATCATTTCCAAACAGGCGAAAAAGGAATGGTCCCAGTACAGACACCTGGAGGACTTCACCTATAGCCCGGGCTGTACTTGCCATTAGGCATTTAAGGGACACCTACCATCAGAAATCTACCTATTGAGGTAGATAGGAGGTTCTCCAAACGTCCTAAGTAGAGATGAGCGAGCGCTAAAATGCTCGAGTGCTCGTTACTCGGGTCGAACTTTTCCCGATGCTCGAGTGCTTGTATCGAATAACGAGCCCCATTGAAGTCAATGGGAGACTCGAGCATTTTTCACTGAAAGAACACATTGAAAGAACACATTGCAGATGTTCCGTACATCTGCTAACTTATCAGAAGACACGCACGCCGAACGGTGTTCTTCACAATAGTATATGAAGAACAATATGTGTGAAGAACACATTGCACATACTATTGTGAAGAACACCGTTCGGTGCGCGTGTCTTCCTATAAGTTAGCAGATGTTCGGAACATCTGCAATGTGTTCTTTCTGTGCTGGGGCTGGGCTGTGAAGTGATCAGAGTCGGACTATTGGTCCTGCTCCAGTCCGCTTTGCTCGAGCCTCCACTTCAGCCCCCACTCCTCTCTTCCATGCCCGCTCCGTTTCACTCCAGCCCCCGCTCTGCTCCTCCATGCCCGATCCAGCCCCCGCTCTGCTCCTCCATGCCCGCTCCAGCCCCCGCTCCGCTCCTCCATGCCGGCTCCAGCCCCGCTCCTCCATGCCCGCTCCAGCTCCGCTCCTCCATGCCCGCTCCAGCCCTTGCTCCGCTCTACTTCAGCCTCCGCTCCTGTATGCCTGATTCAGCCTCCGCTCCATGATGCCCACTCCCTTTCACTCCAGCCCTACAGCCCCCGCTTCGTTCCTCCAACGTTTGGCGCCCGTGTCTTCGGCTAAGTTAGCGGATGTGCGGAAAATCTGCAATGTGTTCTTCACTGTGTTCTTTCACTGTGTTTTTCACTTAAATGATCCTGTGGTCACTGTGTTCACTGTTTTTATTCTATTCTTCACTGTTCTTCACTGTCTTTTCTTAATTAAATGCTCGATCTCGAGCAGGGGAAATACTCGCCCGAGCAACGAGCCGTTTCGAGTACGCTAATACTCGAACGAGCATCAAGCTCGGACGAGTATACTCGCTCATCTCTAGTCCGAAGCCCTAGACCAGTGATGGCGAACCTTTTAGAGCCTCAGTGCCCAAACTTCAACCAAAAGCCACTTATTTATTGCAAAGGTGCCAGCGCAGCAATTTAAGCAGTAATGTATTTCTCTTTGTTCATTGACAACTTTCAATCCTTCAGCCTCCCAAGGACACCAACCCAGTTGAAAGGAGGAGGGCAAATTCATCTATTATTGTAGGAAGATTCTGCAGGCAGATTCTTTGAGTTCTGTCTGGTGAACTTCATTCTGGGGTGATGGCCTGGGTGCCCACAGAAAGGGTCAGAGTTCCGCCTCTGGCACCCGTGCCATAGGTTCGCCACCCCTGCCCTAGACTATCTTTCTCTAATCCTTGTATATTGCCTAACTTGATATAAACCGTATTTTACTAACATGCATATTTTTGGCAGAGTCTACTGGATTGTGGAGTAGATTGTCTGGGCTTCAGGAGCAAAGATCACTTCAAGCACCTGTAGCCTCTGCTGCCACATCTCCTTGTGCCTCCATAGCGTGCTCCTGCGTACAAGCTGTAATCACACAGCCGGCTTCTGCAAGTTCTTCACATGCACAAAAGCCCCTTCAGTGTTGACGATTGCCATGACATGTGCATGCGCTCTAATGGCATTGAGCTGGAGAAACTGTGCATGGACAGGGAAAGAACCGCAGAAGGAGGTCAGCAGAGGCTGCTGGGTCATGGAGTAGCCTCTGCTCCCATAGTCCAGAGAGGGGAAAAATTAATTAATTGTAGGTCCTCTTCTACTTCCGATGCTCCAGTGCCGCGTCTGGCCCTTAGGATCCTCTTCAGGTTGTTCCACTCCTCTTTGGGTCCCCTCGAGATTTCGGTGGCTCACAAACAATGACGTCGGCAAGTGTCTGACGTCATTCTGTGTGCCGGTTGAGCGCGAAGACCCAAAGAGGAGTGGAAAATCCCAAAGAGGAGCATAAGAACACATAGAGGATCCGAAGGACCCGAGGAGGCACCGGAGCATCGGAAGCAGAAGAGGACGTATGGGGGACGTCAGAAAGGTGAGTTCAGTGTTTTTTGGGGTTTTTTTACTACAGGGGCTGGGTGGCTATATACTACAGGGGGGTTGGCAGGCTATATACTACAGGGGGATGGCAGGCCAATGGTCTATTTTATGTCTGGGATTTTTTTTTTTTTTTTAAATCCCAAAAAAAACTCAAAATGCATAAAAAGTCTCATCACAAACTGGCTGAAGGATCGTATCCAGAGAGTTGTGGTCAATGATTCATACTCGGAATGGTCACCAGTTATGAGTGGTGTACCTCAGGGTTCTGTGCTTGGCCCACTACTATTTAATATATTTATTAATGATATAGAGGTAGGAATTAATAGCACTGTGTCTATTTTTGCAGATGACACCAATCTGTGTAGTGTAATACAGTCTATGGAGGATGTTCATAGGCTGCAGGGTGACTTGGACAAACTGAATGTTTGGTCATTCACTTGGCAAATGAGGTTTAATGTGGATAAATGTAAGGTTATGCACCTGGGGGCCAATAATCCAAAGGCAAAATATGTCCTTGGGGGAGTAAATCTGGGAGAGTCCCTTGTTGAGAAAGACCTGGGGGTACTAGTAGATCATAAATTGAATAACAGCATGCAATGTCAATCAGCTGCCTCTAAAGCTAGTAGGATCTTGTCATGTATCAGCAGTGATCTGGACTCCCGGGATAGGGATGTAATATTACCACTATACAAGGCACTGGTTCGGCCTCACCTGGATTATGCCGTCCAGTTCTGGGCACCGGTCCATAAAAAGGAGGCCCTGGAGCTGGAGAGGGTTCAAAAATGATAAGGGGTATGGAGGGTCTTGGTTATGAGGAAAGATTAAAATAACTAGATTTCTTTAGTCTGGAAAAGAGACGACTACGAGGGGACATGATTAATTTATTTAAATATATGAATGGTCCATACAAAAAATATAGTGGTAAGTTGTTTCAGATTAGATCAAATCAAAAGACGAGGGGGCACTGTCTCCGTTTGGAGAAATCAAGGTTTAATCACCGGAGGCGACAGGGCTTTTTTACTATGAGAACTGTCAATCTGTGGAATAGCCTGCCTCAGGCGCTGGTCACAGCAGGGACAGCAGAGAGCTCCAAGAAGGGTCTAGATGCCTTTTTACACCTAAATAACATTGATGGTTATGTTATATAGAATTGTTTCCCCTAAATTCCTTCCTCATCCAATCCCTTCCCTTCCTTGGTTGAACTTGATGGACAAGTGTCTTTTTTCAACCGTATAAACTATGAAACTATGAAACTATGAAACATAGACGAGCGTGGACTGGAGTGAGTCTAAAACTTTTTATGATACTTTTTCCAAAAGTCTCAAGTCATGAATCTGGATTTGCATGGTGATGCACTAGCAGTTCTATGTTTAGGCCAGGATAATGAAGATGTGTATGTAGTCCTATGAGACTTTTTAGCAGTGAAAAGTCTTAGAAACCCTCAATGGGACTACTTTGAAACTTTGTTACACCAAAAAAAGTCCAGGAAAACCAATGATAGATAATCCCCCATAAGTCTATAACATGGGTTGTCGTTTATCTAATCCACATATGAATTCTCTCTGATTATAGTCTTCCAACTAGTTCTGGTTCCAAAAACAAGTCATACTTTCTATACCAATAGACTTCAACGTTAAGCAGGAAACAACAGTACATGTGGAAATGTAACCCCTACCAGGAAATTCTTTTCTTGATCCCTGCCTACGTAAAAAGCAAATACATGTTTAACCTAACCTTCAACCCATAAACTGTGCTATTTACTGGTGACAAATATAAGTCTATATAAAAAATTAACACTGTACTCACCTTTCCGACATCCCATGTAGGTCCTCTTCTGCTTCCGATGCTCCAGTGCCACCTCGGGTCCTTCGGATCCTCTTCAAGTTGTTCCGCTCCTCTTCGGGTCCCCTCGCGATGTCGGTGGCTCACAAACAATGACGTCAGAAAGCGTCTGACGTCATTCTGTGTGCCGGCCGAGTACGAAAACTCGAAGAGGAGCAGAAGAGGAGCGGTAGAAAACAAAGAGGATCCGAAGTTCCCGAGGAGGCACCGGAGCATCGGAAGCAGAAGAGGACGTATCGGGGACCCCAGAAAGGTGAGTACGGTGAATTTTTGTTTTTTTTTTACTACAGAGGCTGGAAGGATATATACTACACAGTGCTGGGTGGCTATATACTACAGGGGGGATTGCAGGCTACATACTACAGGGGGCTGGCTGGCTATAAACTACTGGGGGCTGGCTTGCTATACTACTATGTGGGTTGGGCTGGGATATACATACTGGGGGCTGGTTGGCTATCTATATTCTGTGGGCTGGCTGGCTATATACTACTGTGGGATGGATGGCTATAACTATATAATAAGGGCTGCAGGTTATATACTGGGAGGCTGTGACCATGCATTCCCACCCTAAATTTGATTAAACCTTTAATTCTACATTGGGTTGTCTTGAGGGACCTCTGGAGCTAGCTGTAGATAAGATCTCCTGTACTATGGTGAACCATACCGTACCTTTTACTCATATATTCACTAATCAATTCCCACCTTCTTGGTTTCCAGAGACCTTTCTTTGTCGACCAATTGGAAATCTTGCAGTTTACTGAACCTCAATATCAAATGGTTTTCAGTGATTTTAATTTGAGATATAGAACGAGGCTTGGGGATTGTGATCTTGATAAATCTTCACTTCTCTGTTGCTTTAAGTAAAAAACAAGTTACTATACAGCCCATAGATTTTACTGAGGTTTTGTTGAGTTATAGTACCTGCAAAACTTTACTGCAACAGGAAATATTGAGAAAAATAATAGATTGATCTACTATACGTCCTACCATAAAATGTTATATATATTATATATATCTATATTATATATACACTCTGTTTAGCCTATTTCATTTTTTAGTAGTGGCATCCACTATGACACGGCAATTCACTCAGATTTATTTATTGACATGTGTCGAGTTTCTTCTCTGAATATCCCCTGAGTCATAACATTCACATTTTTGGACTCCATATATATTAATTCCACATTATTACTTGTTTTAGGGGTACAAACTGTGTACATTCCCCAATAGCCAGAGTGCATTGAGTTTGGGCATTCATTCTGTGGCTGTCCGGATATGCTTGCATCATCGGCGCGGCACACAATAGGGACAATCCAGTTCATACCATGAAATTATCACATCGGGATTCATTAGCGGGCACTTGCGTCTTGTAGTGGTGCAGGCGCATTTCATATTACAGTTCATTCCGCGATTCCATGCGTGCGACAGTCCCGAGGTAGGACATCCCTTAGCGCGACACAGGCGCACCTTCCTCGGAGATCAGATGCTCCCATATCAAGCACGCACATGAGGGATGCTATCCCTATATAATGACACGCACACCACAACGTAACAGCACCCTGAGGACAGCCTAGTGTGCTAATGCGATACGCTGTGGGATCCTTGCCTCCAGCGTCCTACCACCGCCCTCCTATGCACTTGCATGGTTTATTCCATACATTAAAGAGGTAGCTTGTGTGTTTCTAACCATGATCCCTCTTCATCTTACCCAGATATTCCCGTTATAGTTAACGTAGGTAACACATATATATCATACCTATATATATATATAATATATATTATATATATGATACTTTGGTCTAATTTAGAAATCCCTTTATGGTTTGTGGGTTGCACGGTTGTCTGTATATATTTAAAATGTCTCCAGAGGGAGGGGCCTCTCATTCAGGAAGGGGGAGCGGTGGTTTACAGGTTTGACCAGCACTATCATATGCTGGGTCTCTCCATGGGTGTATTTGTGTGCTTGTTCACCACTTTAGATTGTTTTATTGCGACTGTTTTGTTGTGGTGTAATTCTAGATAAAACTTGATATTTGTTAGTCATATAGCATAAGTCTTTGTCTCTTTTCTTTTTTCCGTTCAGAAGTTTGGGTATAGCTGGACCCTTTATTCATTTTGATTTGAGTAGTGCTAGTTCCCATTTTCACAGGTCAAAAAAATAACAATGTATACACCTCTCCGGACATTCCCTTATAGGTCCTATTCTTTCTTCCGCTGCTCCAGTGCTGCTTCGGGTCTTTGGATCCTCTCGAGTTGTCCGCTCCTCTTTGGGTCCCCTCACGATGCCAGCGGCTCACAAACAATGATTCGGCAAGCGGCTGACATATTCTGTGTGCAGGCGAGTGTGAAGACCCAAAGAGCGAGCGGAACATCCCGAGAGGAGTGGAAGAGGAGCGGAGGAACACAAAAGAGGGATCCGAAGGACGAGGAGGCACTGGGAGCATGCGGAGTAGGAAGGACCTATGGGGGATTCAGAAAGGTGAGTACAGTGTTTTGTTTTAGTTTTTAACCAACAGGGTTGGCAGGCTATATAATACATGGGGATGTGGTGGCTATATACTACTGTGGGCTGGACTGGCTATATACTAATGTGGTTGGCTTGGCTATATTTACTTTTGGGGGCTGGCTGGCGATATACTTGTGGGACTGCGATGGCTATATACTTCTGTGGGCTGGCTGGCTATATACTACTGTGGGATGGCTGGCTATAACTATATACTACAGGGGCTAGCAGGTTATATACTGGGAGGCTGTGACCAGTGCATTTCCCACCCTCAAATTGTGATTTCAAACCTTACATTCTACATTGGGTTGTCTTCTGAGGGACCTCTGGAGACTAGCGTGAGATAAGATCTCCTGGTACTATGGTAGAACCAATCCGACACTGGGTACCTTTTTACTCATATATATTCACTAATCAACTTCCCACCTTCTTGGTTTCCAGAGACCTTTCTTTGTCGACCAATTGGAAGATCTTGCAGCTTTACTGCACCTCAATATCAAATGGTTTTCAGTGATTTTCAATTTTTGAGAATATAGAACGAGGCTTTGGGGATTTGTGATCTTGATAAATCTTCTACTTCTCTGTTGCTTTAAGTAAAAAAAAAACAAGTTACTATACAGCCCATAGATTTTACTGCAGTTTTGTGTTGAATTTATAGTACCTGCAAAACTTTTACTACAACAGGAAATATTGAGAAACATAATAGAGATCCTCCTACTATACGTCCTACCCATAAAATGTTATACTTAAATACTGCCAAGTTCTTGATGCTCGGAGACGACTTCTCAGAACTGGACAATCTCATCATGAAGTCCTTTTATGGATTTTTGAGCCTTTTCTCAACTCTTATAGCAACAAGTAAGTCCTCTAAATATTGTCATGTTTTGTTGTTATTTTTTCATTGTAGCAAAATTTGGTTCTATAAAATCCAACAGATAAATCATGGAAGAGGAAGATTTGCAGTGTGTACTGTGGGAAATTGCTCTGGTAGATGCCTTGTAGCAGTGCAGGAAGCAGGGAAACTTAGAGTTTAAGTCCAAATCAAGTGTTTTATTCACACTTCTTTGTCAAAACACAAACTCAGCCTTGGCTTAGGGACATACAAAGCTAAACCCTGCCCGGCTGGGCACTGCCTAATACAATAACAGAACCTAACTATACATGCACCTGTATCCGAAGGCACACGCTCTTGGCCAGCAGCATAACAGGAGACACTCAGTTACCTTTGATTTGTGAACTCAGACCAGCCTTCAGCTCTCCAGGTAGTGCCTCACCTACTGCTTCTGTCCTGCAGTCCAAGTCAGGCTCTAACGAGGTCTGTGATCCGCACCTGTGGGCTACGGAGAAACCCAGGACCGAAGCCTGGATGGAGTAGGCGTCCCACTATGAGCCAACCCCTACTCCATAATGAGCAGGCCCAGTACGGACATTACAAATATTTATATCCTAACGAGGCCAACATAGACCAAACTGACTACTCCTGCTTATTACATGTCTGCATTAACCCTTGGGTTACTGCAGACAAATCCAGGGCTTTTACATGTACCGTTTATCTGCCTGTAGGACAGATAGTGGCTCTCCCACACAACACCTCTCACTTTCTCACAGTACATAGGAAGGGCCCAACAGCAGAGAAGACATTAACCTGCCTTCATTCGATTGATGGAACCAGCACTCGTCTTACTACCCCGATGAGCATCTGTGCACACTGAGTCCATATGGAGGCTCTAACAAACTATATAAATAGTATTGACCACCCTGGGAAGTATCTCCTCTCCATAACAACCCCTAAATAGTACAGACATGTTCCATGTCTACTTATTCTACCTAAAACTGCTGAGTTTCAATTCACTTGAGTTGCAGTCGCTGGAATGGCCACTAAAGAGAATTCTTCAGTGCTGTTTTCGGATGATCAGTTTGGGTCCTTGAATTGTTGGACTTCCTCTGTACAAATATTGATGATCCTATGGAGAGGTCTTACATACTGTACTAAGAAATTGGAAACCCCTATGAATTATGCGCTTAAGAGCCACTGATTTAGACTTCAAATTGGTCTTAAAAAGGTTTTTAAAAATTCTAAATGCTGTAAAGTTTCTGCTTTCTTTCATTACTTTTTTTAAAACTCTTTGGGGCACATGTATCATACTTTCAGCTAGGCAAATTGTCTTTTTGTTTTGCGACTTTTCTCGTTTTAGCGACTTTGTGAATTTAATGTTAATATAGTAAAAACTTTAACCCTTGCAGCTGCATATTTTTCTATGGCTGCAGTTACTTGACAAAGAATAATCTCCTTAGAGCTGCCTGAAATTGCAGAGTTGGGTTGAAAATCTGGTATTATGGATAAATGAAGAAATTCCGGCACTTCGAGGCAGGTCAAAATAAATGTTCTTCTCTTGTTAACAAAACTTTATAAACAAATTACAATACGCGATAGGAAAACACGTTTTTTCGGTTCCGCCTGAGCCTTCATCATGACCTACCTCGAAGTGCCGGGATTTCTTCATTTATCCAGATTACCACTTGTCCGCGAACATGAGGAGAGGGTGACCGAGTGCCGAGCCATTACAACTGAAAATCTGGCATGGTTAAGTTCCTTCCCTCCATTCACAAAATAAAGAATGGAGGTATAACATAGGTTTAACGTATCATTTCAAATTCCCATTGACATCAATGCATATGATATCATCTGTTATGGTCAGTTTTGTCACGGATCCGTTATCCATGCGTGTTTTTGAAATGTAGGAAAACTACATTATGCACAGATAATGGATCCCTCCCTAAACAGAACATAATGGATGACATAAAAATCACATTGATATCAATGTAAATTGTAAGTGATACATTACAGCTAGAGATGGGCAAATCGATTCTAATGATTGTAACTTCGGTTAGAATTTCAGGAAAAATTTGATTCGCCACGAAGCCGAAGTTTATGCTGATTCGCGGGAACGAAGTTGTTTTTTTTCCTCTCATGTTTCTGCTAAATGGGCGCGAGAACAACGTGTTACATGGGGCAGAGGACTCTGGGAAGGAGAAAGGAACACCCCCGATGACATCTGCAGACCTGTAAGCCAATCAGCGAGCGGCAGGCTTATGTGATGTCACACAGCTCTATAAAACCAGCCATTTTCTATCTCAGCACTTCACACTTCATGTTGTAGCGTCCAGCTGCTGCTATTGTGCTGTGCGATTCTTGCTGCAATCCCTCGCTGTTCTCTAAGGGGGATCTGTATACCCCCAATAGCAGTTCTATTTAGTGACAAAATCGAATAGGAAGAAATCTGTTTGACATTCATGCATCTGCAGTAGTGAGCTGTCAGTTGTGGGGTATCTGTATAACGCACATTGCAATACCTTTTGGGGGCTCTAGTTTACAGCCAGATTCATGTTTCAAATCCACGTAGTTTATACAGTGTTTTTCCCTGAAATTACACTGTCAGTTGTGGGGCATCTGTATAACGGACATTGTAATACCTTTTGGGGGCTCTAGTTTACAGCCAGATTTATGTGTCAAATCCACGTAGTTTATAAACCACTATCTCAGACAGAAAGGTGGCAGGTGGAGCAGGCAGAGGTGGCAGCACAGTAAGAGGATGACGCAGCAGGGGTGACTCTGTGAGGCCAGAACTGCCGTTGTCATCTAGTGGCAGTATGTTGATCAACAACCCAAAGGTTGTTGAATGGTTGACTAGGTCATCCAATTCCTCAAATATACCATCTGACAACCCCAGCTAAGAGTCCGTAGGTTCCTCTGATACGACAATTAGTTGGCATGGCCCAGGAGCAGGTCAGCGGCCCTCACCTGTCCTCAACAAGGCTCTGACCTGTTCCTTTCCCGCAGCCAGAGAGCTACTAGGTGGTCTGGGCTCCGCGCCACTATTCAGCGAGGACGAAGTGTTTGAGGACAGTCAGCAGCTGCTTGGCAGTGAAGAGGTGGGGCAGACTTCCGCTGCTTCCAGCAGTAGGCAGGCTGTGCATACTGACATCGGTGAGGAGAGTAGCAGTGACTGGGAAACGCAAATTGACGATGATGTAGCCGATCGCACTTGGGAGCCGGGTGTAGCAGGGGATTCATCATCGTCAGGCGAAGAGAGTGTCAACTTGCGGAGCAGGCAGCAAGTCACTACTTACTGTGGCTGTGAGTCAGCAGGGTGGCAGCAGTGTGAGGACGGGAGCCAAATGTCCGAAGGGGTACAAATCCCGATTCGCAGGCGCAAATAAGCAGTGGCACAGGGGCTCAGCGAGGCAGCAGTGGCAGTAGTTGCTCAGTGCAGAGTGTTGGCGGTAAAATTACCACCTCATGTGTGGCAGTTTTTTGTAAAGACACCAGAGGAGCCGAGCGTGGGTATATGTCGTATCTGCGGGCAGAAAGTGAAGCGTGGCCAGGGAGCTAACCTTGGCACTACGGTCCTGCGCCAACACATGCAGCGTCACCATCCAATGGCCTGGGAGAAACGGGTGTCAGCTGCGGTCCATCCTGCAGGTGCAGCAACAGCAGCAGCACCTAGTGGCACACATGCTGTTTCAGCAAGTCAAGGCTCCAGCACCTCTGCTGAAGGGAGCTGTTTGTCTTTGACATCATCTCCCGGTCCAGATGCTCCTGCTCCTCACTACGCATGGCGTCAGCAGTCGTTAAGCGAGGGGATTACAAAAAGACAACTCTATGCGTCCACCCATCCTAAGGTGCAGAAGCTGACCGTGCTCTTGTCAAAGTTGTTGGTACTGCAGTCCCTCCCTTTCCAAGTTGTGGAATCTGCACCCTTCAGAGAACTAATGGCTTGTGCCGAACTGAGGTGGAGAGTTCCAAGCCGCATTTTCTTTCCAAAAAGGCTGTGCCAGCCCTTCACCAATATGTACAACAGAAGGTGGGCCAGTCCTTGAGCTTATCAGTTTCTTCCAAGGTGCACGGCAGCGCGGACGTGTGGAGCTGTAATTTTGGTCAGGGCCAGTATATGTCCTTTACGGCCCACTGGGTGAATGTGCTTCCCGCCCAGCCACACCAACAACTTCAACAAGAGACGGCGCTTTCTCCTCCAAACTGCTGCTGCTGCACCAGTGTCCGCCTCCTCCTTCTCCACCACCACCTCAGCCTCCACAAGTGTAAGTGCTGCTCTATCATACCACATGTGCAGGGCACAGCGGTGTCACGCAGTTCTACACCCGGTTTGCCTGGGCAAACGAAGTCACACAGGGGAGGAACTTCTCCGCATCATGCAAGAAGAAATCAATGTGTGGCTTTCTCCGCGACAACTAAAAATCGGAACCATGGTGACAGACAATGGGAGGAACATGGTGTCCGCGCTGCACCGAGGAGGGATGGTCCATGCGCCCTGCATTGCGCACGTGTTCAATCTGGTAGTCAACAAATTCCTGAAGTCTTACACCCATCTGCAAGACATTCTAAAAATGGCCAGGAAACTGTGCACGCACTTCAGCCATTCTTACAAAGCCAAGCACACCCTCCTCAAGTTGCAGCGCCAGAATGGCCTACCCCAACATAGTCTGATATACGATGTTTCCACCCATTGGAATTCCAGCCTCCATATGTTAGACCACCTGTATGAACAGAGAAAAGCCATTAATGATTTTTCGATGGTGCAAGCGGACCTTAGTACTCCCCTGTGTAACTTTGATGTCAGCCACTGGCAGCTCATGCGTGACACCTGCCGTTTGCTCAGGCCTTTTGAAGAGGCCATGTTATTTGTCAGTCGCCAGGACTGCGGGATGAATAACGTCATTCCACTGCTTCATGTCCTGGAACTCATGCAGCAAAATCGGTCTGGTTAGGGCACTGGAGAAGTGGAGACTACATCTCATGGCCACATGAGTCCCGTGGGGGCTGAACTGGAGGAAGAGGAGGAGGAGGACAATGGAGCACAAGCAGAGTCTGGTGCAATTTGTGTTTTTTCTACTCAGGTGACAGGAGAGGAGGAGCATGAGCATCCGGAGGAGGTAGAAGACGAGGCAGATGACCCAGAAGCACCTCGGCAGTATACTGTGTATCTGGAGACCGGGAATCCCTCAGAGTCACTTGCGCAGATGGCCCGCAGCATGCTGCTTTGCCTAACTAGTGACAACCGAATAGTCAACATCCGGCATAGGGATGACTTTTGGCTCTCCACCCTCTTGGACCCTCGCTACCGGTCCAAAATGGGTGACTTTTTTCCTGCTGCTGAGAGGAAGGAACAACTGGCATACTATAGAGAAATACTGAGCACACAGTTGTCCGCTGCCTATGTGCGCCATTGTCCATCCTCTGTCAGGTCTGACCGGGGGATTCCTGGCAGTCATTGCTTACGTACTACTACTACGGCTGCTGTGGGGAGCTGGGGTTTAGGAGCAGTAGCAGTTCCATCAACAGTCGCTTAAGTTTGGATTCCTTAATGAGCAATTTCCTTCACCCGCCTAGTGAGGAGGGTAGCCGCCACCGGCAGCAGCAGCAGGTCATGGAGCAGATCCTGCACCAGCAGGTGGTGGCCTACTTGGACAGCACTTTACCACCTGAGGTAGAGGATCCCATGGACTACTGGGCAGCCAAACTTGATGCGTGGCCGCAACTTGCGGAGTTTGCAGTAGAGAAGCTGTCCTGCCCGGCCAGTAGTGTGGCATCAGAGCGGGTGTTCAGTGTGGCGGGGGCCATCATTACCCCCAGGAGAACCCGCTTGTCCACCCATAATGTGGAGAGACTGACCTTTGTCAAGATGAATCAGGCTTGGATCGGCCAGGATTTTAACTCACCAATGCCTAATGCATCAGATTAGATCAGCCATGACGCCTCCTCCAAACGTTGAAAATGAGTCTGGGTTCTAACTACCTGCCTCAGCCACTACTCTGCTGCTGCCACCCGCCTGATGCCACACATCTGCTGCTAGTTGCGCCATCTCCCTCCTACCATCTTTACCAGGGACTGGAATTGTCCGCCACCTCCACACTATATCATGGTGCCACTCTGCGGGCTCCTGCTGCTACTGATGCCACCTTAACAAATTCGCCCATCTCTACTAGTGAGTCCACACGCCGAAAGTTATCACCGTGTTACTATATGGTAATTTTTCCATAGTGTTGTCTTTATGTGCAAATTCATTTTTTCAACATTGTAGGTGATGTTATTGTTGCCATAGTTGTTATAGTTGACCCATGAGGACCCTAGTAATTAACCATACACATTGACTAGACTATAATAGGGTTAAATGCCTAGACTAAATAAAATTTGTGAGAGTATATAGCATTATTTCATACCTGGGGGAGTGATCTTTACTTTTTCTATAATAATAATAATAGCCACATCTCTGTCCTTATAGTGATGTATGTAGTGGGAGACTGAACTTCGCCTCGGGGTAGTAAATGTTTTGTATAATGCTGGTCAGTCCAGGGCCGCATCTGCCACAAGGCAAGATGAAAATCTTGCTTCAGGCGGCATAAAGCAACTTCCCAAGCATCCTAGCGGAATCAACACCATATGCTTATCCTGCCTCCCACATGACCCTCCTTCTGCCTCCTCCCACAACATGTAAGTCCACTGCAAGTAAGTCCAAAGCAAAGGAGTGTGAACAGAATCCAGAGAAGGAGTGAGAGACCTATCTGCCATTATCTGCCATTTTCTGCCATGTCTGCTTACTACATGTGGAGAAGAGGTCATGGAGTTGTGTAGTTTCACAGCAGCTTATATGTAGTGACTGTAATTTCACTGCTCAGCCCAAAAATATAGTATACAAAAGAGCAAACACATAAACAGACCTGATAGCACATCCATCCTGGTGGTAGATGCTCTATAACTACTCTGGGACCTCTCACTGACTTTAGACGTCAGCGAGGGCAGGTCCCGTGTGCCCAGCGCTAGTCACAGGACACGGTCTCTAGGTGTCAGAGACACCCGGAGACACTAGGGAGAAGGGAGATGTTCTCCCTTCTCCGTTCCTTACAGCATCGTGCTGAAGGACTGCCCGGTCATGTGACCGCTGGGCCTAAAGGGGTTAAACAGAGCTACTGGGGCCCTATTTGCGTTTTCCCGACGTGTTACCCGAATATTTCCGATTTGCGCCAATTGTACCTGAATTGCCCCGGGATTTTGGCGCACGCAATCGGATTGTGGCGCATCGGCGCCGGCATGCGTGCGATAGAAATCGGGGGGCGCAGCCGAACGAAAACCCGCCATATTCGGAAAAACCGCCGCATTTAAAAACCGAAAAAGTGTCGCTTGGGAAGCGCTTACCTTCACCTGGTGGACGGCGGAGGAACTACCTTCATAAATCCCGTTCGGACCCGAATCCTGTGCAAAAAACGCGCCGCTGGATCGCGAATGGGCCGGGTAAGTAAATCTGCCCCTATGTGTACATGTTCGGTGTAAAGCGCAAAGAGGTTAATTCATGAAATTCTATATTTTTTCAATGTCGCCACATGAGTTTACTGCTAAGGGGCCCACTGAGGCTCTGTCAACCAGGGGCCCACTGAATCCTAGAACCGGCCCTGGGACACACACACATTGCACTTGAAGAACACAATCATCCATTGTGACAATCCATTCTACCTAATTTTAATACCAAAAACTGGGAAAACCTATTGACTCAAGTATAAGTCAACGGTGGGAAATGCATTGGTCACAGCCTCCCAGTATATAGCCAGCCCCTGCAGTATATAGCCTGCCAGCCCCCTGTAGTATATAGCCTGCTGGCCCCATTGTATATAGCCTGCCAGCCCCTTTTAGTTTATAACCTGCCAGCCCCTGTAGTATATAGCCTGCCAGCTCCCTGTAGTATAACGCGAATCGGGCCCTTAGTAAATGACCCCCATTGTAACGAATCCTATGCAAAAATGCCATATACTGCAATAAACACAATGGGGGTCATTTACTAAGGGCCCGATTCGCGTTTTCCCGACGTGTTACCCGAATATTTCCGATTTGCGCCGCTTGTACATGAATTGCCCCGGGTTTTTGGCGCACGCGATCGGATTGTGGCGCATCGGGGCCGGCATGCGCGCGACAGAAATCGGGGGGGCGTGGCCGAACGAAAACCCGACGTACTCGGAAAAACCGCCGCATTTAAAAACCGAAAATGTGTCGCTTGGGGAGCGCTCACCTTCACCTTCTATGGGATGGTGCATTCCGGGGCGTTAAGATTATTTTCGGCGCTGCAGCGCCACCTGGTGGACGGCGGAGGAACTACCATCTTAAATCCCAGCCGGACCCGAATCCTGTGCAGAGAACGCGCCGCTGGATCGCGAATGGGCCGGGTAAGTAAATGTGCCCCAATAAATGTGTTTTTTCGCCAATTTCCCCACATTTGAAATTTTTTCCAGCTTCCCAGTACACGGCATGGAATAATAAATAGCGTCACTGAGAAGTAAAGTTTGTTATGCAGAAAAATAACCCTCACACAGCTCTGTACACGGGAGAATGACAACGTTAAAGATTTTAGAAGGCGGGAAGCGAAAAAATGAATGTAAAAACACTGAGTCCTTATTGGGTTAATATCAAGTTGCTCCATAAATTAATATACTGCCCCTCAAATTAATATACAGCCCATCAAAGAAATATACAGCTCATCAAATTAATATACTGCCCCTCAAATTAATATACAGCACATCAAATTAATATACAGCTCATCAAATTAATATTCAACCCCTCAAATTAATATACTGCCCCTCAAATTAATATACAGCTCATCAAATTAATATAGAGCCCCTCAAATTAATATGCTTCCCCTTAAATTAATATACAGCCCATCAAATTAATATACAGCTCATCAAATTAATATACAGCTCATCAAATTAATATACAGCCCCTCAAATTAATAAACAGCCCATCATATTAATATACTGCCCCTTAAATTATATACAGTCATCAATTATATACAGCTCATCAAATTAATATACAGCTCTCAAATAATATACAGCCCCTCAATTAATAAAACGTCACATATTAATATACTGCTTAAATTAATTACAGCCCCTCAAATTAATATAGGCCCTCAAATTAATATACAGCCCCTCAAAACTTAATATACAGCCCCTATAGAATTAATATACTGCCCCTCAAATTAATATAGCGCCCCATCACAAATTAATATACAGCTCATCAAATTAATATACAGCCCCTCAAATTAATATACACGCCAATCAAATTATATTCACACCCTCAAATTATATAGAGCCCTAAATTCATATACAGTCCCTAAATTATATACAGCCCATCAAATTAATATACAGCTCATCAAATTAATATACAGCCCCTAATTAAATTACTTCCCCTTAAATTAATCACAGCCCATCAAATTAATATATACAGCTCATCAAATTAATATACAGCCCCTCAAATTAATATACTGCCCCTAAATTAATATTACAGCCCATCAAATTAATATACAGCTCATCAATTAATATACGCCCTCAAATTAATATCCGCCCCTAAATAATATTAAGTCATCAAATTATATACAGCTCACTTCAATATATTACAGCCTCAATTAATATACAGCTCATCAATTTATAACAGCTAATCAAATTAATATACTTCCCCTTAATAATACTACTGCCCCCTTAAAATTAATATACTGCCCCTATGAATTAAATACGCTCATCAAATTAATATACAGCTCATCAAATTAAATGCAGCCCCTCAAATTAATATTACAGCTCATCAATTAATATACGCCCTGAATTAATAAACAGCTCATCAAATAATATTACTGCCCTTTCAAATTAATATACAGCTCATCAAATTATATACTGCCCCTACAATTAATATACAGCCCCTCAAATTAATATATAGCCCCTCAATTAATTACTGCCCCTCAAATTAAATTAAGCCCTCAAATTAATAACAGACTCATCAACTTAAATACTGCCCTGAAATTAAATAACAGCTCATCAAATTAATAGACAGCCCCAAATTAATATACACCCTCAAATTAATATACAGCCATCAAATTAATATACTGGCCCCTGAAATTAATAACAGCCCATCAAATTAATATTACTGCCCCTCAAATTAATATACTGACCCCTCAATTAATATACAGCCCCTCAAATTAATTACAGATCATCATATTAATATACTGCCCCTGATGAAATTTAAACACTCATCAAATTATTATACTGCCCCTCAAATTAATATAGTGCCCCTCAAATTCATATACGGCTCCTAAAATTTATATACAGCCCCTCAAATTCATATACAGCCCCTCAAATTAATGTACAGCCCCTCAAATTAATGTACAGCCCCTCAAATTAATGTACAGCCTCTCAAATGAATATACAGCCCCTCAAATTCATTTACGGCTCCTAAAATTAATATACAGCCCCTCAAATTAATATACAGCCCCTCAAATTAATGTACAGCCCCTCAAATTAATATACTGCCCCTCAATCAAAGGTCCTAAAATAATATATACAGCCCCTTCAAATTTAATATACAGCCCTCAATTAATGTACAGCCCTCAAATTAATATACAGCCCCTCAAATTAATGTACAGCTCAGCAAATTAATATACAGCCCCTTAAATTAATATACAGCTCATCATATTAATATACTGCCCCTCAAATTAATATACTGCCCCTAGAGATGAGCGAGCACTAAAATGCTCGGGTACTCGTTATTCGAGACGAACTTTTCCCGATGCTCGAGTGCTCGTCTCGAATAACGAGCCCCATTGAAGTCAATGGAGACTTGAGCATTTTCAAGGGGACCAAGACTCTGCCACAGAGGAAGCTGGCCAAACACCTGGGAACCTCAGAAGAAGATGGAAACACCACGGAAATGGACAGGAAACAGCAGGGCAGCATGCATGATGCCTCTGAGGTGCTAATCGCACCATTATGCCAAAATTATGGGCAACAGCATGGCCATGACGAGAGTGACAGAATGAAGCTAGATAGCATTAAAACATCCAATATTGACCTGACACTATAGGGACGGCATGCAGAGGCAGTGGCAGCAGGCTAGAGTGAGTGGCATGGCGACATACCCTAAATGGACTCAGGCTTCAAACCAATGGGTGGCAGAGAGGACCAAAGGAGGTGAGCAAGAAGCGCTCAAATAATATCGGTACATGATAAAAGTTTGCACATATATTTTGTGGATTACACAGCAGGGTGGCGACAGTAGTTAACATGGAAGCCATGAAACAAACCCAAATTTCTGCCTGACACAGCTCGTTGATAAGGGAAACATGTATGGAGCAGTGAACTAGTAGTAGATTAAAGGTGTGCAGTTAAAACTATGTTAGTTGGATCTTGGCATGGAGCTGGCGCTCCGCTGCCAGGCGGAGCTTTCGCAATCCAAGCCCCTGTCTCGAGGACTTCCCCAAACAGCACTTCTAAGAACCTTTTGTATAGACTCAAGTGTAGTAGCGTTCTTATAAGTTTGGGATATGGCGGGTGAGGGGAATGTAAACAGAGGCGCAAGAAGCGCATGATGCGCAGGAGCTGGCGCTCCGCTGCCAGGTGAGCTTTCGCCAATCCAAGCCCTGTTCTCTAGGCTATCCCAAAACAGCACTTACTAAGAACTTTTGTATAAGATCAAGTGTAGTAACGTCTTTAAGTTTAGGATATGGCGGGGAGGGGAATGTAAACAGATGCGCAAGAAGCGCTGAAATAATATCGGTAAATGAAAAAGTTTGCAAGTATATTTTGTGGATTACACAGCAGGGTGGCAACAAAGTTAACAAGTTTTGATGTGGAATGCCCTGTAATAGCTCTTGGGCGGTGTGCCTTTTATCGCCTAGGCTCAGCAGTTTCAGCACCGCCTGCTGTCGTTAGCGACGGCACGTGCTGTGCCTAGAGCTACCGACTGATGGCGCATGCCCATGGATGGTAGTTCGGAGGAGGAGGTGGAGGAGGGGTGGGAGGAGGAGGCATAGTAGGCCTGAAACACCTGGACCGAGGTAGGCCCCGCAATCCTCGGCGTCGGCAGTATATGACCAGCCCCAGGGTCAGACTCGGTCCAGCCTCCACCAAGTTAACCCAATGTGCCGTCAGCGATATATAGTGGCCCTGCCGGCAGCACTCGTCCACGTGTCCGTGGTCAGGTGGACTTGTCAGAACGCCGTTGGTCAGGCACGATGATGTTGTCGACACGTGCTGGTGGCAGGGCTGGGACGGCACAACGGGAAAAGTTGTGGGGCTGGGGACCGAATACCGAGGGGCGGCCGCCGCCATGAGTTGCGAAGGCCTCGGTCTCTACTAGCCTATAGGGCAGCATCTCCAGGCTAAGCAATCTGGAGATGTGGACATTAGGGCTTGGGCGTGCGGGTGGGTTGCACTATATTTGCGTTTCCGTCCAGCGTCTGGGGTATGGAGAGCTGAACGCTGGTGGATGCTGTGGAGGATCGTGGAGGCGACGATGGGGTTTTTGTGGCAGGGTCCTGGGCAGGGGGCGACATCAGCTGACACAGGGGAAGGAGCAGTGGTGTGCACGGCCGGAGGTGAACGGCTTGTTGCACTGAGTGGGGTGTTTAGCATTCATATGCCTGCGCATACTGGTGGTAGTTAAGCTAGTAGTGGTGGAACCCTGCTGATCCTGGTTTGGCAAATGTTGCACACCACAGTCCGTCGGTCATCGGTGTTTCCTTAAAGAACCCCAGACTTCGGAAAAATCTAGCCCTCGCCACGGGAGCTTCACTAGTGACACATTTGGCCTGATGCACCACTCTGGCCCTGCCTCTCCGTCTGGCCCCACCACTGACCTCTTCCAACCTGTTCTGGTGAGGGACTTCCTCTGTCTCAGAAGCACTGTGTTCACCGGCCTATAACCAGCTTGGGTCTGTCACCTCATCATCCTCCGATCCCAGTCTGCTCCCCCCTCGGACTTCCTGCCCTGACAACAACTTCCCCACTGTCTGACAACCGGGTTCCTCATCGTCGGACACCCTCTTTACACTTCTTCCAATACGTCAAGAAGGTCATCATCACCCACAGACTGCGAATGGTGGAAACTGGGCATCGGAAAATTGCTCAGCAGCAACCGGACAAGTGGTTTGTGAGTGTGGGAAGGGTCCAGGAAAAAGTTCCTCAGGTATGCCGGGTTCAAATGGCAAATTTCCTGGGAGGGGCAGACTGGGGGGGGGAGGAGGCTGAGGTGCAGGAGCTGGAGGAGAGTGCCGATTTCGGGACATGGGTGGATGCGTGGAAGGACTGTGGACAAATTGCTCGAAGCATTGTCGGCAATCCACGACATCACCTGTTCGCACTGTTCTGGCCTCAACAGTGCTCTACCACGAGTCCCAGTAACTTCAGACATGAACCTAGGGAGTGGAGCTCTGCGGCGTTCCCCTGCTCCCTCATAAGCAGGTGGTGTTCACCCCGGCAGGACCACGGCCTCTGACCCCTGCAGTAGTGGACGCCCACAATCCCCGACCTCGTCCTCTACCCCTAACCCTCGGGTTAAACATTTTAAATGAGAGTTATAACTTTAATTTTTTTTTAACTTTTTTTTTGTGTTTTTTTGTTTTTTTGTGTTTTTTAGTTTTTAAAAACCAAACGATGCTATTCCTATTGCTATGGCTATTTTTAGACAGTATGAAGCACACTACTATGCCAGATGAGTGACGCTGAGTATTAAACAACAAATAAACGTAAAATAAAAAAGGAAATGGCCGAATGTGCCTAATTGATTCCAACCCCTAATAAATTTTCCACTTCGGTCTTTGCAATGGATATGTGCGTCACTAAGCGCAAAACACAGCGGTCGCAAGTCTCACTACAAAATGCTCACAATTTGCTAGTAGATGCACTGCAGCAAGTACAGCCACACAGCAGATCAACCAGAATCAAATATATATAACGCTACTGTAGGCGTAAGTAAGCCGTTGGATTCTCTATGGCTATTTTCTAGCCAAGTATGAAAGCACACTACTATGCAAGATGAGATGACGCTGAGTATTAAAAAATAAACGTAAATAAAAGTAAATGGCAGACTGTGCCTAATTGAAATCAAACCCCTAATAAATTTCCCACTTTGGTGTTTGAGGTGGATAGTGTGTCACTAAGAGCAACACAAACGGTAGCAAGTCCCCTGCAAATTCCTCACAATATGGTACACTAGCTGCAATAAAAAAAAAAAGTAAACGTTATTGTAGCCCTAAGAAGGGCTGTTGGGTTCTTGGAAATCACTCCTGCCTAACACTATTCTAATAGAACACTCCTAACGCTTTCCCTGACCAGCAGCAGCTCTCTCCCTAGCGGCCTCCAGACACAGAATGATGCGAGCAGCGGGGCAGGGCTAGTCTATCCCAGGGTCACCTGATCTGGCCAGCCAACCACTGCTATCGACGTGTAAGGGTACCACGTCATGCTGGGTGGAGTGCAGCGTCTCCTGGCTTGTGATTGGCCTCTGTTTCTGGCCGCACAAAACAAAACGGCGGGAGCTGCCATTTTCTCGAGCGGGCGAAGTATTCGTCCGAGCAACGAGCAGTTTCGAGTACGCTAATGCTCGACCGAGCATCAGGCTCGGACGAGCATGTTCGCTCATCTCTAACTGCCCCTCAAATTAATATACAGCTCATCATATTAATATACTGCCCCTCAAATTAATATACAGCCCCTCAAATTAATATGCAGCTCATCAAATTAATATACAGCTCCTCAAATTATTATACAGCCCCTCAAATTAATATACAGCCCCTCAAATTAATATGCAGCTCATCAAATTAATATACAGCTCCTCAAATTATTATACAGCCCCTCAAATTAATATACAGCCCCTCAAATTAATATGCAGCTCATCAATTTATATACGCTCCTCAAATTATTATACAGCTCCTCAAATTAGTATACAGCCCTAAATAATATCCATCCCCTCAAATTAATATACTGCCCCTCAATTAATATACGCCATCTATTTATATACACTCATCATTAATAATATATGCCCCTCAAATTCATAATATACGGCTCCTAAAATTATAAGATGACCCTCAAATTAATATAACTTGCCTCCTCAAATTAATATACAACTCATCAAATCTTATATACAGCCCCCTCAAATATTCTTGCCCCAAATAATAATACAGACTCATCAATTTTAATACAGCCCTCAAATTAATATAAAAACTGCCCTCAATTCATATACGGCTCTAAAAGTTTAATATACTGCACCCTCCAAATTAATATATGCCCTCAAATTAACAAAAATAGCCCCTCAAATTAATTACTGCCCTCAATTCATTTCCGGCTCCCTAAATAAACAATAGCTGCCCCTCAAATTATAGATCCTGCCCCTCAATTAATATAACGCCCCTGAAATTAGATATACAGCTCCTAAAATTAATGTTCGCCCCTCAATTAATATGTGCCCCTCAAATTCAATTACGGCTCCTAAAATTCTCATACTTTCCCTCACAATCATATACGGCTCCTAAAATTAATTACTGTCCCTCAAATTCATATACGCTCCTAAGATAATATACGCCCCATCAAATTAATATACAGCCCCTCAATTAGATATACTGCCCCTCAAATTAATATACTGGCCCATCCCAAATTCTGACGGCGCCTAAATAATATCACTGCCCCTCAAATTAATACATACAAATGCCCTCAAATTAAATATCAGATATCAATTCTACTCTAATTAATATACGCCCTCAAATTAATATACATGCCCCTCAAAAAATTGCCTAAATTAGATACACCCCTCAAATAAAAATAGGCCCCATCAAATTGATTACTGCCCTCAAATTATACTACTGCACCTCAATTAATATGAAGCCATCAAATTAGATATAAAGCTCATCAATATATACAGTCCCTCAAATGAAATGGCAGCCCTTTAAATTAACTAACGCCCCTCAAATTAATAACAGTCGGTCCTAACACTGACGTGACTCTTAGTTCTCTGCCAAAAGTTTGGCATTTTTGTTTGAACCTACAACAGTTCATACAGTACGGGGAGGGGACAGCAATTCAGTGCAACGTTTAAGAGCACAGCTAAAGAGAAACAGCAGTGTGGAGGAACGGCTCCATTGACACTTAAAGAGGGCGTGGTCACGGGTGGTCGATAATAGGTTCGGGGCTACCCGTGCTGCCCATGCCCCCCAGCTGCGCCGCCAGTCGCGTTCAACCTGGCCCGGCTCCCGGCTCACTTCCCCTCCGCGTCCGCTGGCGTCCCCCCGCTGCTAGGGTGGCGGCTCCTTTCTCCAGATTTTAAAGGGCCATTAATTGGCGCTGGCCATATTGCCCACTCACTTATATAAGCCCTGTCCTCTCCTGCAAGCCCTGCGGATCTTTGTGCCTCAAAAGCCTTAGACAGAAAGCTTTACTGCGATTAGCGTGGTTCCTTGTGTCTCCTGCCATTCCTGTGTCTCCTGCGTTCCTGTGTACTTCCCCCCTGCGTCCTTGTATCACCTCCATTGTCCTGTGTTACTGAGCTCACTCCATGTTCCCGTGTACCAGTGCTTACTCCGTGCTGCTGGTCCCTGTGTGCTGTGTTCCCGTACCTCTCTGCTTGACCTCCTGTTGCTGAACTCAGGATGAACTCTGATGTTGCATCTCTGCCGCCTGCAATGACCTGTGACGGCACTTTGACCACAAGATTGATGCGTTTATCCTTGTACCTCAACCTTGGCCCCACTGCGACAAGTCACGCCTGAGGAATGACCTGGTGGTGCCACGCCGCAGCTTGTCTAACCCGGCTTTGCGTGGTTCTGGTGAAACCGGTAATACTTAGACTCTGGCCCACTGTAGTTGGGCTTGAGTCATCGTCGCAGTGAGTCCAGGGATCACAACCCGCAAGCCTGACAGTAAGATCCGGGCCATAGATCCGCTGGGTCCCGTTTCCCAGTAGCTGATCTTTCCTACGATTGTGATGTCATCATCCCGTCAGATTGCGCGCACACGCGGGGGGGGGCGAACAGGCTGGAGCAAGTCACTGCCAGGCTTGCAACAGTTGACTAACTAACCAACCATACAGCACTGGCCGCTAAAGCTGTTCCTGTAACCCTGCTACTCCTGCTGCCTTCCTGCTACCGACCCAGGCTACGTCTTTCTATGACTGCCCGCAAGTAGGTCGGGGATCCCAGCTATCAGGGGCTTCATACACCCAGTGTTCTTTACACTAGAGCTCATGCCGTCCCAATGTCGTCACGGAGCGTCCAAGGTGGCATTTTATCCTCAGCCTCTCTCCCTGGAAAGCCTGGCCTGAGTACTCTGCTTGGGACAGAGACGACACGGTCATGCTACTCTTGGCATTTCTGGCAGAATTCCGGTCTGTTTTCGAAGAAACCAGACAACGGGCCTCCTCTGCTGAGCTGCGCGTTGTGAATCTGCGTCGGGCAATTCATCTGTGGAGAGTAATGCCGTGAAGTTCCGTACCCTGGCCTCGGAGTCTCTCTTGGAACGACGCGGCTGTCCGCAGCTTTCAAAAAGGTACTCTCCTCCCATTTTAAAGATGCTCTGGCCGCTCTGATCTGCCATCACTATGAGTGGTCTAATCTTCTGGGCCACCCGGATAGAGGTGTGGGTTAGCGAGCGCCACCGAAGAATCTATCCTCGAGCAGCTTCAAGCTGCCGTCCCGCTCCCTGCTATACGACACCGTCCATGTCTCACTTGACCTCCGGCTCCTGTCTTCCAAGGAGCTCAGTCACCGGTTGTACTTATGCCGAAGAGCCTATGGAGGGTGGACAGAGCCAGACTGTCTTCCCCAGGAACGCAACAGAAGACGACAGGGAGACTCTGCCTCTATTGTGCGAGTCCTAACACTTCATCAGGACGTGCCACCACTTAGGGTTCTGGGAGAAGCGTCCCAGGTGTGTGCGAAGCTTCCCACGTTGACCATTCCTGTGCTCCTCTGTGTGGGTACGAGCAGCCAGTTCCAAGTGTGTGCCTTCTTGGACTCCGGGTCCGCAGGAAATTTTGTGGATGCTGCACTGGTCTCGCAGCCAGATCACATTCTCAGTGATCCGCCTCGACAGCCCTGGTATCTCTTCGGTCCATTTGTCAGATCTCTCTTGATCCAGTTCAGTATCGCACTGAACACTGTGTCTGCAAGTTGGTGCCCTGCATTTGGAGAGACTGTCTTCTACGTACTTCCCCTGCTCCACTTCCTCTGTCCTATTGGGACTTCTGTGGCTGCAGAGACATGCACCTGTTCTTAACTGGCAGACTGGGAGGTTCTTCGCTGGGTCCTGATGCCAGTCCCGCTCTCCGTCCAGTCGCTACTATACCTTCCTCTTGCTCTCAGTCTCTGAAGCGGTCTTCCTGCTGCTATATCTGAACTATGGCTGATGCTTCCCTGAAAAGCCAAGCGGAGACATCGCTACCGCATCGTCCATATGATTGCCCTATTTGAACTGCTGCCAGGGACATCCCCGCCACGTGTCGAGTTTACCGGCTGTCTGTGCCTGAAACTGCGGCCATGTCGGCCTACACAAGGAGAATCTCCAGAAGGGTTCATCGCAAATCCTCTTTCCTGCTGGTGCCGGCTTCTTCTTTGTGGCCAACGAAAGATGGTTTCGCTTCGTCCCTGCATTGACTATCGGGGCCTCAATAGGTGACAATAAAGAACAGGTTGCATCCATTGCCTTTAATCACGGAATCTTTGACCGCCTCCTGTGGAGCTCAAGTTCTCTAAATTGGACCTTAGAGGGCTATAATATTATCCGCATGCGGAAGGGCGATGAATGGAAGAACCGCCTTTGGTCATGCCCTTTGGACTTGTGTAATGCGCCTGCAGTGTTTCAGGAATTCGTGAACAACATTTCCGAGAATGCTATACACCTGTGTTGTTGTCTACTTAGATGACATTTGGTCTTTCTCTCCTGATCTGGAGTCTCATCAAGTGCATATACGGCAAGTTCTTAGGCGCCTAAGAGCCAATCGTCTCTATGCTAACTGGAGAAGTGCAATTCATCAGAAAGAGCCTTCCGTTTCTAGGATACTAATCTCCGATAAAAGGCCTACAGATGGATCCACCAAGTTGTCTGCGCGTATTCAGTGGCCTCGCCCAGTGGACTCTGTGCCATACAGAGATTCCTTGGTTTTGCAAATTATTACCGCATTCATTCCTCACTTCTCTTCCCTCGTATCTCCCATTGTGGCCTAACTGAAAAAGGTGCTGTCCAGACACTGGTCTCCAGTTGCGGGGAAGCATTCTCAAGACTGAAGTCTTGCTTCGCCTCTGCTCCTGTTTCTGAGTGGCCAGATTTAGAGAAACCCTTCAACTTGAGGTTGAGCCTCCTCCGTGGGTACTGAGCACTGGCTGTGGCTCACTCAGAAGGGCCCAAGGCCGACACTTACCTGTGGTTTTCTTTTTTTTAGAACCTTCTCGCGGATGAGAGGAATTACCTCCATGGGAGATTGGGAAAACCAGGTTGTTAAACTTGCCTTGGAAGAGTGGCGCTATCTTCTGGAAGGAGCTCGTCACCCGGTCAGTTTATATTCTGACCACAAGAATCTCCTGTACCTCCAAACTGCTCAACGTCTCAATCCAAGACAAGCCCGCTGGTCCCTTTTCTTTTCACGTTTTAATTTTTTGATCCATTTTCGCCCAGCTGAGAAGAACATCAAGGCAGATGCCCTCTCACGTGCCTCTGATGTTATTGGGGAAGAACCGACTCTTTGTCATATCATCCCTCCGGAACTGCTGGTTGTGGCTGCTCCAGTAGACCTCTGAGAGCTCCCTCCTGGCAAGAATTATTTCCGACCTGCTCTTCGGAAGAAGATTTTGACTTGGGGACATTGTTCTCGTGTGGCCGGGCATCCTGGGGTGCAGAGCTCTTTAGCCCTCATTTCTCATTATTATTGGTGGCCGAATCTGGTCCAAGACGCACTGGATTTTGTGGCTTCCTGCATCTCTTGTGCTCATAATAAACCATCACGCCTCAAACCTGCCGGTCTCCTGATGCCGTTGCCCATACCCAGTTGCCCGTGGACTCACGTGGCCATGGACTTTGTCACGGACCTTCCCTGTTCCTCTGGGAGTACTGTCATCTGGGTGGTAACTGATCGGTTCTCCAAAATGTCTCATTTTGTTCCGCTGCCAGGTCTACCGTCTGCTCCTCGTCTAGCCAGTCTGTTCATCACTCACATCTTCCGGCTTCATGGTCTTCCACGGCACATAGTATCTGACCTTGGAGTTCAGTTTGTTTCCCGGTTCTGGCGTTCTCTGTGCAGCCAACTCCAGGTGAAATTGGACTTTTCCTCAGCGTATCACCCTCAGTCTAATGGACAAGTCGAGAGGGTTAATCAGACCTTAGGTTGTTATCTCCGCCATTTTGTCTCTGCCCGACAGGATGACTGGTCCACTCTGCTCCCATGGGCTGAGTTCTCCTACAACTCCCTGGACTCTGAGTCTGCCGGTGCCACTCCTTTCTTCATTGTCTATGGGAGACATCCACGACCACCTCTTCCTCTCTCCATGTCTGCTGATGTTCCTGTGGAAGAGTTGATAGAAGACCTCAAAACTATCTGGGAACAGACTCATCAGTCTTTACTTCAGGCGTCCGCCCGCTCAAAAACTCAAGCGGACAAGAAACACAGGTCTCCTCCCATATTCTCTCCAGGTGACAAAGTGTGGCTGTCATCCAAGTATGTCCGTTTGAAGATTCCCAGTTACAAGCTGGGCTCACGTTTTCTGGGACCTTTCGAGGTGTTACAGCGCATTAATCCAGTGCGTATAAACTCCGCCTTCCTCCTACTATGCATATCCCAAATTCTTTCCACGTCTCCCTGCTGAAACCTGTCATTCTGAATCGCTTCTTCCGGCACGTTCCTCACCCCACTCCAGTGACGGACTCCACCAACACCTACGAGGTAAAAGAGATCCTGGACATGAAGATGGTAAGGGGGAAGCGGTTCTTCTTGGTTGACTGGAAGGGATTCGGACCAGAAAAGAGGTCGTGGAGCCAGAGGACAATATATTGGATCGTGATCTCCTGCAGAAATTTCTCCAGCCCAAGAGGAGGGGGAGGCCGATGTGGGGGGTACTGTCACGGGTGGTCCCGTGACCCATATCACGGGTCGTGGGCTCACCCGTGCTGCCCCGCCCCCGCCAGCGCGCCGCCAGCGGTTCCTTCTCCAGATTTAAAGGGCCAGCGCGCCATTAATGGTGCTGGCCATATTGCCCAATTCTATATAAGCCTGCCTCTTCCTGCAAGCCCTGCCGGATCTTTGTGCCTCAAAGCCTGAGAGAAAGCTTTACTGCGATTAGCCTGCGTTCCTGTGTCTCCTGCGTTCCTGTGTCTCCTGCGTTCCTGTGTCCCTCCGTGTTCCTGTGTTACCTGAGCTCCTCCATGTTCCCGTGTACCAGTGATCCTCCGTGTTGCTGTCCTGTGTGCTGTGTTCCCGTACCCATCTTCTTGGACCTCCTGTTGCTGACCCCGGATTGAACTCTGACTTTGCATCTCTGCCGCCTGCCCTGACCCTGTGCCTGGACTTTGACCACGAGATTGATTGCCGTTCTTGTACCTCAACCTTGGCCGCCACTGCAGACAAGTCACGCCTGAGGAACGACCTGGTGGTACCACCACGCAGCTTGTCTAACCCGCTTTGTGGAGGGCTCTGGTGAAAACCGGGTACCACTTAGACTCCGGTCCCAGGTAGTGGCTTGAGTCATCGTCTGCAGTGGTCCAGTGGATCCACAACCCGCAAGCCTAACAAGGCGACAATTCTGGGATATAAATCTATATCTCACAGTCCTGCTGCTACTTCACATACACAATGGTCTGATTACACATCTCTCCAAGGGCGATATCTAACACTGTGTACAGACTGCAAGGTGACCCTGCTGACAGGTTCCTTTTTGATTTGGGCGACAAAGCTGATTTATTCAGTAATATGTATCTCAAACACATTGGGGCTCATTTACTAAGGGTTGTGCACTGAACTTCCGCAGGACTGTGCACCTTTTTTTGGGGTTACACAGTTTAGACAGGTATTTACAGGTGTCTGTGCTGGAATTTTGTCATATGTGACCAGATTGTGGCGCAGCTACTTCCATTTGACACAAATTGGGGGAGGGGGGTGTTCTGTCGGCCAATTCGACTGATTTGGACTCAGCGTGGGATTTAACTTTCTAACTGTGTCGCAGGCCCAAGCACCTATAAGCACCAGGAAGAAGAAGGTGAACTCCGGGGACCTAAGCGGGAAAGAGACACATGCAGGATATGAATTATCGTCGGACGATGTACTTTCAGGGAACTTCATCGGACAGGTAAGTAAATGTGCCCTAATAAGTTATCAACTCTTAACGACAGAGGCCATTTTCAGCTTAAGGACAGAGCCACATTTTCCAAATCTGATAGGGGCGTAACTTGAGAGGGTGCAGAGGTTGCGATCTCACCTGGGCCCCAGAGGTTTAGGGGGCCCTTATGGTGTCACTTTCCCATATGAGAAGACTATAACTATAAACCAAACATTATAGTAGGGGGCCTGGCACAGACTTTGCACTGGGGCGCATCAGTTTCTAGTTACGCCACTGAAATCTGACATGCACCCCTTTATCTGGTAATAACTTTTGAATGGTTCAACATATCCTAGGGATTTTGAGATGGTTTTTTATTACATATTATACTTTATTATAGTTGTAAATTGTGGTCCAGATGTTATGTGTTTATTTAAAAAAACTTGAAATTTACCAAAAATTTGAAAAATTGGCATTTTTTTTAATGTTTGGAATATTCTCCCTTTGCAGTCAAATCGTTGAGGCATCCAAATTAATTACTAAATAACATTTACCATATCTTTCCTTGGTATCATTTTTTAAACATCCTTTTATTACATATAAGTTTCAAAAGGCTTAGACAGGCGGTTCCCTGGTTGCGTACAAGATAGGTTCCTTGGGTTTGTACTTGAATTTGTATGTAAGTCGGAACTGTATATTCTATAATTGTAGATCCAGACCAAATTTATTTTTTGCCGCAGTGACAATTGGATTTTCAACATTTTTTGCTGTAATGGGACCAAGGATTATCAATAAAGCTTCATTACAGACACCTTACAGCTGGTCATTGCAGCCTGGGACTAAAGTAACATCCAGAGAGGTCACCAGAGGTCACAGTGGGCAAAGGGGTCCGTATGTAACTATGGATTGTCTGTAAGTCAGGTGTCCTTAAGTAGGGGACCCCCTGTATAGCAGAAACCTGCATAAATCCCCCTATTTTGTCAAACTACCCCCTTTAAAATATGCATAACAACTTTTGGGTTGTTTGTCAACTCTGCTTTGTAGTAAAACATTACAAGTAACCAGGAGGTAACAGCTGAAGGGGTTAACCGGGAAACATAAGGGGTTATCAAGTATATAGGGAGGTGTGTGCACAAATCACTTCAGACAACTCTTACATCCGATCTCCAGGGAGGAATGAGGAGATCGGAGCTGCTGAGCACCAGATACTTTCTTTCTTTCTTTCTTTCTTTTACTTTCTCTTCTTTTAGCTATGACTGTTCAGTGAGATGTGACGACCGATCACGGCAATCCCTGTGCAGGGACAACTATGTGAGGTTTTGGGTGTAATGACCTTGATGATCGTCCATCTGTGTGACACTATAACTGCAGGATGATATAGATCGTCCGAATGCCCTAATAACTGGTTAATTAAGACGACTTATCCCGTCAACTGTCACTAGCAGGTATAAAGGTAGTGCAGCATGTATAAGGTTAATATCTCGTACTTGTAGATTTCATTTCTCTGTGACGGGGGTTACCTTTCCTGGAAATTAAGACCCTCCCACGCCCCTCCCAAATAAAATAAATGAAGAACTTCCCTTGTGTGATCACATTTCACTAGAATTAAGTCTCCCGGAGCAGAACAATGACTTCCCTCCTCGCAATCGTGAGCCTCCTCTCAGCTCTGACAGCCACAGGTAAGTGTTCTCCAACAGGTAACATAGGACACAGCTTTTTATTTTCAATTTTAGTTGCATGTTTTTTTTTTTTAAATGTTAACAAGGATGATAATAACAGTAATGTAATATTACAATATAATCCCAAAACATGATTGATAATCTGAAGAATTAGTCCCTGTAGAGCAGATGTTACGTCTCCTCCCCATGGTAGGTCCTGTATGTATATATGATAGGTCCTGTATGTATATATGATAGGTGCAGATGTTACCTCTCCTCTCCATGGTAGGTCCTGTATGTATATATGATAGGTCCTGTATGTATATATGGTAGGTCCTGTATGTATATATGATAGGTCCTGTATGTATATATGGTAGGTCCTGTATGTATATATGGTAGGTCCTGTATGTATATATGATAGGTCCTGTATATATATATATGATAGGTCCTGTATGTATATATGATAGGTCCTGTATGTATATATGGTAGGTCCTGTATGTATATATGTTCCATTATGATAAGTGACAATGATAAGTAACAGTATGATAGGTGCTGATGAGACTGATGGGTGACATCTCCTTAGGTTCCGCTCTCTCGTGTACGGAGTGTATGTCTCTAACGTCTTCCTCCTGCTCCGGCAGCAGCGTGACTTGTCCTCCAGGATATTTGTGTGCATCCGATTACGCGGAGATTGAGGCTGGTGAGTTATAGGATAAAGGTTATTGTTTGATAATGTGTTGCAATTATCTTGTTGTATTAACTTTATTATAGTAAATATTTTCTGTAAAATGAAATGTAACAATTGTGTTTTGTATCTAATTCTGTGTATGATGGATGTGCACCCGTGCTCTCAACTTTTTGGGTTGTTGTGCAACTTTTTGGAGCTGCTCCCTACTGGAATGAAAGTGAAGAGACCTCATAAAAGACACAGTTGTGGGTTTATATAATTGTATGTGGCCGTGACAAACACGTGGGTGGTGAACGGTCTGGATTGCAGGCTAATATATTCTACTGCAATGATATGAGGACGGAGGGGGGTGGGGGGGGGGGTTAGGTGATGTCTACCGCAGATTAGTTCACATTATTACATAATTTTGGCACAGGAAAGCTTTTTTTTTGGTCATAATTCTCTCAAAGAACAATACAAACTCATCCCACTGTGATCGTTATCACACATGGGAGAGTCTGTTCCTCTAAAAGGGGTTTTCCTCCCACATAGATAAGTTTCTTAAATATAATAAGGATAATGAAATAACACATTCCCTAATTCACTGTTATTAAAAAAAATACAGAATTTCACCAATATAATTCCAACCGGTCTCTATTATTCTAGTGTATACAATTATACAATAACCATGTATACAATCGGTTGCCCCAGGATCCAACCATAAATCTTCAGATTTTTATGGTCAGGAAGGGCAGATTCTTCGCATGAACAGTTTCCCCTCTCTGCCTCCTACCCCTCCCACCTCCATTATAAGACAAGCTCACACACAGGGACTTTCTGCCGGCATTGTGCATAGACTTACAAGGTGAGGGGGAAGGGGGGGTTGTTACTCTGTGTGTGTTATAGTTCAGATGTAGAAGAGATGTAGCAGAGCTAAAGTGTGTCATTGGGGCTTATTTACTAAGGGTTCCGCGACCACATTTATCGTGCCGGGAATCGTGACGCACGCGAGCGGATTGTGTCACAATCGCGACAGCTTTCACGCGACACAAATTGGGGGGGGGGGGGCGGGTCATCGCCTGATCCAACAGATTCGGACTGATTGTCAAAAGCCAATCACTTACATCCACCGGGAAGAAGAAGGTAAACTCCGGCGGACCTGAGCGGGGAGCGACACATGCAGGATATTGGGCGCAGAATCTACGTGGATTGCGGCACAGTGCATCAACGTTGGGGAACGTACCTCAGGGATCGCGACTCGGACAGGTAAGTAAATGTGCCCCATTGTGTCTTATACCCATTTCATGGATCTCATCATCTCTGATCCTTCTCATCTCTCTTTTTCTGTGTATCAGATACTAGTTGAATGTTCAGAAGCTAAATAAAAATGTAGATAAACCTGTACCCTGATAATCTAATCACATTGTCAGCACACAGCATCTCATAGCACAGAGTGATCATGAAGTGGTTGCTTAGAGAATCCCCGCTCACACTCTGGAATCTAAAAATGGCCAACGAGCAATAGGAGCCAAAACAGCAATAAAACAGTAAAATTTTAAAGTACGGGTTAAAAATGATCTTTCTTGTGTAAACATCTCTACGGGATTGCAATGTAAGAGCTTTTATGGGCAAACCCCTTTAACGCCAGCTTATTATTGCCGCAGGGCAGTGACTGTGTGTGGGCAGATGAGTGTGCTGAAATAATAACTGGTTGTCCTCTATGCTTAGTCTTTCAAGTGTTAGTTCCGAAGGAGGGGGGGGGTTGTTGTTGTTGTGAGGAGGCTCTCGAAAACTGCTCTAAAACCTATAATATCAAAGGACAACGCTCAACTCCTAAGAAATAAAGAGCAGTTTAGTTGGAAATCCTTCTCACCATTATTATTCTCTAAACCTACTGTTTATTTCTGAGGAGTTGAGCGTTGTCCTTTGATATTATAGGTTTTAGAGCAGTTTTCGAGAGCCTGCTTTGTGTTCAATTGCTCCTCCAAAAAACAACCAACCCCCTTGGGAACTAATACTTGAAAGAGTAACCGGCAACCGGTTATTATTATTTCAGCGCACTCCTCTTGCCCTGCAGCAGAGGCATCCTACAATTACTTCTCCGATCCTACCTGTAATTTACCCTCTAGATGTGGCCCAACTATAAAGAAATTTCTTCATATGCAAATTTGGTCCCCAATGGATGTGACCAATCCTACCTGCTCATGCTGTCTTATCCTGTAGTCACTGGCTGGAGGAAGTTCTTCATATTCTCTGACTTGAAGGCTCCTTAAAGGGTCATTCTCTTGCATGCTCTTACCCCTACCCCCAGAAGTCTGTGGTCACTCTGCCCACACACAGTCACTGCCATGTGGCAGTACTAAGCTGGGGTTAAAGGGGTTTGCCCATAAAAGAACATTCTCAAATTTCAAACCCCTACTAATGTTTGCACAATAAAGATAATTTTTAATGCATTACTTTACAATTTTACTCAGTTTTATTGTGGTTTTAGCTCCTATCACTCATTGGTCAGTGAAAGATTCCAGAGTATGGGTGGTGACTCTAAGCAGACACCCCCTCACCTGGATAAAGACCTTATCTTATCTGTAGCTTGTAGAGTAAATCTGTGCACTGGGGGAGGAGCAGAAGGCAGAGAGGAGAAGCTATTCATGAGAAGCATCTGCCCTGCCCGACCATAAATTTCAGAAGATTTATGGTCGGATCCCAGGGCAACCAAAATTGTATACATCAGCAGAGTCAGACTGACCCACCGTTGTGCCAGTGAAAGCCCCAGTGGGCCCCAACACCTGATGGCTCCACCCCCTTGCCTCACTGACTCTGCCCCCTCACCGTGCCGACTCCGCCCCCTTTTTTCGGTTTGTGACTTCAACTGTGCCCGATGGAGTCGAAAGCAGTGATGAGCTGTGAGCTCTCAGCATCATTATATTGCCTCTCTGTTGTTGTATAAAGCAGGTCGGCAGGCGCAATATGATGACATTGTCACCTGCTGGCCTGCTGTACACAGCAGCATAAAGAGGAGGAGCTGCTGGGGAGTGGTGTATGTTTGTTAAAAAGGTGGCCACACTGTGGAGGGGGAGATAAGTGTTGCCCCATTAATAAAAGGGAGATGAGAGGGGCCACAAAAAAGGAGAAAATTAAATGAGGCCCAGAAGATGGGGGGCCAACAAGATGGGAAGGGGGGTGTCAAAATGAGAGGTGGAGTTGTGAGTGGGTCAGAAAAAGAGGGGGAGATGAGAGAGGAGATACCCACAAATAGAAGGGGAGGTACAAGGGGACAATATTAAGAGGAGGGAGGTGAGAAGGGCCATAAATGAGGGGGGTTGAGATAGGGGGTACAGAAGATCAGAGGGGCCCACAATAAGAGGGGTAGATACCAAGGGGCACACAATAAGAGGGGTAGATGAGGGGGCTACAAAATGAGAGGGAGAAGAAAGGGGGCCCATAATAAGAGAAGGAGATACAACATTAATAGGAGGGAGGTGAGAAAACAACAAATGTGAGGGGGAACAGAAGATGAGGGGCTGGACAACAAGATAGGGGGAGATTAGAGTGGTTTAGAAAAAGAGGGGGAGATGAGGGGGGATACTGGGGGGATCCACAATAAGAGGGGAGCGAGGGACTACAAAATGAGGGAGAGATACAAGGGTCAACATTAAGAGAAGGGAGATGAGAGGTGGCAAAGAACATGAGGGGATCCAAAAATAAGAGCAGGTCAGAAAAAGAGTGGGAGATACCACAGAGAGGGGGAAATGAGGGGCTACATAATGAGGGATGGATAAAGCGTTTTCCTACAGCCCCTGCCCCCCAGTATATAGCCTGTAGCCCCTGCTCCCCCATATTTAGCCTGCAGCCCCTGCTCCCCAGTATATCGCCGGCAGCCCCTGCCCCCAGTATATAGCCAGTAGTCCCTGCTCCACAGTAAATAGCCTGTAGCCCCTCCCCCCCAGTATATAGCCTGTAGCCCCTGCCCCCCAGTATATAGCCTGAAGCCCATGCCCATCGGTATTTAGCCTGAAGCCCCTGCCCCCAGTATATATAAAGCAGTCCATGACCCCCAGTATATAGCCATCAGCCCCTGCCCCCATAGTATATAGCCTGCAACCCTGCCCCCCAGTATATAGACAGCAGCCCCTGCCCCCCAGTATATAGCCAACAGCCCATGTACCCCAGTATATAGCCAGCTCCTGACCCCTAATATTTAGCCTACAACCCATGTCCCCAGTATATAGCCTGTAGCCCCTAACCCCCAGTATTTAGCCTGAACCCCCTGCCCTCCAGTATATAGACTGCATGCCTAGTGCCCCCACAAGTATTGAGCTGCAGCCCCTGCCCCCAGTATATAGGCTGCAGCCTTGCTCCCAAGTATAGCCGCAGGTCTCTGCCACCAGTCTAGCCTGACACCCTGCCCTCAGTATGTAGCCCTAGCTCTGCCCCCAAGTATATAGCCTGCAGCCCTGCCCCCTGGCCCCCCAGTTATATAGCTGCAGCCCCGCTGCTCCCAGTATATTGTTGCTGCAGTCTCTGCCCCCAGTCTTTAGGCCTGCAGCCCCTGCCCCGAGCATTAACCTGTAAACTGCCGCCCCAAGTATATAGCCTGTAGCCCCTGCCTTAGTATATAGCTTGTAGACGCTTCCCCCAGCATATTGCCAGCTGCCCTGCCCTCAGTATATAAGCCTTTAGACCCTCTCTGAGGAATGTCCCGCTATAACAAAAAACTAATGGTGTATCACCTTCCCACAACCCCCGTCTGGCAGCGCACACACCCAGCAGTCAAGCAAGCTGACATCATGAAAACTAGTGGCGGCACCGCATGGAGACATGGAACCGACAGCCGGATCATCAATGGATAGAGGAGAACCTGCCCGGGGGATGTTGGAAGGTGAGTACACATTTTTTAAATGACTCAAGTATAAGCCGAGTTAGGTTTTCAACATTTTTTATACTCGAGTATACTGAGGCTGTGTATATGGAGGAAGGAGGGATATAACGGAATGGGGGAGAGGGAGGGCTGTGTATACAGGAAGGGGGAGGGGAGAGGCTGTGTATATCAGGAAGGGGGAGAGGAGAGGCTGTGTATACAGGAAGGGGGGAGAGGACAGGCTGTGTATACAGGAAGGGGGAGAGGGAAGGAGTGTATACAGGGGGAAGAGAGACTGTGTATACAGGGGAGAGGAGAGGCTGTGTGAATAGGGGAGAGGAGAGGCTGTGTTACAGGGGGAAGAGAGGTGTGTACAGATGGGGGAAGGATGGCGTGTATACAGTGGGGGAAGGAGTGGCTGTGTATACAGGAAGGGGGGAGAGGAGAGGCTGTTTTTACAGGGGGGAGAGGGCTGTTATACAGGAAGGGGGGAGAGGGAGGCTGTGTATACAGGGGAGAGGATATGGCTGTGTATACAGGGGGAAGAGGGCGATGTGTATACAGAGGAGAGGAGAGGCTTGTGTATAGAAGGGGAAGAGAGGCTGTGTATAACAGGGGGAGGAGGAGGTGTGTATACAGCGGGGGAGGAGAGCTGGCTGTATACAGGAAGGGGGGAAGAAGAGGGATGTGTATACAGGGGGGAAGAGAGGCTGTGTTAAAGGGGAAGAGAGGTGGTATACAACTGGGAGGAGAGGGCTGGTTATAAGAGGGGGGAGGAGAGAGGCTGTGTATACAGGAAGGGGGGAGGAGAGGCTGTGTATACAGGGGGGAGGAGAGGCTGTGGTATACAGGAAGGGGGGAGAGAGAGGCTGTGTATACAGGAAGGGGGAGGAGAGGGTGTTATACAGGGGGAGGCGAGGCGTGTACAGAGGGGGGAGGAGAGGCTTTGTATACAGAAGTGGGGAGAGAGGCTGTGTATACAGGAAGGGGGGAGAGGGGAGGCTGTGTTACAAGAAGGGGAAGGAGGCGCTGTATACAGGAAGGGGGGAGAGGGGAGGCTGTGTATACAACGGGGGAGAAGAGGCTGTGTATACAACGGGGGAGGAGAGGCTGTGTATACAGGAAGGGGGGAGGAGAGGCTGTGTATACAGGAAGGGGGGAGGAGAGGCTGTGTATACAGGGGGGAGGGGGTGTGATACAGGAAGGGGAGAGGGAGCTGTGTATACAGGAAGGGGGAGGAGAGGTGTGTATACAGGGGAGGAGGAGAGGCTGTGTAACAGGAAGGGGGGAGGAGAGGCCGTGTATACAGGAAGTGGGGAGGAGAGGCTGTGTACAGGAAGGGGGGGAGAGGGGGAGGCTGTGTATACAGAAGGGGTGGGAGAGGAGAGGCTGTGTATACCAGGAAGGGGGGAGGGGAGGCTGTGTAACACACGGGGGAGGAGAGGGCGTGTATACAACGGGGGAGGAGAGGGTGTGTATACAGGAAGGGGGGAGGAGAGGCTGTGTATACAGGAAGTGGGGAGGAGAGGCTTGTATACAGGAAGGAGAGGAGAGGAGTGTGGTGTTTACAGGAAGGGGGAGAGGAGAGGCTGTGTATACGGAAGGGGGGGAGGAGAGGCTGTGTATACAGTGAAGGTGGGGGGAGAGGCTGTTGTGTATACAGGAGGGGAGGAGAGGCTGTGTAAGGAAGGGGGAGAGGGGCGTGTATACAGGAAGGGGGGAGAGGAGAGGTGTGTATACAGGAAGGGGGGAAGGAGAGGCTGGTAATACAGGAAGGGGAGGAGAGGCTGTGTATACAGGAGGGAGAGGAGGGAGTGTGTATACAGGAAGGGGGGAGAGAGAGGCTGTGTATACAGGAAGGGGGGGGAGGCTGTGTACAGGAAGGGGGAGGAGAGGTGTGTATACAGGAGGGGGAGGGAGAGGCTGTGTATACAGGAAGGGGGATAGAGAGGCTGTGGTACAGGAAGGGGGGAGGAGAGGCTGTGTATACAGGAAGGGGGAGAGGAGAGGCTGTGTATACAGGAAGGGGGAGAGGAGAGGCTGTGTATACAGGAAGGGGGAGGAGAGGCTGTGTATACAGGAAGGGGGAGGAGAGGGCTGTGTATACAGGAAGGGGGGAGAGGAGGCTGTGTATACAGGAAGGGGGATGGAGCGAGGCGAGGATGTGAAAGGAAGGGGGGAGGAGAGGTGTGTATACAGGAAGGGGGGAGGGAGAGGCTGTGTAAGGGAGGGGGAGGAGAGGCTGTGTATAAGGGGAGAGGAAGGCTGTGTACAGGAAGGGGGGAGGAGAGGCTGTGTATACAGGGGAGAGGAGGGGCTGTGTATACAGGAAGGGGGGAGGGGGAGTGTATACAGGAAGGGGGGGGAGAGGCTGTGTATACAGGAAGGGGGGAGAGGAGAGCTGTGTATACAGGAAGGGGGGAGAGGAGAGGCTGTGTATACAGGAAGGGGGGGAGGAGAGGCTGTGTATACAGAGGCACAAAGTGGAGTTGTGCTTCATGGAGCTAAAGACATTTGATTATGAATTCAGCAGAGAAAAACCATGGCCAGGAGAAAACGTAAAAAAGTCCTCTTCCTGATGGGGTAGATGGAGCGTCACCTGTAAGGTACTAGAGGTGACTAATGTCAGTGTCTAATGACTGACTACTAGTGTGTAAGGTAGTCATCGGGGGCGCGTATGCGTGGGGAGGGGGCAGCATTTTCAAGTTCTGCCTCGGGCAGCAAAGAGGCTTGAATCGGCCCTGGTAACAGGTATTAGAATATGGCAGTGCAAAGACTTTGTGCAAATTTTTTAATTCTTTTCAGGGTTTAAAGATATAAGAAAACGGATGTTCGTAGAATTAGGAGTAATGTACTGCACAATGAAAGTCAGAAAAGCAAAGAATCTGAGAAAACCATATATCATAGGGCACATTTACTATGGCAAACCATGTGCAGTGTGTACTATGTGCAGTGTGTACTATGTGCAGTGTGTACTATGTGCAGTGTGTACTATGTGCAGTTTGCCTTTGTATAGTGCAGAAGGCGCCAGATTCAGGATTTGTGGCGCACGTTCTTCATGAATCTGACGTCCCCTGCACTTCCTCGACAGAGTGCACCTATTTTCTTTGGTGCACCTTTAACGAGGGGCGTGTGACACAATCCACAATCCTTTGCATGTTAAATCTGGTGCACGGTCCGACTGAGCACCGGAACTCCCGTTTCAATTAGGAAATTTACATCACTTGAAGCATAGTGCACTATTAACATTAAAAAAAAAAGTGTTTTATATTTATTTCTAGCTGGGCAAAAGATTTCATCTGTGATGAGGTCCTGCGCGCCTTCATCTGAATGTAACCTCAAAGGCAGCGTATCCATGACGTATGGGAAAGCCCGGAGCGCCATGTCCTGCTGTTCCACTGACAACTGTACTCCTACTCTTCCTTCATGTAAGTCATCAATTTCAGTTTTTTTGGTAGGTTCTGTCCAGTCGTTAAGTTGGAAAAAATCATTTATTGACTCCAGGTCCTATCTCAGTACCTGCTCCAGCATAATTACTAATGTGCTCAGTGGTGCATAGTATTAAAGGGGTATTCCTGCCAGGAAGACAAGTTTCTTATATGTATTCAGGATACACCTTCTCTAATTCACTGTTATTAACAAAAATATAGCATTTCACAGATATAATTCTGCAACATCCCTCACCGAGGCCTGGCCTTTTCTTGGGACCTGGAGGCAGCCGGGGCCCAGAATACCGGAGTGGCTGGCGGTGGCGGCCTAGGCACGCTGAGGTCACGGTGCTTGGTATGGGGACCGGAGGGCTGTCCTACAGCCTGGCAGGTCTCCAGCAGGTGATGTGTGCAGGAAAATGTAGAGAGAGAGGCTGATGTACTGAATCTCCCTGGGGCAACCCCTAAGTGTCCGTAGTATAGGTCCCTGGGTAATAGTTGGGGCGTCCTTGGTGTAACAGCCATACTTAGGGAACAGACGGAGGCCATGTTGTGCAAAACAACTCATGGTTCTTTATTCGAACAAATGCAGGCAATGAGCCACACGATCTAGTTACAGAAGCCGGATTGTTGGATATTCTGGATTACTGGAGTAGTCATGGAGAGTGATCCTCTGGAATAGATTCACCAGCCTGGTAGTAGGTGCAGGCTGGGAGGTAGCTGTGTCCAGGTATGGAAGCTGCAGCTATATCCTGGGTGTTCTGTGTGTGGCACTGAAGGTGTGTCACACTATCTCTCAATCACTGACAGTCTATGCTCTATATGGAGAGCTGAGGCCTAGGAGGCCTGTAGTAAGAGCTTGTGTTCTGAGATGATGCTCCTCAGTCAGGAGCTAGGTTCCAAGAGCTTGAGGTCTGTCTGTGTGGCAGACCTGGTGGTAAAGAGGACTTGCCCCTTCCTGTCCAGGGGTTTTATTAAACCCTGGTCAGGTGGTGCTCACTCTCCAATTACACTCCAGCTTACAGTAAATCAAAACACATACCCTGTTAACCCTTGCTGTACAGGCAGGGTCTACCGCTGCTAATTACCTCTAATAGACTTCATTACCCTAAAGGTGAGTTGATCAGGAGTGTAAAGCTACAGACAGATAAGTTCCTATCTGGAGAGGAGGAGGAAGGCACAGCAGATGTAGAAGTGTGTTTAGAAATAGCAGATATGTAGGAGAGATGTGTCATTGTGTGTAATAGGCATCTCATGGATCTCATCATCTCTGATCTGAACATGAAGTAAATTATCATCTTAAAAGAGTAAAGGGGACACATCTGGCAGCTTGAGTCATAAATCTCACTGCGCATAGTAGACTAAGGCTGTAAGGCAGCAGATTGTGACCTCCCCACCTCCAACCTATGGGTTTAATTGCAACTCCAATCGGTTCTTTATATAGTGCCCTACACAATGCGGATTTTACTTTCGGGGTGGTGGACGTCAGTTTTAAAGGTGCTTACAACCATATGTATTAGATCTTTTAGTAAATTATTTTAGTAGTAAATGTTACATTTCCACTTTCCATGTGGTCAGATGGAAATATGGAGATAATACGAGTGGTGGTCCATTACTTTAACAAAGAGAAGAGTTAATCAATAAGCTTTTTGAAAACGATATGTTGTACCTGTCATGAGATTTCTTCCTCATTTACTCCTCCCAGTGCCAACACGAGACTCCACCCCTAATGGAGTGACCTGTCGATCTTGTGCATCTGCTGACTCAACCTGGTGTTATACATCAGATACCATACAATGCAACGGGGATGAGAACATGTGTATTCTCCAGACCACACAAATGACAGGTAACAGAACTTTTGACTTTACTTCAAATGGCTCCATTGTTCTCCTAGATAAGATTTATCAAGGAGTTAAATCATTTATTACTAACTTTATGAGCCCTTTTTATACTGATACCTGGCATTGAGGGCTCACAGTTTTAGTGACTACTCAACACGTTTTTCCAATATAAGACATAACATTATATTAATCTTTTCAGGATCCATGTCATTGTCATCAGCTCTTCGAGGATGTGCAACAAAATCTCTCTGTGACTTTGGCAGCCGGTCTAAAACTATTGAAGGCGCAACAATCAGTGTCAAAGCCACCTGCACCAGTGATGGAGTAAGCGTCCGTAACGTCCTCCTGACTCCGGCCATTGTGTGTCTTCTACTGCTGAAAGTCTTCTTCTAACCTCTTTTCAGGAAATCTTGGATAATTATAGCCAGGGAAATATTTCTTAGCTAAAACTTACATATATACAAGTCCTGTAGTTCACTTGGTTAAACTATATCAAGGAGGCACAAGCAGATACTCCTGGGCTGGGCTTTTTTTTTACCTTATTTTACATACTAGGCTTTACTGCATTCAATCGAGATTAAAAAAGAGTTTGCAGTTTAAATAATGATTTTATCTTGAAAAAAAAATCCTGCAAGATGATGTCTTCACTGATGAGCAGGTCTGGGTATCAAACCCGCTCCCGACTTCCCACCAGAAACAAACATGATCGGTGCTGGTATCTGCAACACCCCTGCCAAAGCATAGGCAGGAGGGTAGTTGCGAATAGTTCCCTTTCCCTGTTAGAATCTATCTGGTGAGCCTGCGCAACTCATCCAGAAGGTAATGCTAGGAGAACTTAGTGTTATTGCATCTGTAGATACTGCCTAGAAAGGCAACAGTTAATTGGAATCAGTAATTACCCAATTATTTGGCTGTTATGTTAGCTGGAGTGTGATTGGAGAGGTGCTACCGCCTGAGTATTAAAAACCCCTACTGGGTCAGAGCACATGGTGCTTGGTCTAATCACAAGGAGACAGAGTAAGCAGCCCATGCCACTGCTGCCACAGATATCCATCCCAGGATTCCCAGTGCCTAAGGCCTACTGCCTGGCACCTAGGGTGAGTCTGAAGACTCAAGCCAAGAGCTGCAGCTTCCACAACTTGGACACAGCTGCACCTGAACCATCCCATACAATCAGATGTGGACCACTCTCCAGGATCACTCCGGCAACCACAATCTGCTGTTTAACTATTTTTGGGCCATTGTCTGCTGTTCGATAAAGAACTGTTAGTTGATTTGCACAATGTTGCCTCCGCCTGATCCCTGGCTACGGCTGTTACCACCGCGGGATCCCCATCCATTACCCAGGGACATATCTTACAGACACCTAAGGGGTTGCCCCAGGGAGAACCAGTATATCAGCCTCTCCTTCCATATTTCTTGCACACACCACCTGCTGGAGACCTGCCAGACTTTAGGACAGCCCTCCGGTCCCAATACCAAGCACCTTGACATCACCATGCCTAGGCCGCAACCGCCAGCCGCTCCGTTTTTCTGTGCCCCGGCTGCCTCCAGGCCCCAAGAAAAGGCTAGGCACCAGTAGGGGATGTTGCACATGTATACTTTGCCCAACTCCCCCCCACCACCATGGACCCGTATAATACCCCCTAATGCAACTCTGCAACATATAAAACCCCTTCTTTAATTTTATCCTCCCTTTACATTTGGTTTTCCACTTTTATTTATCTCCCCAAACTTACACATAATTCTATCTCTACTCCTACCCCCACCTCTCCTCACATGGTGTGGTCCCTGTTCTCTATCCTCCTCATATTGTGGCCTCCTGTCCTCCGCCCTCCTCCTGTTGCTCCTGTCCTCCAGTCTCCTCTTGTGGCCTCCTGTCCTTTAGCTTCCTCCTGTGGCCTCCTGTCCACCAGGCTCCTCCTGTGGCCTCCTGTCCACCAGGCTCCTCCTGTGGCCTTCTGTCCACCAGCCTCCTCCTTTGCCCTCCTGTCCCCAAGCCTCCTCCTGTGGCCTCCTGTTGTCCAGCCTCCTTCTGTGGCCCCCTGTCCTCCAGCCTCCTCCTGTCCTCAAGCCTCCTCATTAGGTGGCCTCCTGTCCCACAGCATCCTCCTGTGGCCCCTGTACCCCAGCCTCTTCAAGCCCTTCAGTCTCCTCCTCCTGTCCCCTCTGTCCTCTATCCCCCTCCTGTCCTCCAACCTCCTTCTGTCCTCCTCCTCCAGCATCCTCCACCTGTCCTCCAGCCTGCTCCAGCAACTTCCTGTCCCCCAGCATCCTCATGTCCTCCAGCCTCCTCCTGTCCCCCAGCCTTCTCCTCCTGTCCCCCAGCATACACCTCCAGCATCCTCCTGTCCCCCAGCCACCTCAAGCATCCTCCAGCCTCCTAGTTCTGTCCCCCAGCCTTCTCCTGTCCTTCAGCCTCTTCCTCCTGTCCACCAGCCTCCTTCTGTCCTCCAGCCTGCTCCTGTCCCTCAGCCTCCTCCTTTCTTGCAGCCTCCTTCTCCTCCAGCATCCTCCTCCTGTCCCCTAACCTGCCCAAGCATCCTCCTGTCCTCCATACTGCTCCTTTCCCCCAGCCTATTCTTCCTGTCCCGCCTCCTCCTCCTGTCCCCTTCCCTCCTCCTGTCCTACATCCTACTACTATCCTCCAGCCTCCTCCTGTACTTCAGCAGCCAGCTCCTGTCCTCAAGCCCCCCTGTCCTCTATTCTCTTCTTGTCCCCCGGCCTTCTCCACCTGTCCTCCAGCCCCCATATCCACTGTCCTTCTCCTGTCCTCAAGCCTCTTCCTCCTTAGCCTCCAGCCTCCTTTGTCCTCTATCCTCCTCCTCTCCTCTAGCCCCTCCTGTCCCCCAGCCTCATTCTCCTGTCCACCAACCTACTCCTCCAAAACCCTATATCTTACCTTACCTCTTTCCCTGCTGCAGTGACATCTTCTACCGGGCTCCGACTGACTAGCAGAGGGGGCATGACCAGCCAAGGGCGGAGTTACCACCTCACATGTCACTTGCAGAAGAGGTAGCAAGGGCTAATCCCGCCTTTTCCTGTTTTGATGCTCTGCAGACAGGACAAAGCAAGGGAAGATGGAGGGAACGCGGGACATTCTCCTAGCCGCCTGTGACGGTAGGATAGAGCCCAAAAACTGGGACTGTCCTGCTGAATACGGGATGGTTGGGAGGTATGTAATACTCCTATCATGTAAATATGTAGAGGGCACAGTACCACTACTCCAATCCTGTATATATTTATAGGGTACAGTACTTATGCTGTCCTCTTACACTTTTTTCATGATGTGATATCTAACATGTAGTTAAGCCTCCATGTCCTCATAAGAAAAAACTGTAAATGTTCTCTTTATTGATGGTAGACAGGAAAGGGCAGGAGCTCAGGTGGAGCCGTTAACCGTATGCCCGCCTTGACCTGAGGTAAAAGCCGGAATAGGGTTACAGTTAGGTGTGGCTAGAGGGGGTGGTGGGGTTTGGAGCAGGGAGGAAGAGGTCACAAGGTGGGTGGGGCTTACTTAAATAAAAGACAGCGCTTCCAGCTTCCTCTTTGGACATCTGATGGAGAGAGAGATGCCGCTTGCCCACCCTTCAGTGGTGAAGAACTTTGTCACGCAGCCGCGGGATAAGACCTTGGAGGGAGATTCTAGGAGGGAAGTTCTTTCAAGTTTTGGCGCTGAGTGCATAACCTAAAAGGCAAATGGATGATGATTATTTTTGTAGCCGGCCCACCCAGAGGTGGATACGGGTGCTTGGAGTTATCTGATGGGCCCCAGTGCAAAGTCTGTGCCAGGCCCCCGACTATAATGTATGGATTTTAGTACTAGTCTTCTCATATGGAAAAGTGACACCTAATGGGCCCCCTAAGACTTTTGGGCCTGGTTGCAACCGCACCTTCTGCACCCCCTCAAGTTACACCCCTGTCTGTGACATATGTCAGCCCTCCGGGAGGAGCGGATGGGGAGTGCCCTGAGCTAAATAGTTGTTAGTAAAGTTGTCTGTGTTTTATCGAATAGGTCAGGAAAAGGTGAAGCTGTAAGTTACAGCTGTATTCAGAATAGATCACAATCTATTTGGAACATGGAACACAAAATCTGTCATTCACAACAACATGAGGTAATACATCACTCATACTGAAGCATAAGGAGTGTGTCAGCATATACAGGGGTAATGTCCACAACTGGACAGGAACCTGAGGGACAAAACAAGTAATGGCTCCTCTCACTGTCAGACACGAGGAAACATGGCTGCTACTAATACAGATGACAGGAACCAGAAACACCCACAATGCCTCAGGAGACCAGAGGCTAGGAAATACACTAAACCACCAGTAGATGGCGCTGCTCCCTTCCATAGAATGCAGACTACAACAGCTAGACTTTCTGTACAGGACAGCACAGTAATACTACTCCTATCCTGTATATATGGGCACAGCACAGTACTACTACTCCTATCCTGTATATATAGATCGATTGATAGATTTTTGGACTCGTCGATAGCTAATGTGTTTATAATTTTTACTGTTTATTTATGTTTATGTCAGTTCTAGGGAAAGGGGGGTGATTTGAATTTTTAGGTTTTTTTTATTATAATTTTTTTTTCTAACTTTTTTTTATTTTTATTTTTACTATTTTTCAGACTCCCTATGGTAATTTAACCCTAGGTTGTCTGATTGATCCTATCATATCCTTACTACAGTATGGCAGTATATGGGGATTTTCCTCCTCATTCATTACAATGTGCTATCAGCACATTGTAATGAAGGGGTTAAAACGAAAAAGCCTCGGTTCTTCGGAAAACCCGAGGCTACCATGGTGACGGATCGTCGCTCCCCGATGACGTCACGGGGAGTGACGATCCTAGGCAAGATGGCGGCGTCCGCGAATCATGACAAATGTGAGTGGCTGCTAGAAACTGCAGTGTTGGCTTCAGCTTTCATGTCAGGAGCAGTCAGGGCGGCAAGTACTTGCAGTAGATGACATTACTGCTGACTGCTCTCACTGCATTCCTGCAGTCGGTGTCAGCATGTTGTGGGAGGAGGCAGAAGGAGGATCTGGTGATAAGCACACAGTGTAGATTTTGCTGAGATGGTTTGTCTGTGCATCGGGACGCCGCCCTGCTTAGGGAGCCACTATCTGCCGCCTGAAGCAAGATTTCCATCTTGCCTCATGGCAGATGTGGCCCTGCTTGTTCTGGGAAGCTGGAAAAAAATCCAAATGGGGAGAACTTGTAAAAAAAAACCCGACAATTTTATTTTTGGTCCCGTTTTTTCGGCTTTCACTGTGCGCTCCAGATGACTCCTCCCCTTTATTCTGCGAGTCAGTACAATCACGGAGATAACAAATGTAGACAGGTTTTATGTTTTAGTAAATCTTTTCTGAGACCAATAACTTTTTTATACTTTTCTGTAAGTAGATGTTTAAAGTGTCATTTTTGTGGTATTCGATGACATTTACATTAATACCATTTTGGTGATAATATGATCTTTTGATCGCTTTATATTCAAATTTTTATGTGTTGCAAAAATGGAAAACAATGGGGTTTCGGACATATTCCGTTACAGGGTTTGCCAAAGAAAAGGACTCCCTTTCTGCCAGCCGAACTGCAGTGCTCACACAGTAATCAGGATGTTTGCTGCTACAAATTTGGGGTGTGGCTACGGCATGGTTAGGGGTGGGTTTTAAGGGGGAACGCTACGTGTGCCGCCATTTTGTTCTTCTATTTCTTCCGGAAATGTTGGGATATATGGTAGTGTAATACAATAAGGTTATGCAGCTAATAATCCACAGGCAACATATGTCCTTGGGGGAAATGTTGGAGAGTCCCAGGTTGAAAAGGACCTGGGTGATTATTAGAGCATAGATACAATAACAGCACAATGTCAATCAGCTGCCTCTAAAGCCAGCAAGACCTTGTCATTTATCTGCAGTGGTCTGGACTCTAGTGATAGGGATGTAATATTACCACTGTACAAGGCTTTAGTTCGGCCTCACCTGGAATATGCCGTCCAGTTCTGGGCGCCGGTCCATAAAAAGGAGGCCCTGGAGCTGGAGAGGGTTCAACGAAGAGCCACAAAAATGATAAGGGGCATGGGGTCTTAAAATCTCAGGTATGAGGAAAGATTAAAACAACTTGGTTCAACTTGATGGATGGGTTTCTTTTTTCAACCATATAAAATATGTAACTATGCAATAACACTCCCTTGAAAACTTGCATTTTTGCATCAAAACTTTTTTTTTTACATTTTTGAGATATTTTCTCTTGTCCTGCCCACAAAAAATAATTTCAAAAAATCTATAAATTAGGAACATTAACTAGACTACGGTCTACAGGACCTGTCTCAGAGACTTGAACAATGGCCTCCCTCGTAAAAATTCTATGTCTCCTCTCAGCTCTGACCGCAACAAGTAAGTCTTTTTCTACGGATTTATTCATTATAATAATGTTGTTAGTAATAATAATAAGGAATAAGGCTAATTAGAAAAATCCATAACATTGTTATTGATAATGATTATTATTACTAGATTATTTTAAAAATGATAACTTATTCTAACTTTCAATAAGAATAAAGTATAATTCATGTAAAGTTATAGTAATGTTAAAAAAAAAAATACAAAAAAAGCCATATTTACCCAAAATGATAAAATCAAGAATGTCACATTGTGACACAAAAAAAAAGCTTTTATTCGTGGATCTCAGAATATTTTTTTGAAGGTGAAGCATGAAAAACATAGATACTTTGTATTGCTATAATACTTCACACCCACGAGATTGGACTATAGGTGGTCCCCTACTTAAGGACCCCGACTTACAGATGACCCCTAGTTAAAGGAAACCTACCACTTCTGAAGGGTGAGCTGGTGCCGGTGCTTAGTCTCGTTAGTGTTAAAACCGCGGTATCGCGGTTTTAACCCTTTTTAAACTTTCTAGCAGAAACTGCTTCGGCGCTGCGTGCGTACATTGGAAATGCCGCAGGCGTTGCGCGCGCACGATACCGCGGTTTTAACACTAACGAGACTAAGCACCGGCACCAGCTCACCCTGAGCTGGTGCCCGGTGTTTGCATCTCATACCTACCTTCAGAAGTGGTAGGTTTCCTTTAAAGATGGACATCTCTGCCCCCTGTGACCCCTGGTGACCTCTCTGGAAGTTACTTTAGTCCCTGGCTGCAATGACCAGCTGTAAGGTGTCTGTAATGAAGCTTTATTGATAATCATTGGTCCAATTACAGCAAAAAATTTTGAAACTCCAATTGTCACTGGGGCAAATTTTTTTTTTTTGTCTGGATCTACAATAATAAAATATACAGTTTCGACTTACATACAGATTCGACTTAAGAACAAACCTATCTTGTATGTAACCCGGGGACTGCCTGTACTGTATTTGTCTCCTGCACGGTGAATGTTGGAATTTTTATAATGCAAAAAACTATTTGGGAATTATTGTGTTAACTACCAATCCCACAGAAAGAATTATGACACAGTGAAGCGGTTGGCTTGGAATAGCAACTGATTATCTGCCTCAAGGATAGACCACTAATAGTTGTATGTAGGGGCAGCGTCGGAACAGGGGACCTACCTAGTGTTACAGGGAAATATTTCATGTACATTTTAAGGCTGAATTCACACAATGCATCATTATTAATGATGGTAAAAACGCACATGGGGTTTGAGTTGCATTTTAAGACATGTTCACACAAGGCTCTTGAATTGCAATTTGAAATGTATTTCAAGTGAATTTGAAGTTATTCCTTCTCAAACGCATATGTTTATGTGTTTAGGGCTAAAGGTTTGTGTTCGGTGAGTAGTGACATGTGTATCGAAGTGTTAACAGACACTCGTTGCTACTTAAGGCTCTAAACATGTTTTCTGGGAGGCGATTCTCTGGATGCGCCATTCAATCACATCTTTAAAGAGGACCTGTCACCCCTCAAAAAGTAAGTAAGCAGCTCCTAGCGTCACCCCATTTGTAGCAGTGATAAACTGCTAGCTTTATCGGAACCATCTGACATTGAGCGCCGTACAATAGGAACAGTATTCATGGGGGTAATACGCTCCCCATGAGGGGGAAGAAGCAGCGTCTCGTCCCATGAAGCCAGGAAGTCCTAGCCCCCCCCCCCCCTCATGAATATGCCGGACCGCTGTGGGTTCGGTTTGGCGTTCCTGTTGTACAGCGCTGCAGTGTCAGATGGTTCCGATAAAGCTAGCAGTTTATCACTGCTAAAAATGGGGTGGCGCTAGGAGCAGCTTTCTTTAGTGTGTTCTTTTGGGTGACAGGTCCTCCTTAATCGCAGCCTTAAGGTGCTTTCACTCTAGGACTTTCCATTTTGTATTATTGCAAAATATAATTAGGCAAACCTCCTCATAAGAGTCTTCGCGTTGCTTTTTAAAATGCACATGTGATGCCATCCTTTTGATTCAGAATTAGATGGACCCATTTATTAAAAGCATTATGTTGTTCCCCTAGCGCCCCCTCATGTTGTGGCCACTTATCTCCCTTTTAAATTGTGGACCCCTGTCAACTCCTGTCGTATTGTGGCCCCCTCTCATCTACTCGTAATATTGCCCCCTCATGAACCCCTCATAATGTGACCCATCTCATCTTCCCTTCATAATGTGGTGCCATCTCATCTCCCACTTACATTGTGGCCCCTCTCATATTGTGGCCCCTCTAATCTCCCCCTTATATTGTAGCCCCTCTAAACTCCCCCTCATATTGTGGCCCCTCTTATACTTTCCCCATATTTTGTCCACTCTCATCTTCCCCTTATATTGTGGCCCCCTCATCTCCTCCATATATTGTAAACCCCCTTGCGTGCCCTTCATTTTGCCGTCCTCAAATTGTGGCCCACTCATCTCACCTACATAATCTGATCCCCTCATTGGCTCATATCGATTCTCCTCTATTAGTATAGCCCATTTTATAACCTTCATGGCGTGTCCCCCCCTCTCCTCTGGCAGGCTGGATGACATCATCCTCTCGTACATGCTGCACATAGCAGTAGCAGAGAAACAGTGATGGTGTGGAGAGCTGACTGCTGTCTGCACCACCATCTTATTCTTATTGAGCTGCCAGTGGGGGAGGAGTTAGTCGGCTTCACCGATACACCATTAGGCCAGTCCGACCCTGTGTGAGGGCTTCATTATAACAACAATAACAGTTGTTTCCCTTTTCAATGTGTTAATAAGATTTTGTACATGGGTCGCAGCTGCTGTTGATCTCAGAGGCAGATAAATATGTAAATGAGAGGTTATGGTTGATGTACTGACCGTGTGGCATCTCCTCAGGTTCTGCTCTGTCGTGTACCGTCTGTGCTTCAGCTACATCCTCTTCATGCTCTGGTAACAGTATCACTTGTCCATCTGGCTCTTCGTGTGGATCCACATACACAGTTGCTAAGTCTGGTGAGTTGGAGGAGGTAGAAGGTGGACACAGATCAATCATTTCAAACATATTGGGGCACATTTACTTACCCATTCCTGGTCAGTTCCCTGAAAGTTCATTCTCCGTGTATAATGCGCTGTGCAGGGAGTCACTAAGATCCTGCACCCGATATCCTGCATGTGTCACTTCCCCGCTCAGGTCCCCGGAGTTCACCTTCTTCCTTGTGCATGTAAGTCTTGCGACATCATTTGAAAGTAAAATCCTGCACTCAGTCCGAATCAGTCGGATCGTCCGACAGCACACCCACTGCAAGGAAGCCAGGGCAGTTGTGCCAAAATCTGATCTCAACCCAGACACCGGTTAAATACCTGTCAAAGCTGCGCAAATCCCAAAAACAGCGATCAATCCGATGAAAGTGCGATCCGGGACCCTTAGTAAGCCCCATTGTATATTGGCAGGACACAAACAAGGACAGTAAGCCCTAACACTGAGCCCCCCAATCTGTCACCTGCCTAACTATTTGGTCCACTCTGGCCAGTGGCCAATACCTAGGTGACGTTCCCATCCTATGCCAAGTGTGAAAAAATAACAAGACAATACGGCGTCATGGACAAACCAAGTCAGCAACAGAGGGAGCAAACTATGACACACTCACAATACAAAAAGAGAAGTAAGAAAATACAAGCCGAGATCAAATACCAAAAAGATAGCAAAACATGGACAGAACAGTGTGAACTGGCTTTACAGCCGTTTGTGCTGGATACTATATAGGGAGGCTAGGCCTTACCACAGGTGGAAGGAGCAAGTGATCACAGAGACACAGAGTTACCTCTTTCAAGACAATTGCAGAGAACAGAGTAAAGGGTGTGGCAGATATCAGACCAGTCAGCCACTAGAGCCCAGTTCAGACTGCTAGATAAAACAAACAAAAAAAAATAATAACTTACTGGCACATATAGAGTACATTGGACACTGGAGCTGATGTGACACATAATTTTCAACAATTCAACTTGTTCAAAACAGAAAATGTGCTTATTTTTAGGAGGGACCACTGCGGTGTCTTTGATCCGAGCATGCACTCTTACATCTCAGTGCAGCTTCAATGGCAGCATAAGTATGGTACAAGCAACAATAAAAACGGGCATCTCCTGTTGTGATACAGACAATTGTACTCCTATTCTTCCTACAGGTAAGTCTTCCATTGCTACTTTCTTCTACAATGCAGTTTTGCATTGTATATATGTATATAAATAACTATAAAAGAAAGAAAATACTCTCGGAAGTATTTGTGTCTATATTTAGCCGCTAGGTAGACATAGGTTTCCCATCTATGTGAACATGTTATGTTGTTGGATATAATTTATGGTAACTGTCAGGACTCGGGGTCAGTGAACCCCCTGGACCACCGCGAGAGATAGCACTAACTGATACCTGGGACCGGAATCTAAGTGACACCCGGTCTTCACCAGAGCCCGCTACAAAGCAGGATGGTCTTGCTGCGGCGTGGTGCAACCAGGTTGTTCCACAGGTGCAACCAGCCCGTGGTGGCAGCCAAGGTCGAAGTACCAATACAGTAGGCAGTCTCGGAGTCAAGCTTAGGCAGGCAGTCAAGGCAGGGGGAAAGTCAGAGGTCAAGTCCAGGGTCACAACAGGAGATCGATGCAGAAACAGGAATGGGAATAGAAACGTTCAGACGTTCAGGCCCCTTTAAATTTTTCAGTGTTTGTTTCATTGCAACCAATTGGTAAGATCAAAAACTTTTTTTGCTCATTAATGTGCACTCTGTCCCCATCCTGACAGATAAAAAACAGAAATGTAGATATTTTTGCTAATTTATTAAACAAGAAAAACTGAAATATCACATGTATTAAGACCCTTTGCTGTGACACTCATATTTAACATACATGCTGTTCATTTCCTTCTGATCCTCCATGAGATGGTTCTGCTCCTCTCATTAGAGTCCAGCTGTGTTTAGATAAACTGATTGGACTTGATTAGGAAAGGTCACACCTGTCTATATAAGACCTCACAGCTCATAGTGCATGTCACAGCACATGAGAATCATGAGGTCTAAAGAACTGCCCAAGGAGCTTAGAGACAGAATTGCGGTACGACACAGATCTAAGAAATCGTGGGAGAAGAGCCTTGGTGTGAGAGGTAAAGAATCCCTATGGCTGAGTTCCAGAGATGCAGTGGGGAGATATGAAAGCTTAAAAAAAATTGTTTTGATATTACAAATTGGCTGAAATGAAAAAAGTGAAAAATTGAAAGGGGTCCGAATACTCTGTATTCTGTAACTCATACTGTAACATGTATGTACCCACTGTAACTCTATTTTCAGCTCTAGGAACCAGCACATTGTGTGTACTGGGAGGAAATGTAAAGGAGATGGTACCATCAATATTCAGGGCTTGATCAATTTGACCTTGATCCCACCTAAAACAATGGAAATTAACGCTTTGGAAACATATTTCAATTTAGTCTGATAGCATATGTTTTGGAGACACAGATTTTTTCCTTATAGATTTTTATAATATAGGCAGTTTTTGCAATATCCTAAGACCCATGGCCACCCAAACCACCCAACACATTTTATATTGAGAATGGCCTTCACCCATGAAATCCCCATACATCTATTCGCGCTCTGAATACACATGGACACAAGATCCATTTTAGGACCTTTGAAGGTTTTCTGAAGGTACTGAAACCACAGAATGAAAGCAGACAGAAGGGACTCATTCTCCATACCCCAAGAAGTAGCATATGTAGGAAGTGATTCCAGAGTTGTAGGGGCTATAATATCCATACAGCCCAGGGACCATGGCAGTCATAATCTACCCCTGCACGGGAGGACGCCTAATGTCAATGTATTCTATGGAAGTTCACAGACTACAGAAAGTCTAGCCACAGATTACGTAGTTTCTTATGCAAAACCAACTAAATTATTTGTAAACGAAATAATAAACGCATTTTTTGAGGATTTTTATCACAGAATATGGTAATAGAAACAATGATGGTTGAAAGAAATGTTTTTATGAAAGATATACCGGATAAGAATGTAATGAAATCCAAAATCAACAAAATATTTTCCAATGTTTCGAGGGATCTACCTACTCTCTGTCGTACGTGCAGTGCTCTCCTGACGCTGCTCAAATATTTTAACATCTGAGCGGGTCGTGATAGTCCTGTTCTAGAGATAAGTGTGGGACCAAATCTATAAGGTATTTAAGCCAAGGTTATATCATTAGATAAAGTAAAAAAGTTCTTCATCTCCTATTTGGTTCTAGTGCCAACCCCAAGCTCTAATTCCAATGGAGTGACCTGTAGATCCTGCATAACTGCTGACTCTACCTGGTGTTACACGTCAGACACCATACAATGCACCGGGGATGAGAACATGTGTCTTCTCCAGTCAACAGAAATATCAGGTACAGAAAATAAGTTTTTATATATAATGTCACGTTTTTACTATATTTGTAATATTTGAGGCCAACAATTGTATTTGTATATTTGCAGGAGAACTCTCCACAGCCATTCGGGGGTGCTCAACAAAGTCTTTTTGTGATCTCGGCAGCCAGTCTACAAGTGTCGGAGGAGTAACGACCAATGTCAAGTTTATCTGCACCAGTGGTGGCATGACAGTCCATAAAGTCCTCTTTACTCCAGTCATTGTGTGTCTTCTGCTGCTGAAAGTCTTTTAAGCATTCTAGGGATTACTTGGATGAGATCAAAATAATTTTCAAACATTTCTTTTTATTTTGCTCCTTTAGGTGACAGTTCTTATTTTAAAAGGGTTTTCTGGTAAACAGCACATAGGTCACAATGTCATTGCTTCTTGTGACAGTGGGCTGGATTTGAGCTGCTGGACCATAGTCAATGCAGCTATGTACATGAGTCAATGCAGCTATGTACATGGACACTTAGGTAACTTGGACTTTTTTGCTTTGGATAGGCAGACTGGATCTCTGCAACTAGAACCATCCTCAAATCACTGTATAAAATGACTCCGAGTAACATGCTCTCCTCCTCACAAGAGTCAACAATCTGGCCTCAAGCTCTTGAACCTCAGCCACAGCAGGGTCTTAATGGGTGCTAAAAAGTGTATGCACATGTCCTATCTGGGATAGATAGGAAAAGTTAAACAAAAAGTTGAAAAAACTGGACTAGGGAACAGTTCAACACAACATTCTTAGGTAGCTTTTATGGGTTCAAACATCTTCTGGAGCTTATTAGGGATGAAGGAGTTCAGCTGAACCCAACCTGAAAGTTCGGTTCGGGTACCCCCGGTGCGTATGCCAATAGTGGGTGTTACACTTTGACGCATGCGCGCTTCCATTTTCCCTATGATTCTTGCTCCTTCATCATTAGGTGACAATTCTAGGGAAAGCGACGCTTTAAATGCTGCCAGATGTTTTTAAAGGGATAACCAATTGCGGGTGCTTCAGGTTGAGAGAAGATTTGCTCGAACGGCAAACCCCAACATCAAGGTATGAGTCAGCTCACCCCTCCTTATGATTCATTTTTAGAACTTTATGAAGCTCCTTGGGTTAAAAACTCTGCACATGTCAACAAAGGGGCTGCTCATATGTCTACTAGATTCACTTCCATCTCTGAATTGTTTTGGGTGGTGAAAAAGACCTGACAAAACCTAATTGACCACTCACAGTATATTCTGTATCACGGCTGAAAATACCACAGTTATCAGTGAACATCTATTCGAAACTTTGACCTCAATGTTGGAATGGATTGTTTTCTTAGTTGTATTTGCTTAGTATATAGTAAAGTTGCTTTGTTTTACTTAGGTTGTTTGTGTGTCGCATTCTTGTTTCTTAAAGGGGTATTCCTCCCACAAAGACAAGTTTCTTAAGTATAATCAGGATAACAATTCACTGTTATTAACAAAAATATGGAGTTTTGCAGATATAATTCCAACCTGTCTCTATCAGTCCTGCTGTACAAAATTTCAGTTGCCCATAGACACGACCCTGTAACTTCTGACTTTAGGATCTGGCCACCATCTTGGATTTTTGTTGTGCTTGCTGAGTTTCTGTTTCTTTCGGCTCTGAGCCTGTAGCCACGCCCCCTGCACGGAGATTTCACTGATTTACTTCCTGCACATCGTGAGCAGAGAGGAGCTACAAACTACAAGGAGATAAGTGATCTGGGGGAAGGGGGAGACAGGCACATATCTGTGAGAGCAGATATGTAGCAGAGCTGATAGTATGTAATAGGCATCTCATGCAACTGATCATCTCTGATCTGTCTAATCTCTTGTACCCTGGTAACGTAACCACATTGTCACCCCATTGAACTAGATGGATCATAATGGGACACATTTACTTACCCGTCCATGCGTGTTCCCCGATCAGGAGTGTCCGACTGGAATGCACATCTGCCGCGATTCACTTTGATTGCGCCCGATTTCCTGCATGTGTCGCTTCCCCGATCAGGTCCACCGGAGTTCACCATCTTCCTCCCGATGTATGTAAGTGCTTGTCTTGCAACACCATTTTTAAATTATATCCTGCGTTTTTTTCCAATATCTTTTAAACCCTCGATAAAACAGGCAGATGTGCTTTCCCATGTGCTTCATAAACCCATAAACCAACCAGTAACAGGGGAGCAGAATCCTCGCAGTCTACATCAGGCCTGTAACTAACATGGCAAAGAAATATCAAAAAATTCAAAGTGCAATTTTTTCATGATTTGGAAGCCAGGAAACTAACAACCATGGCATGAAACATCAGCCCATACTGAGATCTAGAAAAACATTAGCTAGAAAACCTAGAACAACCATTTTTTTTCATTTGGAGAAGTTTTTTTTTTTTACCTGCTTTCCAGTACATTCCACCAAATTTTAAATTGTATTACTAGAAGATAAAATTTGTATGGCTGAGTACAAACCTTTAATCAGATTTTTATACAGTTTTTTTTGTTAGTCGGGAAATGAAAAATAAAAATGGCCAAATGGAAATTTAGTGCAGGGCTTATGGCCCCATTTGAAACATATGTCATATTACATAACAGATTATAATGTAATATTGTACCTTATCTCTGTCAAAGTTAACCAATGGGTGGGGCGCATCATGTTCCCGTATCACGCGCACCTCATTGCCTTTATATTGCCGGCATTGCACTGTGATCTACTAACAGCAGAATGTGATGATCAACACATATAAAATCCTAGTCATTTAATTTTACTGGACAAAGTATTTACAGTCTTTCTTCCTCATTTCCCCCACTAAAAGGGAGTCTACAGCTATAAAGTGGTCCTGCGGATAAACCATTATAGTGGGGGGAACTATGGAAGATTCCTGGGTTTATTTTGGCTATTTCCCAGTAACTTGCTGCTTTACAGAACATCATTTTATGTTTTTCCAATTAGTTTTTTGATGCTGGGGGCAGTTAATTTCTTGATGCTGTAACTACCAGTGCAGCCCTTTTCTTACTACATCAAGTAGTGACTTACATGGTCCAGCACAACTGCTTTACCCTGTAATTGAGAACCCCCCATAGATAAAGGTATAGAATGACTATGGTAGAACAACCGGCACAGCCACACCCCAAGAGTACCGAAAAGCTCAATTGGATTTCAAAAAAATTCTATAAAAGACAATTCATTAAAAAAACAGGAAAGGTATATCTAGAAAGCCTAAACAGTGTCATACCCAATGCTGGTTTTATGTATGGTCTGATTTGGGAACTGGTAGAGTACAAAAATTATATTGGTCCTTTTTAACTTTAAAAATGTAATGCTTAGGTATTGTCAGGATTCAGGGGTAGTGGACCCATGGAACCACTGCGAGAGATGATGTAAACCGACACCTGGGAGTGGAGTCTAAGTGCACCCTGTATTCACCAGAGCCCGCCGCAAAGCAAGTTGGACTTGCTGCAGCGTGATACCACCAGGTCGCTCCACAGGTGCAACTTGCTCACAGTAGTGGCCATAGCGAGGTTCAGAGATGGCAGGCAGAGACAGAGTCGTATTCAGACAGGCGCTGCAGACAGGCAGCACAAGATCATAGGTGGTACCATAGCAGAATGTCAAAACAGGCAGCAGGAAACGATGCAGAGGTCACAACGGATTTATCATAAGAATGTCAATAAATGCTTTCTCAAAGGCTATAAGGCACGAAGATCTGGCAGGGGTCACAAGAAGAGGTAGGCTATATATCACGGCAGCGGCCGACCAGCGCTAATTAACGGTGCGCTGGCCCCTTTATTTTTTTTATCATATGAAACAGTTAAAAGCACGCCTTTCCACTCATGGTCTGAATTGAGTTTTACAACTGATTCAGTCTGAATATGAAAATATATTACAGCTTCCCTGCTGTGTAGAAAGTGTCCAGTACTTGACAGATTGATATGCAGAGAGAGGGACAGAGCAATTTTGGTAGAATCACAAATTTGGATGGAGGGACAAGAGAGATCTTGTACCTCACTATTTTTTCTTCTGCATCCAGAGAGCTGCATACACTCCTGGAGAGAACTGTCACATGACCTCCTCCCTCTAGCATGAGAATGGAGCAGTTTTCCATTCACTATATGGGGCCATATCTGTGTCTTTTACACAAAGGACTCACAGGAATTATCAGCACAGCTAATGGAGACAGATACTGTAGGCTAAACTGAGGAGGATAGGAAAGAAACTCCTGGTAATTAAAATAATAGAGAACTGCAATAGGTTTTTCTTTTTGTTTGTTTTAAAGTCATTAGAATTCGTATTTCCATTTTGTCAATTTGAATTATGTAATACCACGGGCAGAAACAGACAGTGGAATTTGTAACGTTATCTTTATTTACATCACTCAAGAACACTCCCTTCACAACACGAGACACAGGTCCCGCACAATTATACATTTCCTCCTACATCATGTCCCATAAAATCTTAGGCTTAAATACCCCTCACCCAGTTCTCCGTCGCATTGCTGACCATCATGATGTCTCTTCATGGATTTCTGAGCCTCTTCTCTGCTCTTCTAGCAACAAGTAAGTCTCCTAATAAAAAAACATAGGGGCACATTTACTAAGGGCCAGTTTTCTTTCAGACTTTGCATGTTCTTTTAGGTGTGAAATGCTTGCACATGTATTTAAGAAGTCAAAATAACAATATACCTGCGCTTACTGTGACTACTGATGCAAACAATGATGTATGGAGTGAAGAGATGTATTGGCTGAGTGGGTAACTGACCTGATTAAAAACAGTCTTCAATTGAGGAGGTGGTGATGATCAGGAAGTTTCCAATGTAGTAGGTATCCAATGTAGTAGATGGCTTTTTCTGGGAGCCAGTCCAAGAGCAGAGCGATTCAGTGTTGGGAGCCCCGGCCAGTGGCTCGACCACACGATGAGTCGGAAGTGAATAGTGACGTGACTCTAAGTTACGGATGGAGCGGTGAGACATAGGTGAACACGCACCAAACGCGTTTTCAAGAGCTACGGCTCTCTTCGTCATAGATCATGGCACCCCCAGAAATCCAGTTTCAGGAAATTGCTGCTGTCTCTACCATTTTCAAAAATGCTTCCAAACTTCCCCATGCTAGAAATAATATTTTGTTCAACTCTTTTGGCTTCTTTTTCTATGGAGCCAAGCACCCCCATTAAAGTAATAAAGTAAAGTAATAAACAAACAATCTGCTTCCCTATTGGATATTGGGGGAAATTTATCGAGCCCCCTAAGAGTAGGAATGTGTTTAGTTGCCCATGGCCACCAATTACAGCTCCTCTTTTAAATATTCATGAGCACTGGTAAAATGAAAGCTGACCTATAAGTGGTTGCCATAGACAACTAAGAACATTCTTACTCTTAGGTAGGTTAATAAATCTACCCCATTATCTACAGATAGCATTGTCCCTTAATTTAATTTTTTGAGCTCTGCCATCTCTACCATTCACTATGAGAGTGCTGGAGACTCCAGAGATCTGCCTCACAACTTAAAGGGAATCTGCCAGGACTATTCGGGACACTTAACCACCCACATGTCCTTATAGACCATTGATTTAGTATCCCAAATTGCCTGGTATGATTTTTAAGCCTTTGGAAAAAAAATTAAAAAATAATTCTCACATCGTTCCTCATTCCCTTGGCGCCTGCTCGTTCCAGCAAGTGAAGTCTGTGTATTACACCCCAACTTCACTTCTTGCATCAAGAGAGGAGACGCCGATGCGGCATCTACTGATGTGAATCCTATGTGCCTCATTAGTCTGACATCTAAAGAAGTATCATTTTACTTTTTTATTTACCTCCTTTTATTGACTTCAAAAAGGTTGATTTTGGACCATAAACCACAGGTCCATAAGGACCTGTAATTGGTTTGGGGTCCTAGATTGACCGAACATGTCTTTAATGGAGCAACAGGATGTTTGCACAACCTGCCACTCCACCCATCAGTAAGAATAGGGTCCCAGCAGTCAGATCCTCCCCGATCAGAATGTTATCCCCTATTCTTTGGATAATATAAATAACTAATAGCATAATGTAAATATTTGGGACTTCCTCTTTAAGACTATTTGTGTTTCTATAAATAAACTGTTCATGGCCAAGGTGTAAGTTATGGCAGACTGTAAGTGGTTGAAGGGAACAAGAATCTCCTATCACTGGGACCACCATAGACCTCCTGCACGGTACAAGATAAGGGCAAGATTTTACCAAACCTCATTGCTAAGAGAGTTGTGCTGCTGGTTTACATCCTCGTGTCAGTTTCTACTTGAATGCAATGAGACCTGTAGAAATTCCTGCAAAAGAGCCACCAAAACAGTTTTAGACACTTCTTATACTACAATAGCCGTAATGTCCGTGCAGAGGAGCAACTTGAACCTCCGGGGCTCTACTGGAAAATTTGTTATCGATCCCCTTAGTATAAAATATTGATTATAGAGCTGGTCTCTCCATATAGCAGGATGTTGATGTTACAAGGAAGAAGGCCATTGGTAACAAATATAAAAAAGTTACCACAGTCGTGATGCCTGGATCTATGATTAAAGGAAACCTACCACTACAGGTCTACCTATTAAGGTAAATCCGGTGGTAGGTGCATCTTTTTAGGTCTAATTCTTTACTCCCTTCTATCTTTGCTAATCTTTAATCAGGGTAATATGTAAAGAGGCTACTGGGGCTAGAAGTAGATGGAGCTGAGGCTACACGGCATGGCTACTCCACGCCCCAGTAGCCTCTTTGATCCTCCTACCTAGTCATCTTCCTTGTAGCTGTGCGCACTTGTCCGCAAAGCCGGAGTTCTGCGCATTTGCAAAACACCAGCCAGTGGCTGCGCGATCTCGGCTCTAAAGTTGGAGCTACTGCGCATGCGCAGAACTCCGGCTTCGCGGATGAGTGTGCGCAGCTCCTTGTAGCTGTGCGCTGAAGATGTCAGGGTAGGAGGATCAAAGAAGCTACTGGGGGTGGAGTAGCCGCGCCGTGTAGCCTCAGCTCTGGCTACTCCACGCACCAGTAGCCTCTTTAGAAAATTTGCATATTACCTGATTAAAGATTAGCAAAGATAGAGGGGAGTAAAGGATTAGCCCTAAAAAGGACTATCCTTACATACATTAGATGCACCTACCACCGGTAGATCCATAGTGGTAGGTTTCCTTTAAATGTCCCTTGGTTACTATAAAGGATTTTAATAGTACATTTCCTTAAATGAATTTAAAATAATGTGTAAAATAGGTGAATGGGTATAAATATTATGTTCTATACACTACACTAAAGTATTACTTCAAAACCAAAAAAATCATAGTTTATTATGATGAGTGAATTAAATAAAACTTCATAGAAAAATGGTTTATTAGTTTTCTTTTTTTTTTTTTTTTTTTAAATCAAAATTTGTAGTAACCTGAAGGTCTCACTAATTTCATCTATAGAAAGTTTGACCTTAAGAATCCCTAAACTTTATAGATCCGATTTAACTTCCAGCGATTAAGGAGTTTTTTGTATAGAAGCAACTAATGTCTAACAAAAATCCGACATATCCAAATACCAAATCGCCACCTGACATCTCCAGTATTTATTGTTGAAGCTGATTCAGACTCTATGGGGCTCTGTAGCATCTGGTCAGCAATTTCTTTAACCTCTAGAAAAACCTTGAGAGTTTTCCTGGCATCCGTTTCCCATATATCTGGGAGAATGTCACCTTTAGCCATTTTTAGCTGTACTGTCCTGTGTTTAGTTTGGTGACGTCTATTGATTATAATACATAATATGGACCTGGATCACAGTTTTTGTAATCTGGGACACATGTTTTGACCATGTGTAACTGGTTAATCCGTGAACTCAGTGGGAGGGAGGGGATTTATCATAAATTAATGATTTGTGACTTATGATTTTTTTTTTGCTACTTTTTATGTGACTGTCTTAAAAAACCCCCATAGCATAAGACACTGGCAGAAGATTTATCAAGGCTGAAAGAGACTTCAACGAACCTGATGGCAGCGTAACTTCAAAAACCGATATAGATGTGTCCTAAGGAACCGCCTACTGATAAATACCCCCAATGAGCGCTGGGACCATCAAAACTTCCAACCCAGCAGATAATGTCAGAGAAAGGGCAGTAGGGCTGCAGAGGTGGAGCAGGGAAATGGTCTATTTTTCTTACACTTGTCCTGGACTCCTGGGATTTCCATAATTCCTGAATAAGCTCTTAAATGGTTTGAATGGTTGGATTTGTTATTGCTATTAATTAAACTAGATTATTGGATTCAACTGAGATAAGAACATTTTCATTTTTCCTGTTATACTTAAGTGCTGACATTTAACTTTCATATCCACTCGTATGTAAATAGCACAGAGATTTGTATCACCTCCCTACCAACCAATGTCCCAGAGTGTCATCCATATCCTACTTCTTCTCCTTACACTTTCTAAAACATATCGAGGACAAAATGGAACAAATAATCTTTCCTTTGACCTCACTTGCTAACTCTCTAACAGCCATTCCATCTCATCCCACCCCATCCCATCTCATCCCATCTTATCCCATCCGATCTCATCCAAACCAATCCAATCTCATCCCATGTCATCTTATCCCACCCCATCTTATCCCATCCCATATCATTTCATCCCATCCCATCCTATCCCATCCCATATCATTTCATCCCATCCCATCTCATCTAATTCCATCCCATCTTATCCCATCCCATCTCATCTAATTCCATCCCATCTTATCCCATCCCATCTCATCTAATTCCATCCCATCTTATCCCTTCCCATCTCATCTCATCCAAACCAATCCAATCTCATCCCATCTCATCCCATCTTATTCCATCTCATCCCATCTTATCCCATCCCATCCTATTACATCTCATCCCATATCATCTCATCGCATATTATTCCATCCTATCCCATCGCATCTCATCCCATCCCATTTTATCCCATCCCATCTTATTCCATCCCATCTTATCCCATCTCATCCTATTCCATCTCATCCCATCCCATATCATCTCATCCCATCTTATTCCAACCTATCCCATCGCATCGCATCTCATCCCATCCCATCTTATCCAATCCAATCTCATCCTATCTCATCCCATCTTATCCCATGTCTCTCACCTTTTTCTCCACTGAGCCAATGGGGGGGATTTATCAATGTGTCCCAGGTTCCATCAGTTTAGTGGAGGAAATCCCTAGTCATTTCTGCGCCAGATTTATCACTGTGTTAATGAATCTTGTGCAGGATAAGACTGTCGGTTTCCAGTTTAGACCTACTTTAAAGTGGTCTAAACTCTGCGACACAATTTTTGGCACACGGAACATTAACATAGGATATGCCCCCTTTAGACCAAAAATCCCGCCCCTTTCCAGAAGGCCACGCCCCCTCGGCCGGACAAGTCGGAAAATGGCCAAAAACAGGTCTCAAAAGACTTGATAAATGTGGTGTAAGGTTTTACACACTGTTGTGTTGGCGCAAAACCACCAGAATTGTGGTGCGAGTGCGTTAATACATCCCCCCAATGTTACACATTCCACAAAAAAATCATTACGAAATAATAAATATGACTTAAAAAACTATGTTTACTATATAACAATAGAGAAATTGTGAAACATCTTTTTGGAGTGCTGTTTTTTCTCTATAGTTATTTTTGGCGGGCGCTGAAGCCCGGGCTCATCTAACATGCGCTCACCTGCAGATCATGTGCTGCTGGGAGTTTCCCATTATATGTGTGCTGCATAGTTATTAATATTATAACTTTATAATACTGATATTTTGATCAATTAATTGAGGAAGTCTACCACATATTGATGACCTTTCCATTAATGGTGTCCTGTTAATAGATCAATGAAACCTTCAAGGTGAAGAACCTATATTTCTCTTTAGATGTGATCCTTAGAGAATTTCCAGTGTATCATATAATAATAGGACTATGTGATAATTGTGTGACACCTTTTTAGGTTCCGCTCTCTCATGTACAACGTGCAGATCTACAAATTCCATAGACTGCACCGGACCCAACGTGACTTGTCGTGACGACTATTTGTGTGGCTCTGCATATCAGGAATCCATCATTGGTGAGATATCAATTTTTTGCATTACTTTGAATAAGTTCCTGAAACTTAAAGGACTTGTCCAGGATTAAAAGGATTTAGATGTGTTAAACATACCTGATGGGCGCAAGTATCAACTCTGAGAACCACATCTGTATCACCTCCATGCGGCCAGGCTGAATGCAAAGATTTATCAGATTGCAGTTTTATTATGCTTTTCAATCGGCGCTTTTGTTTCAGCCAATACATCAAGAGGCTTTGGCCCACAATGAATCCGATGGCCGGCTATGCAGCATTATTTCAGGCAGGACCTGGTGTAAAAATATTTAGCAGCATCACTACTGAAAGTTCCCTTGCTGAAGTTTGTGCCCCCTTCCCCCTTCACAACCTGACTTAAAGGGGGAAACAATTGCAAGTGATAGCAATTTGTACTGACCATTGACTTGTATTGTACACTGAAAACATTTCACACCAGGACATGCTCTACTTTCTAATGGACTGGACACGTGGTCAGTACATTAATCCATAAAGGTCATCTACCACCAGGATCAGGGATTGTACACCAATCACACTGACATACTAGTGTGCGCCCCCTCTAACATGATCTGCTCTTCTTTTAGCTTTTTATGCCCTGGGGTTTTTTTTTACAAAAAAAGGCTTTTTAGAATTATGCAAATGAGTCTGAGAGGCTCCATAGGTGTTAACCTGGAGCCCCTCAAGTTCATTTTAAAGCCCCTTTTTCTTTAAAACAAGGTCTTGATAAGCTAAAAGAAGCGCAGATCCTGCCAGAAGGGACATGCACCGGCATAGCAGCGTCCTTAATGCTGGTGGTAGATATCCTTCTCAATTTAAGTGAAGTGCACCCATTTCTATAGGAATTAACCAATCGTCTTTCCAGTCCACCATGCTATGACCTGGTAAGCCCCCACTCTTATACATGATGGCTCCTGTGCACTTAGTATAAACCATTAACCTCTGTGTCCTCAATCCTATGTATCATGTTTCCTCCCTTATATACTATGTAATGAGTGCCTGTGCCTCTATTCCCATAGTTAATAAGATATTTAGGCAGCAGTCTGGCCAAGGTGGAGATTAAAAAAAGATGGAAGGGATTAAGAAGCTCCAAGTTATGGTAGGGTACATAACTGGGTGCCTATAGCAAAGGACTTCACGTATTCATTGGCACAATTGTCAAAAAAAAGTTCTTTGTTTCTAGGTATAAGCGAAACCACAACTTTCACCAGGTCGTGCAGACCTATTTCAGAATGTAACATCAACGGCACCTTGAGTGGTCTACGGGGACAAATCAGATTTATATCCTCATGTTGTAGCGAAGACGACTGTACCCCGACTCTTCCTGAATGTAAGTGATGGATTTTAGTCATCTCCTAGTGCTATAAACTATTATACAATCCTTACCCTACCTCTTGGCGTGACATGTCCAATTATGTGAGCCACAAGATGGTCAACCTGTGGTGTTGTTGCCAAATGAAGTTTATTAATGATTTTGAAATCAGTCACTTTATTTGAATAATTTCAAGTTGAAGGGGTTAATTGGGGATAGTAATCAGATTGGTGAGGGTCCACCAATTCCAGGTGTCCTGTCCTCACTAGTTGAATGAAGCGACAGATGAAGCTTGGGTCCTGCTGCTCCATTTAATGCAATGAGAGTGTTAAGAATTGTTCAGTACAGCATCTCCTGTCTGTGATAATGCCACAGATATCAGATTACTATTCTCCAAACCTTTCGACTTTACTAGGGCATTCAATTGAGTGGCAGGATTCAATTAGTTAGAACGAGGTCCCCAGTCTTGTGGTTGATGTGGTTCTTTCTCAATAATGGAGGGGGTCCCAGAAGTATGAACCCTACCAATCAGATTTTAATTCCCTATATTATGGATATAACAATTGAACTTGGCACATGCCCCTTACATTAAAGTGGTTTACCTCTGGGGGGGCTGGTGCAGAAGAAACAACTCTTTGAAGTGCCAGACTGGGTTTCCTTGAGCCCATGTGAGAAAATCGACATTATCCCACAGGAAATAGAATCTCCAAATTAGATTTTTTTTCTGATGGACCACCAGACCACCAACGGCGCGTTCTCTGCGGTGGATTCGGGTCCGGCCGGGATTCACTAAGGTAGTTCCTCCGACGTCCACCAGGTGGCACTGCTGCGCTGAAGTTCCCCGAGGCCCGCGGAAATGCACTCAAGTTCATCGGCCTATTCCTAGTGAAGGTAAGTGCAAGTCTTACGACACTTTTTTTTTAAAAAATGCGGCGGTTTTTCCGAATCCGTCGGGTTTACATTCGGCCAGGCCCCCCGATTTCTGTCGCGTTCATGCCAGCGCCGATGCGCCACAATCCGATCGCGTGCTCCAAAATCCCGGGGCAATTCAGGGAAAATCGGCGCAAATCGGAAATATTCGGGTAACACGTCGGGAAACCGCAAATCGGGCCCTTAGTAAATGACCCCCAATCTCTCATGATGCTCCAACAAAAGTCATCATACTAGGAGCCCTCACACCAAGACCTTCAAATCTTGGAATCCTTCACCACACTCATCACTGACTGCACCAAGGTTTGCATGGACAGCTTTCTGAGCCTTTACTTTCTGAGCCTCTAATGTGCTCAGTCACATGCACATGATCGCTTAGAAAAAAAGTTAAAGTTCATGGACAATGGATTTCAATAGAAGTTAATGAGGGTCATTTGCCATAGACTGTTATTTTCCTCTTATATTTGCAACTCTTTTTGGCACATTTGTACCAAAATTTACAACTTTTCCACTCGCTTAGCAAAATTAGATGAGCAAGAATTTTACAGCGTTGCGTCAGATATATTTTTAAAATCCAGATATAGACCTATGGCGCAAATCGTGGAAAAATTGCACAAATAAACTCCAGTCCAGGGCAGGTGTAGTCAAAAGTTTAGAGGGGATTGCAGAAGAATTTGTGCAACTTTCTTAAAAAAAAAGTAAAAAACCATCAACAAAAAAACACACATCAACCTCTAATAATTCTTTATTCTTTATTTTACATAGCACCTACAGATTACGCACTGCTGCACAAAGCATAAAAATGGGGCGCACAATCTAAACAATGAAATAAACAAGATCAAAACCCAGAGAAAGCAAAAAAAAAAAAACAAACCCACCAAAATGTCCTGACTAAAGATTAAAGACCCCCAATGGGACTAAAAAGACTGCACTGCAGATGATGTTGTTTTGCCATATAATTTTTGCAAAGCATCTGTTTTTGGGCATGTGAAAAGAAAATATGGAGCAACGAATGCCAATGGACACCTCAATGTGAATGAGTCCTAATGCTGCGTTTGTGCATTTCCAGGAAAGTCGAAACTGATTAGCCTAGACAATAATGAACCCCACCCATTCCCAGACCAAGCTCGATCCAGCCTAGAGAGGTCTCATTAAGATAACGGGGCTTATTTACTAAGGGTTGCTGATCGCACTTTCGCCGGACTGTCCGCTTGTTTCGGGATTTGTGCAGCTTTGGCAGTTATTTTATAGGGGCTTGTATCAGGATTGTGTCACATGCGATCAGATTTTGGCACAGCTGGGTTGCTTTTATGCGACAGAGATGGGGGGGGGGGCAAGCCGTAGGATGATCCAACTGATTCGCACTCAGCGCGGGATTTAAGATTCAAATTTTGTCACAAGACAAAACACTCACATACACCGGGAAGAAGAAGGTGAACTCCGGCGGACCTGTCCTCTGTCTTTGTCTTATGTACTTTTGGCGGGCGCTGAACGTGGCTCCCTGCAGATCATGTTGCTGCTGGAGTTCGTTTCCATTAGTGTGTTGGCATAGTTTATTAAATATTATACTTTATATTGTATATTGAGACATTATTTGATGGAAGTCTACACATATGATGACCTTTCCATTAATGGTGTCCTGTTAATAGATCATGAACCTTAGGTGAAGACTATATTCTCTTTAGATGTGATCCTTAGAATTCCAGTATTCATATAATAATAGAACTATGTGATAATTGTGTGACTTTTTAGTTACGCTCTCTGTGTACAACGTGCAGATCTACAAATTCCATAGACTGCACGGACCCAATGTGACTGTCGTGACGACTATTGGGGTGCTCTGCATATCAGGAATCATCATTGGTGAGATATCAATTTTTGCATTAATTGAATAAGTGCCTGAAACTTAAAGGACTTGTCCAGGATTAAAAGTGTTAAGAGTGTTCAACATACCTGATCGGCGAAGTCTCACCTCTGAGAACCACATCTGTATCACCTCCATGCGGCCAGGCTGAAGCAAAATTTACGATTGCAGTTTTTATTATGCTTTTCAATCGGCGCTTGTGTTTCAGCCAATGCATCAAGGCTTTGGCCCATGATGAATCCGATGGCCGGCTATGCAGCATTATTCAGGCAGGGAACTGTGGTAAAATATATTTAGCGGCATCACTACTGAAGTCCCTTGCTAAGTTTGTGCCCCTCACAACCTGCCATAAGGGGGAAATAATTGCCAAGTGATAGCATTTGTACTGACCATTGACTTGTACTTTCTAATGGACTGGAAACATGGTCAGTACATTAAAGCCAAAAGGTCATCTACACCACCAGGATCAGGGATTTGTAACCACGCACATGATCATACTGGTGCCCGTCCCTCTAACAGATCTGCTTCTTCTTTAGCTTTTTGCCTGGTTTTTTTTTTTTAAAAAAAAGGCTTTTAGAATTATTGCAAATGAGTCTGAGAGGCTCCATAGGTGTTAACCTGGAGCCCCTCAGTTCATTTTAAAGCCCTTTTTCTTAAACAAGGTCTGATAAGCAAAGAAGCGCAGCTCTGCCAGAGGGAATGCACCGATCAGCGGTCTTAATGTCTGGTGGTAGATATCCTCTCATTTAAGTGAAGTGCCCATTTCTATAGGATAAACAATCGTCTTCCAGTCCACCATGCTATACCGGTAAGCCCCCCACTCTATGAACATGATGGCTCCTGTGCACTTAGTATAACCATGAACCTCTGTATCCTCAATCTATCTATCATGTTCCTCCTATATACTACTGTAATGAGTGCCTGTGCCTTCTTCCCATAGTTAATGAGTTTAGCAGCAGTTGGCCAAGGTGGAGTAAAAAAAAGATAAGGGAGTAAGAAGCCCCCGGTACGGTAGGGTACTAACTGGGTGCCTATAGCAAAGGACTTCACGTATTCATTGGCACAATTGCACAAAAAAAAGTTCTTTGTTTCGGTAACCCCAAACCACATCACACCACGTCGTGCAGACCTATTTCAGAATGTAACATCAACGGCACCTTGAGTGGTCTACGGGGACACATCGCGTTTATCCTCATGTTGTAGCAAGACGACTGTACCCCGACGCTTCCTGAATGTAAGTGATGGATTTTATCGTCCCTAAAGTGATATAAATATTATACAATCCTTACCCTACCTTTGGCGTGACATGTCCATATGTGGCACCAAGTGGTCAACCTGTGGTTGTTGTACAAATAAAAGTTTATAATGATTTTGCAATCAGTCACTTTTTTTTAAACAATTGGGGTTGAAGGAGTATGGCGTAGTAATCTGACGTGTTGAGGGGCCCCATTCGTCCTGTCCTCACTAGTTGAATGAAGCGACAGATGAGCTTGGGTCCTGCTGCTCCATTGAATGCAAGAGGAGAGTTAGATTGTTTCAGCACAGCATCTCCTGTCTATGATAATGCCACAGATATCAGATTACATCTCTCCAAACCTTTCGACTTACTAGAGCATCAAGGAGTGGCAGGATTCAATTAGTTAGAATGAGGCCCCCAGTCTTGTGGTTGATGGGTTGATGTGGTTCTTTCTCAATATGGAGGGGGTCCCGAAGTATGAACCCTACCAATAGATTTAATCCCTATATATATGCGATAACAATTGAACTTGGCACATGCCCCCTACATTAAGTGGTTTAACCTGGGGGGCTGGTGCACAGAAGAAACAACTCTTTGAGTGCCAGACTGGGTTTCCTTGAGCCCATGTGGAAAATCGACATTATCCCACAGGAAATAGTCTCCAATTAGATTTTTTCTGATGACCACCAGCTTTTAGTTTTTTCAAAATTTTATGATTTTTAAGACCTAATACCTTCCTCGTCTACAAATCACCAAAATACACATTCAAAGGACATTTTAAAAAAGTGTCTGAAATTCTATCTCAAGAAACTTTACTAAGGGTAAAAATTCATGCTTATAGTTTCCCTGGAGGTAAGGACAAGGGGGTCATTACTAAGAGCCCGATTTCGTTTTTCCCGACGTTACTTGAATATTTCCGATTTGCGCTGATTTCCCCTGATGCCCCGGGGATTTGGCGCACGCGATCAGATTGGGCGCAATCGGCGCTGGCATGACGCGAGGAAATTGAAGGGGGGCCGGAAACGAAAACCCACGGATTCGGGAAAACCGCCGCATTTTAAAAAAAAAAATCTGTCACGGAGCTTGCACTTACCTTCACTCAGCCCGGCCGGTGAACTACAGCGCGTTCTTCCAAATGCTTTTTCAGCGCCGCAGCGCCACTTGGACGGAGGAGGAATACCCCTTAATGAATCCCGGCCGGACCCGAATCCAGCGCAGAGAACGCGCCGCTGATCGCGAATGGACCGGGTAAGTAAATCTGTCCCCAATCTCTCATGATGCTCCAACAATAGTCCTATTACTATGAGGCCCGCACAAACCGAGACCATCAAATCTTGGAATCTTCACCCAATCATCACTGACTGCACAAGTTTGCATTGACAGCTTCTGAGCCTTTAATGTCTATGTGCCCTCACACTGCACATGATCTCTTAGAAAAAAAAAAAATGGCGCTGCGCTATTTTTTCTAGTTCTATGGACAAGGATTTCAATAGAAGTTTAATGATGGGGTCATTTGCCATAGACTGTTATTTTTCTCTATATTTGCAACTCTTTTGGCACATTTGTACCCAAAAATTACAAACTTTTTCCACGTCGCCTAGCAAATTAGATGAGCAAGAATTTTACAGCGTTGTGCGTCAGTTATATTTTTAAAATCAGATATAGAGACCATGGCGCAAATGGAAAAGTGCACAAATAAACTCCAGTCCAGGGAGTGTAGTCAACAAGTTTAGAGAGGGTTGCAGAAGAATTTGTGACCTTGTGCCACTTTCTTAAAAAAAAGTAAAAACCAGACACACATCAACCTTAATAAAATTCTTATTTTATATAGCACCTACAGATTACGCAGCGCTGCACAAAGCATGAAAATGGGGCGCACAATCTAACATGAAATAACAAATCAAAACCCAGAAAGCAAAAAAAAAAAACCCACCGTCCTGCTAAAGGTAAAGACCCCCATGGATAACAAAACTGCCTGCAGCTAGTTGTTTTGCCATATAATTTTTGCAAAGCTCTGTTTTGGGATGTGAAATAAATATGGAGCAACGGAGCCAATGGACACCCAATTGATGAGTCCTAATGCTCGTTGTGCTTTCCAGAAAGTCGAACTGATTGCCTAGACATAATGAACCCCACCCATCCCAGCAGCCGCTCGATCCGCCTAAGAGGTACAGAAAAAAAATAGTGATCTGGGGATTAATTGAAAATCTATTGAATAAAAAGTATAGAACAGAAAAAGATAATTAATTAATTGTTTTATTTAAAAAACTATAAAAAAAGAAAGACAATTAAAATTAAATATAATGAATTACAGGGGCTATTACTAAGGGTTGCTGATGCGATTTGCCGGACTGTCCGTTGTTTCGGGATTTGTGCAGCTTTGGCAGTTATTTATAGGGGTTGTATCGGGATGGTTCACATGTGATCAGATTTTGGCACAGCTGCGTGCTTTCATGCGACAGAGATGGGGGGGGGGGAAGCCGTAGGATGTCCAAATGATTCGCACTCAGCGCGGGATTTAAGAATTCAAATTTTGTCACAAAGACAAAACTCACATACACCGGGAAAAGAAGTGAACTCGGCGAACCTGTAGCGGGGAGCGCACAGAGTATCAGGTGCAGACTTAGTGATTTCGGCCACATGCAGTATCAACGACAAAGCACTTCTAGGTGAACTCTAAGGAATGGGTAAGTACAATTCCCCATCTGTAGTACGATCAAACTAATTGGGGCAGATTTAACTTAGTCGGTTCCATTCGTCGATTCTTCTGTTTTCCTGGCGCGTGTTCTCTGGGTTGTGGTTTCGGGTCTTCCAACGATTACTATAGGAAGTTCCTCCGAATGTCACCATGGTCGCGCTGTCGCGGAAGTCTGCCGAGGTCTGCCGGAATGACGCCAGTCACGATTCCGGGTGAAGGTAAGCGAAGTCTCAGCGGAACTTTTTTGTGTTTTTTAAATGTGGCGTCTTTCCGAATCCGTCGGTTTTTGTACGGCCAGGCCCCCCGCTTTCATCGCTGCATGCGCACATGTGCACAAATCGAACGCGTGCCCAAATAACGTGGGCATTCACGGGAAAAGTTGGCGCAAATCGTCAAAAAATAGGTCGGTAAACGCTACGGATGGAACTAGGAAAACGCGAATCGGGCTCTTAGTAAATGACCCCAATGAGATAGAAGAATACTACCTGCAGTGTAATTGATGCCGGTAGGATGGGACATCAGTGCCTTACGGTAGGTATCGTATGTATGTTGACAGCGGTTTGGAGCTGGAAAGAGTCGTCAGGCAAAGACTAAATGCGGGTCGGACACCAATTACAATTTTGGCCCAACCTGGAATTCACATATATGAAGCATTATGGTGTAAAACTTCATTTTTTATTTTTGTCTTTGGTTGTTTTACGTGCCAACAAAAAGCTTAACCCCTAATGGACTACTGCCCATCCTGCATTCTATAGAAAATTACCAAGTGCGGACCTTAGATATCGTGTCCTATATGCGATGCACAGGGGATGACGACCTATGTAATTTACAAGGACCAAACGAAACAGGTATGTTAAATTATGGCTCAATTTTCTAATAATAAGAAAGTGGGGACAATTAAAGAAAAAATACCCGGATTTTACCCCATGGATTTACCCTAAGAGTGGACATTCATCCAGATTTCTGGGCATTGAAGCACTGCAAGAAATTACGATTAACTAGTGACTGCGCCATATCTGCAATAGTTTCTGTATAGGGGGTGTGTAGAGGTGGTGAGCACCGATGGAATAAAATTATGCTAATGAGCTGATGGGCTACTGGGAGTTACCAGAGCCCTTCCATGTCACAGATGCAGGAGCACTTCCTCCTCCACTGTCCTGATGAAACCTCCTGTGCTGCATCATACATGGGAGGGGAATGCTGTGGGAGCAGCGGGTGAGATGAAACTGTATAACAGCTTATGAAGCTGCAACACAGAGGGGCTCTTGCGTGAGCCACCCACTATATATACAACCAAATATTGCAACAATATTTCCATCTCAGCAAAAGTGACGTAACTTTTGGGGAACACAATGTCAGTAGACTGGAGCAAATGAACTGCTATTTGGGTTAGCTAGAATTTAATAAATGCCTAACTGAAGGACAGCACCATTTATTTATGTGGGGGGCGGGGTGGCTGCCCTATTCATATTTTGTACCCTGGAAAAAATGAGGAGCCCGGAGAGGAGAGAGGAAGCAGTGGTCACTTGAATGACATAACTTCCAGGAAATTCAAAAAGGTAAGGAAGGCCATCAATTACAATTCCTGGCTAACCATTAAAGGGAAACGGTGACCAGGTGTACCCTTTAATCTACAAGCCCCCGCAAAAGTTGTGCATGTGAAATGCTTTCGGAATTCCCTCTTTTATGTGAGGGAACTAGTTCCATGTGTGGACTTATTTTCACCATTGCTTTGATATTTTGCCTTTACGAGGCTTTTTGTAGCCCAGAATTCGCTTACCTGCAAGATGATGTTATTATCCTTAATATGACACCAGCACTATGTGACTAGGTATATAGAGGCCGGAGTAGGGGCATCTGATGCGATCATATACAAACCTTAAACTTGAACGCTTCTCATGGGATGAGAAGAGTATATTCCTCTATTTTGGAGAGATTTTTATGGTTAACCAGGTGAGATTTAGCACACTAAAAGAGGTAATTTTAGAAAGAACATTCCATCTCTTGCGCAGTGAACTGGTTCTTCTGAGGGTAAAACCTGTTGACAGATTCCCTTAAGGGAACATGTGGTGAGTGAAAATGTTGTATTTGCTCTCTTTTTCTTCTTTCTATTGTTTTATACTCATCAGATATCTCTAACCCCTAAAGGGACAGTGTTGGTGCATACTTCATAGTGAATCCTACTCATGTGTGACAAGTTCAGAATATGTATTGTACCGTGGGGAGAGAGAATGGTGCACCATTCAGAGCCTTAAAGTGTAAACAGGGTAACAAAAATACAAAAATAAGAGCTAATTTACTATTTCCTAGTCAGTAAGAATAGCATAACGAATGATATGTCCTCGGATTAATCCAGGCCGTGTAGTGGTGTTCACCTTACTAGATGTGGGTGCACCAAAATCTGTTTGCAGCTTAGTGCTTATTTTCTTGTTCTTATGACATCACGGTTGTTTCCCAATAGCCCCACCCATTTATTTTTTCCTATAATACGACATATTTGGTTACAATGACATTGTTCCAAGACATAGGCTAAATTTTAATGAAATTACCCTACCATGAAAACAAAAACGGGTCAGTTTCCTTCTCATTTTTTGCGTGTCACGAGATTAAAAGACCAGTAACGATATGGGCATTTTTTTATTTTCTCATATAATCGCAGTAGGTCCTATAACATTTAAAGTGAACCTGTCACAAGGAATGCCATTTTAGCAGTGAAGACAGGATCAAAGACCTGCGTGCTAATTTGAAAAGGACCTTTGGTCCCAGTATCTTCATAATTCAGTTTACATTATATAATAATAATCTCAACATAAACTGGCTCCCTGCCAGCAGAATGGGTTGAGGTCCTGGGGAGGGGCAGCTGCAGCCTGTGTGTGCCGTGGTTCTCAATCACTTCTTCTCCACAGCGATCCCCCTCCCTACGTGCCTGATCAATCGTACCTGTAGCAAGGGGGGCTAGGTGGAGGGGGCTGAAGGGGGAGGGGGCCTGAATGAGTTACAGTAGGATGTACAGGATGTGAGAGATCAGAGGCACAAACATGCTGCACTGCCACCTCTCGACGTGGGGAACTAACTATGTGCTGCTGGCAGGGAGCCATGTAATGCTGATATTTTGATTATATATAGTACTGAAACTTTTCAGAATGATTTACACTTACACAATCTATGACGGTTACAAAATTTGCCGCATTGGATTATTGCTGAAGTAGTTTGTGCTCTGCACAGGCAGGTTACATGCAGCCAGCTATTATTTAAGACCATAGAATCGATAGAGTTATAGCACCATTTCAGCGCTGCTGACCTTGAAAAGACGGGATAAGATGCGCTTTTGCCCACAAGTGGGCTGTTCAGTAAACTTGAAATAAAGGAACCTGCAAGTATTTCCTCATAGAACTGTTTAGTTCGCAGGAACAATGTGCGAGGGGTGGTGCATCGGCTCACCTGAGGGGATGTGAGGACCACATATGCGGGGTAACAATATGAGGTGGAAGTTGGGGGAAACCTTATATAAGCAAGACGCTGGGTAAGGGGCACTAAAGGGGTAAAGGCAAGTTTTGAAAATGAACTCCTCTGTGGCACCACATCCATTCCATCCGATTTTTTGTCCCTTTTGGCATATACACAAAAGTTGGGATGTATGAGCAGTGTAGGAACCGGTCTTATTGAGAACAGGCCCCGAAGGCTTTTGAATGGTTTTCAGCCCAAATACTGGTGCCCCCCACGCAGTTCAGAAAATCTCAACACATGTCTACACATTTGGGGCTCAGTTTGCCACATCGATTTGGATTCTTGGAAACAAGCGGCTCTGGCTGGCATTCGGAATCTGGTACGGGGATTTAACATTTTGTAATTGTGTCGCAAGGACACACACTTAAACAAGGGGAAGAAGAAGGTGAACCAGGCGGACCTTGGCGGGGAAGTGACATGATGCAGGATCTTCAGAATGCGCCACGGAGCTCATGGATTGCGCGGACTTCATCTCGATGGCATACGAAATTGGGTGATCACGGACGGACCAGGTAATTAAATGTACACCTCATGTTTTATGTGTTTCATTTTTTTGGTTTGGTTTATGTTATTTTTAATGTGTTTTATTACAAAATGATATAGGACCATGTTTTATAGGTTGTTCACAAAGATGGTGACATGTAAATTTATGGCTTTTTTGTAAGTTTTGGAAGAATCAAAGGAAACATTCGATAAGATTTCAATGCTCCATGGAGGTGGGACAAGATCTTACTGTGATCATGGTAACATTCTAAAAGTATTGTGTTGAGGACTATATGCTGTGAGCCGGAATGTTGTGGGGTAATATGCCAGCTGACATAAGAGCCATCTACGACAATCTACGACACATAACGGTGTCTTGGTCTTAATTTTCCTCTCAAAAGTCCCATAAACTCCTCTACTGGAGCAGTGGTGTCTTCTACTTGCTGACTCACCGTACGTTAAGTAGATATTATGTGAGTCCTCTGATGAATGAGACCAACGGAAATTATACAGTAACTATTTATTTTTGTGCCTGTCCATTCTATGTATTATGGACTTGTTTTGTAGAATACACAGGGTGGGTAAAACAGCTCTATAAAAAGGAATATTCAGAATTTTGTCAACAATGTACTAGCACATTCAGGGGTGCACCCCACCACAGGCAGAACCACCTGACAGCAATATGGGGGGCCGTCATGAGAGGCTAGTGGGCACAGGCAGTGCCCAATTTTATGGAGGACTTTGCAAACATTCTTTCTCGTGCAAATTGCCTGGGGGGATTAAGAAGAATCGGACACCCATTCTGGGGCGGCTGCACTATAGTTTCATGCGACACAAATTTAGGGGAGTTCCGGTGGTCAGTTGGACCGTGCCAGACTTTAACAGGCAAAGTTCCACAGAATTACATGCATACAGCCTTCTTCGTTAACGGTGCACCAAAACAAGTGCTGCACTAGTCGGAGCAGTCGCAGAGTTGGCACCAGTTTCATGGATAATGTGCACTCAGAAATCCTAAATCTGACGCCCCTGATCCACACTACATAGGCAACCGCATACAGGGATAGATTTGCACTGTTCTCCGTAAATGGTGCCCTAGTGTGTCTTCTCCTTACACTGATTTCGCACGGTATGGGAACACACTGGCATGTGTGAAACCCTGTTGCCTAACTGAAAAAAATAACCTGATATGGTACTTTACTGGATGGCGGTCGGGGGGGCCTATTCAATAGCTGCTTCAGTAAGCAGAGTTTCCACGTGCACCATGCATAGAGGGGCACATTTGTCCATTATTGCAGTCAATAATACAAATCACTACAATTCTTTCTTCGGTTGCATAAAGAAAGATATAAAATCAGTTACTCCTACTTGGCTATCTGTCCTCATGGTGGATGCGCACATTCTTCTTGTCAACACTCCCTGGTGGGCTGAGAAGGTGGACTACTCCAAATAACTCAGTGGCTCACTGGTCATAGGAGCGAGGCAATGTAGTATGAAGCTGCAATGTTCTCACTACTGGGGCAGCTGAGGGTCACTGGTTGGCCCAGTGGCCAGTGACTGGCAAAAGAGTCAATACAAACAGCCTATGTAGGCACCAAAAGCCATTAGCTGTTTGACGCCATGTTGTATGGTTAATATCATAAACTTAACGCTCCCTGCCCTCGCCATTTGGGGCGTTGGGCACCTGTTGAGGCTATTGCGATGTATGTGGCGGGATGTATTTTTATTATCGTGTGTAGATACCACTCCCCCAATACCTTCATGTAACATGTAGTCTAGCTGCTGGTAATTGTCAGTCCAATATATCCACTGCAAGTGTGACCTGGCCATTGGCTGAGTTTGGTGGCCAATTTTCATTACATCGGACCCTGACACGTACTTAATATATCTCAATAAGTTCCTTCGCAATTTTTTTTCTATCAATGATATCCATATTCAGACATTAGACCGGTCACGCTCTCTAGATAGTGACAGACGGGATGTGCTTTCCATGGGACAATTTTGTTAACTCCTCCCCATTCATGTATTCTACCCCCCACACGACCACCCCCAATTATGGTTCGTAACTTTGAGACATTTCCATCTCACAAACCCACCTCACCTCATTGCTTCGCATGCTACACAACTGTTTGTTTCTGATATCTGAAATAAAATCCGATCATATCTTTGTTCTTTCTCCAATTCTCCTGATAAACCCGCTGTATTACTGTCACTTTATTGTAATTGAAAACATTATATGAAATATCTGTGTTTATCGTACTATTATTTTGTGTTTTAGTCTTATTAATATGGTAGTACTGACCTATGATCCTATGTAAGAATCCCTTAACATCACCTGTGCATTCTGCGTTGTTTAAACAGACATACACCCACCAGATTGGAAGACATTATGCAAATGAGCGCCTGAGGGGGATCAAGAATCACAAGGGAGCCTATGAGACCATCAGGCTCATTTGCATACAGACCTCAATCCTTGTGAAAGATGCCCTTTAAGTCAGCTTCTCTCTCTTGAAGTTGAGCCTGAGCAAGAACTTCCTGTGATTTGATTTGCGTATGGGATCCTGTTGTGTTGCTAGGTTTACTGTGAAGACCTTATGATGTGTGGAAATGAGATTCATATTCGCAAACCGCAGTTTATAAGCCGTTAAAAAAACTCCTGTAGGTCATTGAATAACCCTCTTACTGTGAAAACCCCTTACGCGACAATCAGAGGTCATACATGAGGGTTTGTGGATCCTTATCATCCCTCTTGCACTATGCCATATCAATACTGGGGACAAGTTCCTCAGCAATTTGGGGGTAATTACAGGACACAGATGTCTTCAAGCGACAATGTTTGGAATTAGTTGCTCTCGTGAAGGGAGCCAACGGTGTACGGCCTGATAGTGGAATTCACAACTGTTTTGGGCTGTTATCAGTTATAGGTTATCCTTCTTCATTTTTTATTGTAATTTCTATGTCACAAATGTGGAAATTAAAATTACCGTTAAAATAAGACGGATCGGTCCCTAAGATGGGGTAATGGCATTAACCTTGCATTACAGAGTACATCTACCCCATAATTACGGTTGAACACCAAGGCCAGTCCCATTTCCTGATAAGCATTAGGATGGGCCTTTCTTATCCGGCATCTCCAACATCGGTCGTGATGTTTAATCATAGAGATGAAACAATCTTAGTAAAGTACGGTGCAAAAAACACAGGTACTGTATCGGTGCGCGGCTGCCCCTATGGAGCAGTTGCAGGGCGTACCCATGGCACGGGTGCCAGCAGTGGCACTCCCGAGCCTCTATATGGGCACCCTTGCATCACCCCAGGGCAGAGTTTGTTTTCTTTTTATCATATACCAGAAGACTCAAGATACTTTGCAGTCCCAGGCAACCCAGGACCCAGAAGGAAGCTACAATTGATAATCAAACTCTCTCCGTCTTTTATGTTATTGGTGTCCCTCAGGTGCCTACACAATTTAATAATGGAAAGAGAGGGAGAGTACCACAAGCTACGATACAATTGTCGCATTGGCACTTTGCGAAAAAATATTGTGGTGTTGGTTGTGTCTCTGGAGCTCGCTGTCTCAAAAGTTGTTCACCATCACCTGCCTACTCAGCCCACGCAAAATGTAGCAGACCACAGTCCAAGATGTGTGCTAAAGCTTGTATTTTTATGGACGAGCACTTTCGAGGTACGATGTTCCTTCCTCAGGTCCAAGGCACATACATAAAAAACATCGGTGACAAAAAAACACGGTTCATACATAATAAATGGGTACAAAGGAGTACAATTGTGGTGGCGAATTAGAAAAGTGAAACCAATTAAGAAATACATTATGCGATATAAATCACTCCAAATATAAATGCACTTAGATAATATGCATAAATAAATAGAACAGTAAAGAAAGAACTGAATATTGCAATGGTTTGACGATACACTGAAATAGAACAAGATGGATACTGATTGTGACGGATCATAGTGATGAAGAATGGGGAATTTTGTACCCCATGCTTTCCTCAGTTTACAGCAAGGAGGGGTTGAGTTAAAAACGTGAAGAATCGTAGGGTCGGCCATACATCCCTTAAGGAGGATTGATTATGGCTAAGTGAAATATGGTTTTAGCCCTTTAATAAGAGTTGTTTCTGGGAGGGATGGAGTCTAGCAAAGTTTCCAGAAAGGCTTTTCGATCTCCCCACAAACGATAATACTCCATCTTAAGTCGTAGGCGTTTAGTGTGGAGGTAGCCAAGTTGTTTGGTCCAAGTTTGAGACAATAAAGCTCTACAATGGTGATGTAGTAATGAGCTATGTCACCTTGTAGGTGATCATATCCTATCTTCATGGCCCAATCAGCTGCAATTGGTGGTAGTACAAATTGTGATCATTTGTAGTGGCTTTGGTAGGTTCGAGAGAGAGAAAGTTCAGGGGGGTAAAATATAATCTGTAGGGATCTTGAACTGGATAATTCTGCAACCAGAAAATGTTGCTTCTGAAGAGCACAATGATCAGTACAGTCACCTAATTAGTAATTGTACAGTCACTTCTACCGCATTAGTGGTCCAGGAGTAATAAAAGGTCCGACATGAAAGTAGAAAATGGGATTAAGTGAACAAAGGAAGAAAGAGGTGAGTGGGCTGTTTCGTTGGTGTAAAACAAATAACCACCAATTGGTAGCTTCTTCCAACAAAAACAAAAATAGAGTCAGCTCACCACCCTAAAGTTGGTTCCCAGTGCGCGGAGAAAGTAATCGAAGCCATCTGTTCAACAGCATACAAAGGGAAAAAAATTCCAGCACATCGATCTGGACACAGCATAAAAAACTGACGTTTTCTACAGGACTTTGCAAAACATGACATAAGTTCCCGGTGGAGAAATGCGTCCGGTTTTTGTTGTGTCCATGATCTGTGATGTCTTGATTTTTATAGTGTATGAAAATGGTAGCTTCTTATGGAGTCTGTGAAATACACCTCGGCATGAAATTGTAACCAAATGCTAGGAAGGTTCAGTCATGTAATATCGAAGGGAAGGGGGGTCTGAAGTCTATCTACACACCAGCCTGAATAGTACAATAGTAACAAATAACATGTTACAGAAAATATGGAACCCATAGAGATTGGTTAGACGAACGATGATTGCTGGTTCTACACAACATGTAACTTGGATAAACGTAGCACAATGGTTTTAAAGCTAGTTTCCATACAGACCTATTACCGACAACCTTTTTTTAGCAAGATTTTCCCTTATGTATCCATAAATCAACTTATTGATATTATACAAGCATCAGAGGAGGCGTGTCTTAATTTACCCAGCCCATCCCATACTCCTCCCCGTGTCCATGTCTTTTTCTCTAGCATCTCAGCTTAAAGGGTATTCCCCATTTCAACAAAATAATGTTATTGCTTGTATTATGCCACGTTATACAATGGGGCAGATTTTACTGACCGGTCCATTCGCGGATCCAGCGGTGGTTCTGCGGTGGATTCGTTCTTCCGGAGATTCACTAAGGCAGGTTCATTCCGACGTCCACCAGGTTCGCGCCTTGAGCTGAAGTTCATTGGCATGCACTGAACTTCAACAATGCCAGGCCGGTGCAGGTAAGCTGTTGTGCCAGCGACAAGTTTTTTTTAAAAATGCGGGTTTTCCGAATCCGTCTAGGTTTCCGTTGCCCACGCACCCACGCTTTCTGTCGCGGTGCAGCCGAACGCTGCAAATCCGACCGTCGCGCAAAAACAACCCGGGGCAATTCAGGGAAAATCAGCGCAAAACGCGAATAACTTCTGGGTAAACACTTACAGTAAAAAATGCGCTTCGGGCCCTTTGTAACATGTTACCCCTCAATGTTCGATATAGTTTCTCTGTATCAATTTCTGGAGTTTTTTTAGCTCTGCTTGCTGGTCATTGTAAAGAACTTTTTACCACGTGTGTTTCAATGCACTGGGGCCCACAAGGTGCATTGTCTTGTTATAATACAAAGCCTCTGATAATCTCTCTATGATACAAAACTGAGTCTGTTGCACCTGGTGACATGGTCAGATTTGTGGCAACTGGAAGTACATAGAAAAAGCTCTAGAAAAACCAGGAGGAAATGCTAAAGGAATTATATTTGAAAAATGTTATTATTTTTCATCAGTAAAAATAACAGACAAAATGAGAATAACCTTTAATGTCCATATGACAGACAGTTACATTTGCAACATCTACAATGTATAAATCTGATCACAGATTAAATCACAGCCATCTCTATAATAATAATAATAATAATAAAATAAAAATAATAATAATCTTTATTTTATAGCGCCATCCATTCCATTGGCACGTTACAAATCATAGGGATTCTTCTTTTCATAAACAAAATATATTAATTACAAGAACAAACCGTCATATGGATCATAGAGTTCGGCCCGATAATCAAAGAGCTTACAAGTCTATGAGGATGAGGGGGGGACACAAGAGGCTTACATCTATGAGGAGGAGTGGGTGATACAAGTAGCTTACAGTCTATGAGAGATGAGGGGGTGACACAGAGCTTATACTACGTCTTGAGGATGCGCGGGATGCCAACAAGAGCCTAGTCTATGCGGATGATTGGTGGGGGTGTTACAAGAGCGTATTTCCAGGTCTATAGGATGGTTGGGTGGTGTACACAAGCGCTACAGTCTATGAGGATGATGGGGTGACCCAAGTAGCTAACACAGTCTATGAGGATAAAGGGGGGACAACAAGAGCTTACAGTCTATGCGGATGAGGGATAGGAAATCAAGATGCTTACAAGTCTATGAGGAATGAGTGGGGTGATATCATACGAGGTACAGTCTATGAGGATGTGGGTTGACCACCAACTGAGTCTTATTTCAGTTATGAGGAGTGAGGGGGTGTGACCACAAGCAGCGTATCAGTCTATTGAGGATGCGAGGAAGGTGACACAAGAGCGTACAGTCTATGAGGATGAGGGGGATGACATCAAGAGCTTAAGTCTAGAGGCTGATGTGTAACACAAGAGCTTACAGTCTATGAGGATGAGGGGGGTAACAAGAGCTACAGTCGATGATGATGGGCGGTGCACAAGAGTTTCAAACAGTCTATGCGGATGAGAGGGAGGACACAAGAGCTTAAGTTTGAGGAGAGGGGGCCACAAGAGCGAAGTCTATCGGGATGAGGGGGGTGACACAGGAGCTTCAGTCCTAGAGGATGAGGGGGTGACACAGGAGATTACAGTCTGTGAGGATGAGGGGTGCACTAGAAGCCTACAGTCTATGAAGAGAGGCTGACACAAGGCTACAGTCTATGAGATGAGGGGGTGACACATAAGCTTATAGTCTATGCTAAGGAGAGGGGGTGACACATAGCCCAGTCTATGTATGGTATTAAGGGATTGAAACAAGAGCTTTAATTATAGAGGCTGAGGGGGGTGGGTGGGAGGGAGAGCGGGGGCGGGGGGGGTGGGGATGGGGTTGGGGGATGGGAGTGGTGTGTATTTTTTTTTAGTTTTTTTTCTTTTGTTTCGATTTTTTTTTGACATACAAGAGCTTACAGTCTATGAGGATGAGGGGGACACAAGAAAGCTCACGTCTCTGAGATGAGGAGTGAGCTACAAGAGCTATCATGTCTATGAGATGGGGGTGACACAAGAGCTTACAGTCTATGAGATGAGGGGTTTGACATCAAGAGCTTACAGTCTATGAGGATGCGTGGCGGGGACATAAGAGGTTACAGTCTATTGAGGATGAGGGGTGACACAAGATGTGTCTCCAGTCTGTGAGGATGAGGGGGTGACCACAAGAGCTTACAGTTATGAGATCGAGGGGTGACACAAGAGCTTACAGTCTATGACGGCCTGAGGGTGTGACACAAGAGCTACCAGTCTATTGAGGATTACGGTGGGTGACACCATGAGCTTGTAAGTCTAAGAGGGATTTGAGGTATGACACAAGAGCTTACAGTCTATGAGGATGAGGGGGTGACACAAGAGCTACAGTCTATGAGGAGAGGGGGACATAAGAGGTTACAGTCGTATGAGGTGAGGGGGTGAACAAGAGCTTACAGTCGTGCAGGATGAGGGGGTGACATCAAGAAGCTTACAGTCTATGAGGATAAGGGGAGGACAAGCAGCTTACAGTCATGAGGCTGAGGGAGTGACACAAGAGCGTTACAGTCTATGGGAACGGGGGGGGATGAGGGGTGACACCATAGGAGCATTACACAGTATATGGGATGAGGGGGGACACAGAGCTTACAGCTTATGAGGATGAGCCGGGGGACAAAAGGACTTACACAGTATATGGAGGATGAGGGGGTGATCACCAAGAGCTAAGTCTATGAGGATGAGGTGTGACAAACGAGGTTTGTAGTTATGTATCTAGTCCAGCCCGTTTATAATGGAAGCGTATAGAACAATAATTTAAGAAATAATTTAAGAAATAACAAATTCTGTGCTTGACCAGCCATTCAGGCCACTCTTATTTGTACAGGCGTCCTAGTCTGTAAAGTGACGGCAGAGAAGCTGGAGCTGGTAAACTATCTGGGGTTTGCCAACTAAACCAGACGGGAGATAGGCCGGATGTAAAAGGCGAGCTGACCCTTTCTGACGTTAGCGAGGTGATAGCTGCTTGACTACAAGAGATGGGTTTTAAGAAGCCGTTGAAGCTTTGGAGGGGGGATTCTATGTATTTTACGCCTCCCATCCTCCATGGAGGCATGCTGTGATTTAAGGTGATTAGATCCCATTACATAGGGAAAGCTGTTGTAATAAATAACTGTTGGTAAAATAAAGGTTCCGAACAACAGCATGTATTAGCAGGACTAACCTGTCAACAAGCACAAAGGAGTCAGTGACCCAAATGTATAAGTTAGTTTTTTTTAAATTTACCTTAATTATCACGTATATATCAAATAATTTGGGTGAGATTCAAAAAAAGATTTTTTTGCCTCGCCCAAGATTATAGAGCCATAACTTTTCCAAAAATTTTGTCAATTGGCTGTGTGTTTAGGATTATTTTAGCAAAAAAAACTGTAGCTTTTATTTTACAAACTGAGGGGGTCATAATTTGTTTTCGTTGGGCGATTGATAATCATTTTTTTGTGTGAGTATGATTAAAAACTTGAAAATTTGGGCATCATTTTTTTTAATCAGGATAAATCGTTACTTAGGTTTGTAGCTGGTTTGGTAGGGTGTAGTGGAGGTATAAAATGTAAAGTTAGCTTTAACCCTTTTGGTTTAAAGGACACCTCACCCACCATTTACTCTTCTTTGTTTCCATTGTTTTCAGAAAAAAAAGGGCCTTTAGACAATTATGCAAATGAGGTGAGGGGGCTCAGGGCCTTCCACTGATCACACCTATTCTCTTTAGATCCCGGATCTTCAGACTCATGTGCATGTACTAAAAGAAAGATTTTTAACAAAAACAGGGCACAAGAAGCTATAAAGCATGATACAGATGCACTCTCCATAGGGGGTGCACCCAATGTGCCAGCATTTGTTGCCTTGGTTCCAATCCTTGATCTTGGTGGCTAGGATTTCCCAAGACAGTGGCCCTAGATGCCTACATTTCAGATCTTGTTTGAACAGGCTTGTATACGGATTTTAACCCTGACGATTGGGTGTACATCTACTGGCCGCTCTTTTGTCCATCTAATACGTTGTAAACAACTTATGTTAGATAAAATGTCCCAGTCAATAAACACCGTACAGTTTATGGAAGATATTATTGTTATATAGAACATATAGCACATATTTGTGTCTTGTAAACTTTTTCATAATTTTACAGTGTTAAATATCACCACAGACTTCACAACTATCTTCCCGTATTTTTCAGCCTATTTAAGGCACAACAAAAAAGGTCTTTGATGTTTCTCAGAAATCAAAAATGGTGCGCTCCTTATAATCCAGGCGACCTTATATGAACTTACTTACAGCACAACAGCTGCCTTGAAGCTGCTTCAGTGTTCTCTGCACCTGCTGGTCATCATCCTCTAGAAAGCTAGGGCCGCCTTACATCACGGTGCGCTTATATATGAACTAGACATCCGTTAGCGGCAGTTATTGATAGGTTGCGCCTTATCTCCAGTGTGCCTTATAGTACAAAAAATACTGTAAGTACTAGGACTGGGGTAACTTGAACCTGTATGATAGAGAGCCGTAAAAAATAAAATGTGGTTAATTATCTACAAACATGCTAAGCCTTTAAATAGGAATCATGTCACAGTGTTTTTGTCAACCCACGTAAATATTTTAGCTCTTAGATGTCTTTATTAGAACTATTTCCTGATGACATCAATGGGGTATAACACTGAAGACAATTTTATGATGTCTCGTTACTTACAGATCCTAGTTCTCAAGGAGGCGGGAAGTCTCCGCATACAGTCAAGCTACCCTTGCCCCTTACACTGATGCTGACCACAGTAAACACCATTACTTCCCTCTACGTGCTGGGTTCGCTCTATCGGATGTCCTCACTATTCCGTGTTATGGGCCCCCTTGTCCCCTGTGACACACTTCTCTCTACTGGTAATTGGGTGAGGACTCTTAGCAGTTTCAGAATAAGATAGTAGATGCGGTAGCTGGAATGTCTGCCAGACGGTTGTTTAGACCGTTCGTATACCAAGTAGACATATTTAGACACTGTGTGTCTTGACGTATATAAAAGGCTTATTTCACACCTTTGCCGCACTACTTGTCTGCCACACCCCAATTGTGTGGGGTAATAAATATTATGGATGAATTGTGAGTTGATGTATGCGCTTGCGCCACTCAATAACTGCCAGAAGGGCCACACATTATATATGGGTAGTTTATCCTGTGTGAGTGTAGACTGGTGAAGTGCTCTTCGGCTGGTGAGTGTAGACCTGGTTGATCTTGTAGATCATGGGAGTGCAGGCCTGGTGAGTGAAGACTGGTGAGTGTAGACTTGTGAGGGTAGACCTGGTGAGTGTAGACCTGGTGAGTGTAGGCCTGGTGAGTGTAGACTGGTGAGTGTAGACTGGTGCAGTGTACAGGCGGTGAGAGTAGACCTGTTGAAGTGTTTTTAAAAGGGGGGGCACCTGGTGAGTGTAGACATGCGTGAGTGCTAGGCTTGGTCGAGTGTCGTCTGGTGAGGTAGGCATGGTGATGTCGTGTAGATATGGTGAGTGTCAGAACTGGTGATGTGCAGGCCTGGTGATGTGTAGACCTGGTGAGGTGTAGACTGGTTGTAGTGTTAGACGCTGGTAGTGCAGGGCCTGGTGAGTGTTCGTACCTGTGACTGAGTGTTATGACCTGGTGAGTGCAGGCCTGTGAGTGTAGGCCTGCGTGAGTGTATGACTGGTGAGGCAGACCTGGTGGAGGTAGACTGGAGAGTGTATGCCCGGGTGCAGTGCAGGCTGGTGAGTGTCTACATGGTGATGCAGGCCCCCCCCTCCCCCCCATGGTGAGTGTAGACTGGTTGAGTTGAGACTGGTGAGTGCATGCCTGGTGAGTGTGGAACCTGGTGAGTTCTGGCTGGTGAGGGTAGCCTAGGAGTGCTAGACTGGTGAGTGTAGACCTGGTGAGTGCAGGCCTGATGAGTGTAGACCCTTGTGAGTGTAGGCCTGTGGAGTGTAGACCTGGTGAGTGTAGACTGGTGAGTGCATGCGGTGAGTGTGTAGACTGGTGAGTGTAGACCTGGTGAGTGTAAGACCTCGGTGAGTGCGGCCGGGTGAGTGTATGACAGTTGGTGCGGTAGAACCTGGTTGAGTGCTAGGACCTGTGTGAGTGCAGGCCTGGTGAGTGCAGGACTGGTGAGTGTATGACTGGTGAGTGCAGCTCTGGTGAGTGTAGACCGGTGAGTGTAGGCCTGGTGAGTGCAGGCCTGGTGAGTTGCAGCTCTGGTGCAGTGCAGAACCTGGTGACGTGCAGGCCTGGTGAGTGCTTAGACTGGTGACGGACTGAGCGGGGGAAGGAGGAGGGAGCGACACATTGCAGGATTATAAGGGTTGCAACGGGGATTTTTCGTAGTGATTTGCGGCACAGGGCATTATCAACTGAAAAGCACTTTAGGTGAACTCTAAGGAATGGTAAGTACATCCCCCCAATCTGTAGAGAAACTAATGGGGCGGCTATTTACTTACTCGCGTCCATTCGCGTCCAGTGGCGCGTTCTCTGCGTGTGGATGGGCTCTTCCAACGATTTCATAGGCAGTTCCTCCGATGTCCACAGGTCGCTGCTGCGCTGAAGTCTGCCGAGGTCTCCGGAGTCCACGATCCATTGCCGGGTGAAGGTAAGCGAATGTCGCGGAACTTTGTTGTTTTTTAAATGTGGGCGTCTTTCCGAATCCGTCGGTTTTTTACGGCCAGCCCCCCCGATTTCCCAGCGTGCATGCCTGCACCGATGTGCCAAATCGACGCGTGCGCCAAAATCCCGGGCAATTCAGGGAAAATTGGCGCAAATCGCAACATTTCGGGACACGTGGGAAAAACGCGAATCGGGCTCTTAGTAAATGACCCCAATGAGATTAGAAGAATACTAACTGCAGGTAATTGAATGCCGGTTAGGATGGGACATCAGTCCGATGAGGGTATCGTATCGTATGTTGCAGCGGTTTGAGCTGGAAAGAGTCGGCAGGCAAGACTAAATGCGGATCGGAACCAATACAATTTTGGCCCAACCGGAATTCACATATATGAAGCATATGGTTGTAAAACTTCATTTTTATTTTTGTCTTTGTTTGTTTCTAGTTCCACAAAAAGCTTAACCCCCTAATGGACATGCCCATCCTGCTTATTATAAAAGAATTACAAGTGCGGCCCTTAGTATCGTGTCCTATATGCGATGCAAAGGGGATGACGACCTATGTAATTTACCAGGACCAAACGAACAGAGTATGTAAAATTATGGCTCAATTTTCTAATAATAAGAAAAGGGGACAATTTAAAAAAGTACCCTGGATTTACCCCATGGATTTACCCTAAGAGTGGACATTCACAGATTTCTGGATTGAAGCACTGCAAGAAATTACGATAACTAGTGACTGCGCCATTCTGCAATTCTGTATAGGGGGTGTGTAGAAGGTGTGAGCACCGATGGAATAAAATTATGCTAATGAGCCTGATGGGCTAATGGGGCAGTTACCAGAGCCCTTCCATGTACAGATGCAAGGAGCACTTCCTCCTCCACTGTCTGCTGATGAAACCTCCTGTGCGCATCATACAGTGGGAGGGGAAAGTGCTGTGGGAGCAGCGGGTGAGATGAAAACTGTATAAAAGCTTATGAGCTGCAACACAGAGGGGCTCTGCGCTGAAGCCACCATATATTACAACCAAATATTGCAACAATATTTCCATTTTCAGCAAAAGTGACGATAACTTTTGGGGAAACACAACGTCAGTAGACTGGAGCAAATGAACTGCTATTTGGGGTAGCTGGAATTTAATAAATGCCTACTGAAGGACAGACCCATCTATTTATGATGGGGGGCGGGGTGGCTGCCCTATTATATTTTGTCCCCTGGAAAACTTGACGAGCCGAGAGGAACGAGAAAAGCAGTTGGCACTTGAATGACATAACCTTCCAGGAAATTCAAAAAAGGGTAGGATAGGCCATCAATTACAATCCTGGCTAACCATAAAGGGAAATGGACCAGCGTGTGTACCCCTTTAATCTACAAGCCCCCGATAAGTTGGTGACATGAAATGCTTTCTGGATTCCCTCTTTATGTGAGGGAACTAGTGTCCTGTTGGCATTATTTTCACCATTCTTTGATTAATTTTGCCTTATAGAGCTTTTCTGTAGCCCCAGAATTGCTATACCTGCAAGATGAGTTTATTATCCTTAATATGACACAGCAGCTATGTGACTGTACTATAGAGGCCAGGAGATAGGGGCATCTGATGCCGATCAGTAATACAAACCTTAAATTGACAGGCTTCTCATGGGATGAGAAGAGTATATTCCCCTTTAATTTTGGAGAAGACTTTTTTATGGTTAACCAGGTGAGATTGACACATAAAGAGGTAATTATTAGAGAAGGAATTCATTCTTGCAGAAGTGACTGGTCAGTTCTACTGGGGTAAAACCTGTTGACAGATCCCTTAAGGGAACTGTGGTGGTGAAAATGTTTATTTGCTCTCTTTCTTTTTCTTTTCTATTGTTTTTATCATCAGATATCTCTAACCCTAAAGGACAGTTGGTGCATCTTCATTAGTGAATCCTACTCAGGTGTGACCAAGTTCAGAATATGTATTGTACGGGGGAGAGAGAACATGGTGCACATTCAGAGCCTTAAAGTGTAACAGGGTATACAAAAATACAAATAATAAGAGCTAATTTTACTATTTCCTAGTCGTAAGAAAGCATAACGAATGATATTGTCCGGATTAATCCAGGCCTAGTGGTGTGTTCCACCTTACGTATGTGGGTGCAAACAAAATCTGTTTGCAGTCTAGTGCTTATTTTTTGTCTTTGACATCACGGCTTTGTTTCCCAATAGCCCCACCCATGTTTTTTTTCCTAACTACACTCAATTTGGTTTACAAGACATTGTTCAAGAAATAGGCTAAATTTTATTGAAATTTACCTACCATGACAAAAAGGGTCAGTTTCCTCTCATTTTTGCGTTCACGAGATTAAAAGACCAGTACAGATATGTGGCATTTTTTATATTTCTCATATAATGCAGTAGTGTCCTTAATACATTTAAGTGACAACTGTCACCAGGAATGCCATTTTTAGCTGAAGACAGGATCCAATAGCCTCTGCTGTGCTAATTTTAAAAAGGCCTTTGTCAGTATCTTCAATAATTTCAGTACATTATATAATAATACATCAAATAACTGGATCCCGTGCAGAGCAATGTGGTGAGGTCCTGGGGAGGGGCAGCTGCAGCTGTGTGTGCCTTGGTCTCAATACACTTCTCTCCACACGCGATCCCCCTCCTCGCCTGATCAATGTACCATGGTAGCAAGGGGGGGGAGGTGGAGGGGGCATGGAAGGGGGAGGGGGCCTGAATGAGTTCAGTAGGATGAAAGGGTGTAGACCTGGTGAGTGTAGACCTGGTGAGTGCAGGCCTGGTGAGTTCGACTTACTAATCCCCCTCCCCTCTGCACAGACATTGTACACAATCTGAAGTTTCTTTTGTAAATCTTGTTAACAAGATAGAATTCTGCAGAAATTTCATAGTAAAAAATAAAGGACGATCATGCAAAACCCAAAGAAGAAAGGTGTAAAGAAACGGACCGGCACTCAGATGTTATATGGATCACTGAGACTCAGTGACTGAAGACTGGTCGATATTAGGAAACTTTATTGAAGGAAAGCGACACGTTTCAGCTCCAGGCCCCCTTGTAGTGAGACATACGGATCACTCCGATTGTCCTCACCCTCCTTACTAACAGTAAGGCAAACTATTCTACTTGTAGTTGGCCATACTATCGTGCAGCGGTCGACACATTCATGAAGATCGGATCTTGCATTATTTCAGACTTACTGGCATACATGTGGTGTGCGGCATGAGTCCGCATTGGAACGCCCCTTTCTGTGCACCGGATTGTGTCACAGCATCAGCCACAGTGCAGCCACTACACAATACTAGCGCAAAGACCCAGAACTCTGGGTTATAATAAATGTGCCCAATTATTTTTCATTGGGTGTGAGACATTGGGGCAGATTTACTTACCCGCTCCATTCGCGATCCAGCGGCGCGTTTTCTGCGCTGGATTCGGGTCCGGCCGGGATTTAATAAGGTAGTTCCTCCGTCGTCCACCAGGTGGCGCTGCTGCGCTGAAAAGCATCTGACCGCGCTGGAGTTCACCGGCTCGGACTGAGTGAAGGTAAGCGCGTCCCGAGCGACACATTTTCCGTTCTTAAATGCGGCGGTTTTTCCGAATACGTCGGGTTATCGTTCGGCCACGCCCCCCGATTTCCGTCGCGCGCATGCCAGCGCCGATGCGCCACAATACGATCGCGTGCGCCAAAATCCCGGGGCAATTCAGGGGAAATCGGCGCAAATCGGAAATATTTGGGTAACACGTCGGGAAAACGCGAATCGGGCCCTTAGTAAATGACCCCCATTGGGTGACATTGGGTGTGAAGAGACATTTGAGCTTATTTACTAAGGGTCTGCGGATCACATTTCCATTGGATGTTTTTCAGGATTTGCGCACCGGCGTTGCTTTCATGGGTCAGAAATCGGGGGACGGGCCGTCGGACGATCGCACTGAGTTCGGGATTTAATATTCAAACTGTGTTGCAAGACAAAATTCACTTACATGCAGCAGGAAGAAGAAGGTGCATTCCGGCAGAACTGAGCAGGGAAGTGACACATGCCAGAAATCTGGTGCACGATATTTGTGAATCTCGGAACAGTGCATTGTCGTCGGACGATGCACTTTGGGTGAACTTCGTCGGCCGGGTAAGTAGATTTGCCCCATAACTGCAGATTCTTCTTTGTTGCAGGTGACTGCACCCCTGATGCTGATGATGATAACTCTCCAGAGTTTTACTTATCTGATAATCCAAAGAAATAAATATGGCAACAAGTGTCGTAATGTTTACTGGACTTTAAAGTTTTATGTTTGGTTTATAGTCCCTGAAGAACACTCCCTTTAACAAGAACAAGTGACCATCCTTCTCTCCTTTTAACATTTTGAGTTATCCTCCTTCTCTATTCCCTACATAATAAAAGTTTCCTACTTACTCAATACTCACAATTTCTTGATCTCGGGAGAAACATTTTACGAACTGGACAATCTCATCATGAAGTCTCTTCTTCGATCTTTAAGCCTCTTCTCAACTCTCATAACAACAAGTAAGTCCTCTAAAAATAGCCCTTGCATAGTCATAGTCATTTTATTTAGAAATGTAGCCAATTGTATATTTGAACAGACTCCATGTGCACCAGGGAGAAGATAATGCAGGTGATTCGGTTTAGCATACTATAGAAAGCAACGATAAAGAGAACCTGTCATCAGATTTTGCCTCATTAAACCAGCAGCTCCTCAGGTTGTGAATGAAACGTCCTTTCTAGAAATCCCTCTTTTATGTGAAATCTCATACATTTACCTATAAATAATTTCTTCCAAAATCATGCAAATATAACTCTATGGGGCACATTTACTAAGGGTCTGAAAAGGGGGGGCGTGTCCGTCGGAAAACCCGACGGATTCGGAAAAATCGCACCATTTAAAAAAACACACTTACATGCACCAGGAATAGGATGGGGAACTCTGGCGGACCTCGGCAGACCTCGGCGCAGCAGCGACACCTGGTGGACATCGGGCACACAACCTTAGTGAATCGCCGGAAGACCCGAATCCTCGTTGGAGAACGCGGCGCTGGATCGCGAACGGATCAGGTAAGAAATGAGCCCCAATGAGTCAAGTTTAGTGGTTGCAGGGGCAGTGTCGTGTCAGAGTGCATCTTCTGTACAATAGCATCTAGAAACATGTGTGTTGTATCGCTGAGAAGATAAGGATTTCGTCTTTCAGATGCCTTCAGCTTATTGTTTTGTCATCCACAAAACCAGAAATTCAGGCAGCTAAAAATATTTTTGGAAATCCAGGTTGCAGATGAAGATCCAGTTCCTGTGTATTTTAAGCTTCCTGTGTGTCCACTTCTATAGATCACAGAAACACAACCCTGGTGTAATCCGGTGTGAAGATCAGATTCTTATATTTAAGATTGTTTCTATGTGTTATAGAACAGAAGAAGTGACTCTGCCCAGCCACTAAACTTGACTCATGTGACAACGAGATGAGAAGAGTCATTTTTGCCTTATTTTGGAGGACATTTTGTATGTGGAAACTCATGGGGTAATGTCCTTTCTTGTGGGAATTTTTCGGCGGGTTTCCGGAATATTACCGATTGCGCCGTTTTCCCCTGAATTGCCCTGTTTTTTTGGTGCAGGCGATCAGATTGTGGCGCATCGGCGCTGGGTTGCATGCAAGGGAAATCAGGGGGCGTGGCAATCGGAAAACCCGACGGATTCGGAAAAAACGCAGAATTTTTTTAAAAAAATGTGTTGATTGACACGCGCTTACATGCACCCAGGATAGGATGGTGAACTCCGGTGGACCTCGACGCAGCAGCGACACCTGGTGAACATCGGGCGCACTACTTTAGTGAATCACCGGAAGACCCGAATCCTCGTCGGAGAATGCACCACTGGATCGCGACAGGACCGGGTAAGTAAATGACCCCCATTGTATTTCTAGAACTTTGATGCTTTCTCTGCCAGTTTTCTGGCCAGTTTGGGCATGTTAGATAAAGGATCGGGAAGCAGGGCAGGCAGGAGGAATGAATTTCTATAGTCCCTGCCGGAAAACTGGTGGAGACTATAGAAAAATCCTCTGCAAGTTCTGACCTCGTCTACAAGTCAGAACTATTGGAGTTTGCACAGATATTCACTTAGAGACCGGAACCTCTTGGTGAACACTAGCTCCGGTCCACCAGTGGGTGGGATTTTAAGATTTAATGACTTTCCTCCTTTGCAGAATGTGACTGATGTGTGACTTCTCCTTAGGTTCCGCGCTCTCGTGTACGCAGTGTATATCGGCCACATCTTTATCGTGCTCCGGCAGCAGCGTGACTTGTCCTCCAGGCCACGTGTGTGGCTCTTCATATGGAGAATATATCATGGGTGAGTTCTATGGTGAAGTACAGTGTAATGTGGCGATTTCAAGGGTTTTATTATTATATATAAAGCTTACAAAAGCATTCTGATGTTTTTATATCAATATCCAACTTTTCACCCAAAATATATTATTCAGGGAATATTAAAAGCGTTTTTTTAAATCTTAAAATGGGTTTTCAGGAATCTTGGAAAGAGACTCAATCAGTAGCCACAGCAGCACCACTTGTGATGTAGATGGAGCCCAATCAGGGGTGAATTAAGACTGCCCTGGGCCCTGGACTATATGAATATTATGGCCCCTTCAAGTCAGTTCCTACATCTGGTACTAGAATCCGCTTCTTGGGGAATGGACGGTGTGCCCCCTTCTTCCTGCTTTCATTCTGTGGTTTCAGGACCTTTGGGGGACCTTCCAATGTCCTAAAATGACTCTTGTGTGCATGTTTATTGAGAGCAGGAACAAGTGTAAAATTTGGTGGTTGGTTTGGATGGCCACGGGCCCCCTAGAAGGCTTGGGCCCCGAGCTACCACCTAAACCGCCTAAATTATAATCCACTACTGAACCAAGTGACTCCTGTGGAAGAACAGGAGACAACTAGAACTAGAAGCCAAGGCAGGAGAAGTACACTTTTTATAGTTTTATTGTTACCCTTTCCATTAGGGGTATTTTTTAAGATTCCTGAAAACAAATCTTTTAAAAAAAATATACAGTTAAAGGGAATGTCCGGTTTAGAGAACCCATTCTCATCCTTTATCGGATTCAACTGTACAGCATACTCACCACCCCCCCCTCCCACCTGAATGCACGGCCCATGTGAGAGTGTTATCCTTTGTGTCACCACTGGTCTGGGAGAAATAGATGCAACCGATTCTTGGTGCAGAATTTAAAGGACATCTACCACCGGGATGAAGGATTGTAACCCAAGCACACTGACATACTGGTGTGCGCCCCCTCTGGCAGGATCCACTCTTCTTTTAGCTTCTTAAACAGTGTTTTTTTTTTTTTTTTACAAAAAATGTTTTATAAAGGTTGCAAAAAAGCCTGAGGGGCTCTGGGCTCCATAGGTGTTAAAGGACATCTACCACCAGGATGAAGGACGGTAAACTAAGCACACTTACATGCAGGTGTGTTCCCCCTCTGATCCATTCTTCATTAAGCTTCTTATGAGCTTGTTTTTAAGAAAAAAGGGGTTTGAAAAGTAAGCAAATTAGCCTAAGGGGCTCCAGGCTCCATTAAAATCTATGGAAGCCAGAGCCCCATAGGCTCATTTCCATAATTTAAAAAAAGCCTTTTTTTGTAAAAACCAGCGCATAGGAAGCTAAAAGAAGAGCATATCCTGCCAGAGGTGGCACACAGCATTATGTCAGTGTGCTTGGTGTACAATCCTTCATCCTGGTAGTAGATGTCCTTTAACCTGCAGCTCTCCCACACTGCGGTCCTGGCCAATCATTCCATGACATATCAAATAGAATTGTGCAGAGCAAGGTCAGTAAGAGCCTAAACCATGAGTAATATGTTTTTTTTCCCAGGGGAAAGCACAACTTCAGCCTTTATCAGAACTTGTGTGTCTTCATCTGAATGTGACATAGTAGGCAGTATGAGCATGCAGCAAGGACAGATCAGCGTGGCCACTACCTGCTGCAACGATGACAATTGTAGTCCTACTGTCACTGTATGTAAGTCGTCCATGAATGCTTTATCATATGTACCTATAGGTATCGATAGGAAATTAATATATCATTTTAGATCTTCAAATTTAATTATACAACATAAACTTGGTATTACACCCAACCACCCTAAAGCTGGCGGGACAGTCCCAGATTTCGGTATCCTGGCCTGCCGTCGGTAGGAAGTGTATCCATAGTAGTAACATCAGTGAAGTAGGAAGCCATTGATTCCGTCCATCATGATTTAGTCATTGTCACTGTAGAGAAGGAAGCAGGACTGCTGCTTGGGAACAAGGAAAGATGAGTATCTATTGTATCTGTTTTTATTAATTACAATGTGAAGGAAGGGTAAAAATGTGAGAGGAGTAGAGATGAGCAAGCACTAAAATGCTCGGGTACTCGTTATTCGAGACAAACTTTTCCGGATGCTCGAGTGCTCGTTTCGAGTAACGAGCCCCATTGAAGTCAATGGGAGACTCGAGCATTTTTCAAGGGGACCAAGGCTCTGCACAGGGAAGCTTGGCCAAACACCTGGGAACCTCAGAAAAGGATGGAAACACCACGGAAATGGACAGGAAACAGCAGGGGCAGCATGCATGGATGCCTCTGAGGCTGCATAATCGCAACATTATGCCAAAATTATGGGCAACAGCATGGCCATGACAGAGTTACCGAATGAGGCTAGATAGCATCTAAAACATCCAATGAAGGGGGCAGACTGGGGGGGAGGAGGCTGAGGTGCAGGAGCTGGAGGAGTGCCGATTTCGGTGACATGGGTGGACTGCGTGGAAGACTGACTGGTGGACAAATTGCTCGAAGCATTGTCCGCAATCCATGACATCACCCTTTGCAAGGGGACGATGTTCTGGCCTCAACAGTGCTCTACCACGAGTCCCAGTAACTTCAGACATGAACCTAGGGAGTGTAGCTCTGCGGCGTTCCCCTGCTCCCTCATCAGCAGGTGGTGTCTCACCCCGCCCAGGACCACGGCCTCTGACCCCTGCAGTAGTTGGACGCCCACGTCCCCGCCCTCGTCCTCTACCCCTAGCCCTCGGGTTAAACATTTTGAAAATGAAAGTTATAACTTTAATTTTTTTTTTACTTTTTTTTGTGGGTTTTTTTGTGGGTTTTTTTGTGTTTTTTTAGTTTTTAAAACCAAACGATGCTATCCTATTGCTATGGCTATTTTCTAGCCAAGTATGAAAGCACACTGCTATGCCAGATGAGATGACGCTGAGTTATGAAAAAATAAACGTAAAATAAAAAGTAAATGGCAGACTGTGCCTAATTTCAATCAAACCCCTAATAAATTGTCCCACTTCGGTCTTTGCGATGGATATGTGCGTCACTAAGCGCTAAACACAACGGTCGCAAGTCTCCCTGCAAATTCCTCACAATATGGTAGTAGATGCACTACAGCAAGGACAGCCACCAGCAAATCAACCAGAAATAAAATATATAACGCTATTGTAGGCCTAAGTAAGCCGTTTGGATTCTCCTATGGCTATTTTCTAGCCAAGTATGAAAGCACACTACTATGCAAGATGAGATGACGCTGAGTTATCAAAAAATAAACGTTAAATAAAAAGAAACTGGCAGACTCTGCCTAATTGAAATCCAACCCCTAATAAATTGTCCCACTTTGGTGTTTGAGATGGATATGTGTGTCACTAAGCGCTAAACACAACGGTCGCAAGTCTCCCTGCAAATTCCTCACAATATGGTACTAGCTGCACTACTAGTGCCAGCAAGCCCAGCCACAAGCAAATAAAAAAAAAATGTATAACGTTATTGTAGCCCTAAGAAGGGCTGTTGGGTTCTTGTAGAATCACTCCTGCCTAACACTATTCTAATAGAACAGCCTAACCCTTTCCCTGACCAGCAGCAGCTCTCTCCCTAGCGGCATCCAGACATAGAATGATACGAGCAGCGCAGGCAGGGGCTAGTCTATTCCAGGGTCACCTGATCTGGCCAGCCAATCACTGCTATCGACGTGTAAGGGTACCACGTCATGCTGGGTGGAGTGCAGAGTCTCCTGGCTTGTGATTGGCTCTGTTTCTGGCCGCCAAAAAGCAAAACGTCGGGAGATGCCATTTTCTCGAGCGGGCAAAGTATTCGTCCGAGCAACGAGCAGTTTCGAGTACGCTAATGCTCGAACGAGCATCAAGCTCGGACGAGTATGTTCGCTCATCTCTAGAGAGGAGGAAAACACAATGGGGCTGATTTACTAAGGGTCCAAACGCCGCACTTTCGGTGGGTTTCCAGAATATTTCCGTTTTGCGCCGAATCTCCCCGGGTTTTTGGTGCACATGATTAAATTTTGGCGCATCGGCGCCGGCTTGCAAGCGACAGAAATGGGGGGCCTGGCGGTCGGACAACCTGGCGGATTCGGACTAAAACCGCAGAGTTTAAAAAAGGATTTGTGTCGCAAGATCAGCAATCACATGCACCAGGAAGAAGCAGGTGAACTCCGGCAGATCTCAGCACAGCAGCAACACATGCAGGAACTTGGACACCCGATGTTAGTGAATGGCGCCGGACTCGAATCCTCGTCGGACAACGAACCGCGGTATCGCAAAAGGACCGGGTAAGTAAATCTGCCCCATCGTAAATGTGAGCCATAATGTAAGTGGGTTGTTTTCTTCTATTTTTATTACACTTTTTGTAAGCATGGAATAAAAAATTACACCGGTGCCGACAACCAGTACCAGGTAGTTGGTAGAGGGGAGGCCCATGATGTTATTATAAGCCAGGGATCACACATAGACAAGAAATGTAGAACACCAACTTATGTTTCTTTTATTCCAGGACAATGGTAACAGGCTGAGGTAGAGGTGCTCTCTGCCGAGGTCTGGGGTAACTGGTTGGATGAGGTCTGGAAATGGATGCTCACAGCCCAGATTCAGAAACTTGGGATTGGAGAAGATAGAAGCAGCAATGTTAGGGCAGACCCTGTAGAGGTGCAGGGATGCAGAAAGCCTGATGGGGTTGTATTACCCTCAGATGGGATAGAGCCATGAGGATGCTGTCTCCAGGCCGTGTGTCTTGGAAGTATTGATTGGTCGATCACAAGCGAAACGCTCTAAGAGTTGGCTCCCCTCAATGAGCCGATAGCTCACTTAACCCCGCCTCTTATCGGCTCACCATGCCCCTTTTAAACTGCTAAAATTGAGTTAAAAATGGTGTGGGGTGGCTGGACAGGGGCTCCCTATTCTATATTTAATAGGGAGCCATTCAGGAACTCTTCTTAGTGAGCGGAGCATAATGATGCAGCTCGCTAAGAAGACCTGGAATTCCCATCACCACTGCTTAGCACTCTCATATACTTCTCAGAAAGAACTGTTCTATTCCAGGACTTTGAGAGAACTATGTAGACCACCAGCCAGAGGGAGTATATCTTAAATTCCCTCTGGGTGGAGTTTATCAACCACAAACTAGGGGCCTCGAGGCATCGTTACCCCCGGACCTCGGCAGAGATAACCTCTACCTCAGCCTGTTACCATTGCTGTGATGAAGTTCTGGAATAAAGGAAATATAAGTTAGTGTTCTACATTTCTTGTCTACGTGTGATCCCTGGCTTATGGTAACATCATGGGCCTCCCCTCTACAAACTACCCGGGGATCCCTAATGCACACACAGGGTGAAACCTCCATCATACTGTGGCCTTCACCTCTTCTTGCAATCCACTTGCTGGACCTGCCCGGCGTGTATGAGGCTTATTCCATCTGGACCAAGCAACTGCAAAAAGTCAGAATAACATTAATAAAACACAACTTCTCAATGGTTAACATGTAAACCTTCCCTTCCTAGACAGATAGCATGCAGCTGGAATACTAGTTACAGCCAGTAGGTGGCACCCATTCTATAGAATTGATGTATCATTAAAAGGGTATTCTCAAGAAGACAAGTTTCTTACATGTACTCAGGATAACAAAATAACACATTCTCTAATTCACTGTTATTAACAAAAATCCAGCATTTCACAGATATAATTCCAACCTGTCTCTATCAGTCCTGCTGTACACAATTTCAATTTCCCCTAGACATAGCCTAGTCATTTTTCACTTAGGGTCGACAGCCATCTTGGAATTTTGCGTGAGATGGTGCTCCTGAGATGTCTGTAGCCACGCCCCCTGCACGGAGCTCAGAGACACATACACTGATTACATCCTGTCAGCACATGGTGAGCAGAGAAAGAGGCTGCAAACTACAAGCTACAAGGAGATAAGTGAGGAGGAGGCAGGCACATATCTGTGAGATGTAGCAGGGCTCACAGAGCTCACAGGCTCATCAGCCTCTGTTTAATCATGTCATGCATCTCTGATCTGTCTCATCTCTCTTTATGTGTCAGTGTGTTAGTACAATGTCAGAAGCCAGATGAAAGTGCATATAAACCCTGTACCCTAATAATTTAAGCACATTATCACCCCACAGAACTAGATGGATTATAATGTGTCTGCTAAGAGAGGCCCCGCTCACACCCTGGGATTTTACACTGAGCAGCCTAGGGAGTGATAGAAGATAAAACAGCAATAAAACTGAGTAGATTGTAAAGTAAGGGGTTAAAATGATCTTTATTGTGTTAACATCACTAGGGGATTGACATGTGAGAATTTTCTTTCATGGGAAAACCCCTTTAAGACAAAGTATAGAACATAGGATCCTGCTGGCCATACTTTGCCTACATCTAAGGGATATTTGAAATGTACAAGGTCCATAATGTAACTTTTCAGTAAACATGACCTTGCATTATTCTTCTTTTTATCCTGTTCTAGTACCAGCACTAAGCTCTGAGCCCAATGGGATGGTCTGCCCATCCTGCATTCATATTGCCTCGACCTCGTGTTCCGTGTCTGATACTGTACAGTGCACAGGGCAGGAGAACATGTGTCTGACAGCACAAATATCAGGTAAAGTGCATTTTATATAAGTTAAAGGGGTTGAATGGGATCAGTGCCAGCACCGACTGCAGGAGTTACCGGCAGGTGTCAGCTGTGTAATTCAGCTGACACCCGCAGCATATGGAGAGGCCTGTGATCCCTCTCCATATATATAATCGGAAATGGTTAAACAGTTAACACTCACAATCACTCCCAGCCTGGTGCTTAGCCCAAATGTTGGACCCAAACTTGGACTTTTTGCTAAAGTCTGAGTTTGGGTCCACTCATACCTTGAAACTGCTGTAAAGTTGCTAGTAGGAATAGTGAGGGGGCATATTCCTGTAATTTCTCATGTGTCTGGGATACAAAAAGTAATAACCAGTAAGAACACAGGCAGCAGTTACTAATGTATCATTCATTATTATTTTAAACTGTTAATTATATATTTATATACAGACAGTCCCTGGGTTACATACAAGATAGGTTCTGTAGGTTTGTTCTTAAGTTGATTTGTATGTAAGTCAGAACTGTATATTTTAAAATTGTAACCCCAGACAAATTTTTTTTTGGTCTCTGTGACAATTGGATTTTTAAAAAAAGTTGGATTGTCATAAGAACCAGGATTAACACTAAAGCTTCATTACAGACACCTGTGATAACTGTTATAGCTGATTATTATAGTCTGGGACTAAAGTACAGTAACTTACCAATATACAGTGGTCCGTTTGTAACTAGGGGTCATCTGTAAGTCAGGTGTTCTTAAGTAGGGGACCCCGGGTTACATACAAGATAGGTTCCATAGGTTTGTTCTTAAGTTGAATTTGTATGTAAGTCGAAACTGTATAATTTATCATTTTAGATCCAGACAACAATTTTTTTTGGCCCAGTGACAATTGTAGTTTCAACGTTTTTTGCTTTAATTGGACCAAGGATTATCAATAAAGCTTCATTACAGACACATTACAGCTGATCATTGCAGCCTGGGACTATAGTAACATCCAGAGAGGTCACCAGAGGTCACAGGGGGCAGAGGGGTCCGTCCGTCTTTAAGTAGGGGTCGTCTGTAAGTCGGGTGTCCTTAAGTAGGGGACTGCCTGTACTTACTTTACTTTTTAACAAATGAATATATTTGCTAAATTAAATATTTTTGCATCTTTGTAGGATCGGTGTCGGCTTCACCCGTCATCCAAGGATGTGCCACTAAATCTTTGTGTGACATCGGCAACGAGTCCCTAAATATTGGTGGTGTAATGACCGAGGTGACGTATATCTGCAGCAATGACACCACAAGGACAACGACAGCCACATCTGCAGCACAAAGTGTCCATGGAGTCCTCCTGCTCACAGCCATTGTGGGTTTTCTTCTGCTAAAATTGTTCAGTGGTTAAAAGGGCTTTTCCGCCTTCGATACAAATAAGGAAAAAATGCTAAATAGAGGTAAATTACAATAAAATTTTTTTAAATATAACCGTACAAGAATGCCATGCGCCTGGGGATGTATGAATATTATTAACCCTAAAAGTCTTGAGTTTACTTCTGACCAGAATCAAGCATCTTGGAGAATGGAGGATGCTTCCTTTCTCTCTGCTTTTAATCTGAGGTTTTAGGACCTTTGGAGGACCGTCAAAGGTCCTGAATTGGCAATTGTGTACATGTGTATTGAGAGCATGAACAGATGTAGGAGGATTTCATGGGTAAAGGTCCTTCTCAGGTTACAATTTGGTGTGTGGTTTGGGTGGCCATGGGCCCCCTAGTAGACTGGGGCCCCGGGCTACCACCCAGCCTGCCCATATTTTAATTTACTACTGTGTAGGACTGTGACGTCACTGGAGGACTTGTTATAAAATACTAATTTGTAGTTATTAATTCATACATTGTGTAAAATGCACTACACACAACAACTCCAAAAAGTAGCAGAATGAGTATTGGTTACTTTTCGGACTTGCCCAATAAAATGTATGTTTGGTTCTTTATACCACATAATCCGTTTTTAAGAGAGGGAGAAAAACACCAAACACCAACCTTTTAGAAAGTCACAAAATGCTCTCTGACCTAAGTGATAGCGGAGTAGAGGGTGGAGTCATATTTCGGAGCAGACTAGTATGCATGCCGTAGTTAGGAGTTCTTGCCATTGTAAAAGTTTGGTCCAAATTACAAATGTGCAAAGTGTAATAAAACGGACTGAATTTCCCACTATTTTCTCAACGTTTTTAATCTAATATATAAAGCTGAGTAATGTATGTATTTATATATGTATGTACAGTATGTGTATGTATGTATGTGTGTTTGTGTGTATATATGTATGTGTGTATGTGTGTATGTATGTATGTATGTGTGTATGTATGTATGTATGTATGTGTGTATGTGTGTATATATGTATGTACAGTATG